>CM076574.1:373367110-373778483 GCA_034641835.2 Pinus albicaulis
AATGCAAGTAATCAAATAAGATTATAAGTCAACATCTACACTCAAATAAATGCATGTACTGCAAGTAAGAAAATAGGATTAGAAACCAACATCTATACTAAAATCAATGCATCAAGTACACGAGATTAGAAAACTAACATCTACACTAAAATCAATGCATATAGTGCAAGCAATCAAATAGGATTATAAATCACCATCTACACTGAAATCAATGCATTTAGTGCATGCAATCAAATAGGATTAGAAATAATCTATATTGAAATAAATGCATCTAGTGTAAGCAATCAAATATAATTATAAATCAACATTTACATTGAAATTAATGTATCTAGTGCAAGCAATCAAATAGGACTAGAAATCACCATCTACATTGAAATCAATGCATTTAGTGCAAGCAATGAAATAGGATTATAAATCATATACATTGAAATCAATGCATCTAGCGCAAGTAATCAAATATCATTAGAAATCAACAAATACACTGAAATCAATGCATCTAGTGCAAACGATCAAATGGGATTATAAATTACCGTCTACACTGAAATCAATGCATCTATTGCAAGAAATATTCTTCCTACTCTCTCCTTCCGCCCCCCTCCTCTATATATATCTATATGTCCCTCCATATCTCATTATTTATCCCTTTATCTCACCTCCCCAAACAAACACGCTCTCTCACTCCATATCTATCAATCTCTTTCTCCCTCCCTCCCTGCCTCCATCTATCTCTTATTTCTCTTCACCTTCCATCTATATCTCCATCTCCCTTTGTCTCTCTATATCAACCCCAAAACATAAAATCTCTTTCTCCAATATATCTATAAGTCCCTCCTCCTCTCTCTCTCTCTTCCCATTCCCTCCCTCTCCCTCACTTCTATCTCTCTTCCCTCCCATTATCCTCTCTCTCAATCTTCCTTATCACCCCCTGTCTCTCTCTCCACCTTTAACTCTCTATGTCTTTCTTCTTACCTCCTTCTCTTTTCCCTCCATCTCCATCTCTCTTTCCCTACCTCTCTCCACTCTCTCTCTTCCTTTCTCACCCACCTCTCTCCCTCTCTCTCTCTTCACCTTATAACTTTGTTACTATATGCCTCTCTCTCTCCTTTTACCCTTCCTCTCCATCTCTTCTTCTTTGTCTCTTTCTCTCACCCCAAAACATACACACCCTCTCTCCATTTCTCCCTTGACACTCCCTCTCTCTCTCCACTTCTCACTCTCTATGTATTTCTTCTTCCCTCCATCTTTCCCCATCCAACTCCATCTCTCTATCCATCCATCTCTACCCTCCAACTCCATGTCTCTATCCCTCCCTCTCTCCTCCTCTCTCTCAAGTCCCCTCTCTTTTCCTCCCCTATCTCTCTTTCCCTCCTACCTCCCTCTCTCTTCCCCCATCACACACACACACACACACACACTCTCTCTCCCCCCTATAATCCTCCCTCTTCCCCTATCAATCTCTTCCTCTCTCTCATCCTTCCTATCTCTCCTTCCTCCCTCTATCAGGCCTCTGCCTCTCTCTCTCTCTCTCTCTCTCTCTCTCTCTCTCTTCCATTCAATCCTCTTCTCTCTCTCTGCCCTCAAATCCTCTTTCTTCCTCCATCACTCTATCTCTCTCTCCAACTATGTTACTATGTCCCTCCCTTTATTATTCTCTATCCTTCTCCCCCTGTTGTCTCCATCACTCCTATGTCTCTTTATCTCACCCCTAAACATACACACTATCTCTCAATCTCTCCCTTGTCACTCCATCTCTATCCACTTCTCACTCTCTATGTATTTCTTCTTCCCTCCCTCTCTCCCCCTCCAACTCCATCTCTCTATCCCTCCCTCTCTCCTCCTCCTCTCATCCTTCCTCTCTCTCCCATTCTCTCCTACCCTCTTTCTCTCTCTCTCCCTCTCTCTACCCTCCAATCCTCTCTCCTTATCCCTCCCTCTCTTCTTTTATCTCTCCCACCTCCATATTTATGTCTCACTCTCCCTCTCTTACCCTTCTCTTCCTATCTCACCCCTGTCCCCCTCTCCTTCAGTTTATATCCATCTCTCCCTTGTCACCCCCCCTATTTCGCCACCTGTATCATATTTCTTTATTCTTCCCTCCCACATATATCTACAGTTAATATATATATATATATAATTTAAGATTGTATTAATATAAAGTTATTAAATTTAATAATATTAATATTATAATATATTAATATGAAAATTAGATTTAACAATAATAATAATAATAATAATAATTTAATATTAATGTTAAGGTTAATAAATTTTTTTTCATTGTATTAATAATAATTTGGTCCATGCTATTTGGCCCATAGGCTTCATATATAATTAGATGTTGATTTCTAATCCTATTTGATATATGTTTATTTATTTACCTTACTTCTTTATACATCTTTCCCATAAGCTTCACCTAAATAAAACCTCTTGTTTGAGTTTTTGTAAATGTAAAGAGGTTTACTGAGTAAATATAATTATGTATTTACCATAACTTTAGTTTATTTATATTTTTTATTTATTTACCATACCTCCCAAGTAAGTATAAAAAGATGTTTTATTTATTTATCATACCTAGGGTTTATTTATAATTTATTTATTTACCATATTTCCTTTGGAGTAAGTATAAAAAGAAGTTTTATTGATTTTTAGTACTTCTACTTTATTTGTATTTATATTTATTTACCATATCTATTTTTTGAGTGTTCCCAAAACTCTTCATATTTTAAATTTATATTTTTTAAATTTATTTTTAATTTATTATTTATATGGTTATGTAAGTTATTGTTTAAGCCGACATTACTTAAATTTTATTTTCTAAATTTTCTTTAGTTTTTTATTTTTTTATTTTGGCTTTTGATATACTTACACATCTCCTCCATATCATCCATATCAATCATTGAAACAACAAAAAAAATATAAACATAAACCTTATTAAACTATAATTTATTTTTGTGATTATAAAAATTATGATCATTAAAGAAATGATAAAAGAAGATATTTGCTATTTTTGTTATAGAAAATATATGAAATGATGGTACAAAATTAATGCAAAGTCTTTTCTCATAAGTGAATACAGATATTACACTTGAATACAAAGATTATATCTTATTTGATGTCATTCCTATGTATTACTATAAATTTTTGTTCTAAGAGCATGGAGATTTGATAGGATCTCCATTTGTATGTGAAGAAAGAACGCTTATACAATAAAGAAGATGGAAAGTGAACACAAATATTACTATTTGAGCATTATGAATGAAATATTATTAATGAAAATCATGTAATTTATTAAAGAGTTTATGTTTTGACCAAAAAAAACAGTTCTACATAGGTAAATCACACAAGGATAAAGATGATAGTTTCAAGAATAATGGAGTTCTTAAAAAGATACGAGTTTTATTAGAGTATGCATATGAACCAAGAGGATTTTTTTCAAATAGCGGGATTGTGCATGAGATAAAATTAATTTTGGTAATGATGTTTCCAAGTCAAGATAAGATGATTTAAGCAGAGCGTGTATATATATAAGAGAGATTATGAGTCCATTTTTTTGTTCAACTCCAATTGTTCCATTTAAGAAAGATTATAAGTGGGGAATGTTTATGAATAGTAGAGACTTGAATAATATCGTAATATAGTAGATATTATTTTAATTTCTAATGATGGATGAATTATACAATACAATCTATAGAGCCTATAAAATTGTTTATAAATATATATATGAAGAGTACATAGCATTGGATCATAATTCATCTGAATGAAAGAATAAATTGAATAAAAAGAATATATTGTACCAACTGTTGGTTATACACTTAAGCTTGAACATTGAATCAATTAAAGTCATTTAAGTAGTCACATAAATGTTATGGATAAACATCAAATGTTATGCATAAAAATCAACAAGGTTTTAGGTGTTTATTACATGATATTTTAATTTTAAATTCAAATGAGACATTTAAAGCATGTGAGGTTACTATTTGAAGATTTGAATAGATATTAAGGAGTTAGTTTATCCAAATCCTCTTTTAAATTAAGATGGCTCATGTAAAATTAGATAGACGTGATAAGAAAATTATAGATTTTCTACATCAAATAATGTTACCAAACTACTCTATTTTAATCGTGTTTACAATTTTTACAACAAATTCATCAAGTGATATGGTAGTATTTGTGGATTGATAACAAAATGGTATAGTAGTATTTTTGGATCGATAACCAAGTGAATGGAGCTACATGGATTGATTTGGAGTGTGTAGAAGCTAAAAATAATTAAGTTTATCAAGAACAGGACAAATGAGATGGTAGTATGCGAATTAGTTGATTTTCACAAGGTGTTTTTAGGAATATTGTTATGTGAGTATGTTAGTTATTAAAAAAAATGTTGAATAATTTGCAAATATGTAATGGAAATAAGAATTATGATTTTATGGGGAGAATAAACTATTGAAGTAATAGGAGAATTACTAATTTCTAGAGGATATTACTTTTCAAATGGATAAATAAGCATCGAAATTTATTAATTGTTAGGAAAGCATGAAATAGAGGTGCATGAACTAAATTGAATTCTTGGAAGGCTAAACATTTTGGTTGAACCACAAATTAGAAAAAATATAAACAATTTATTGATGTACTAAGCAAGATATCATTATTCTAAAGAAAATGGTGAATGTGTGGCTTCATTGAGATTAAAAATATTTATGCATGGGATAAATATTTTTCACATATATTGGAAAGCTAAAGGGACTTTTTACTAGATGGATACTAGTTTAAAGGTATGGATCTATGCATGGAAATTTGATATGAGTGTTGTATTGTACATGATTAGCAAGAAACTTTACGTGAGATAACATAAATTCTATAATGCAACTCACTTGTGCAAAGATGTATGGTTATGGCAAGAAGCAAATTTTGAAAAATGTGAAAGGTTACAAGTAAGAATACATAACTATACATGCTACCCGTGATGGTGAAAATTTTCTCGAAGGATTTGTACATGGATATTTTGTTTGTTTCTCCTTGGATGCAATAAGGGATTTATGCTTTTTAATTTGTTGTGTATAGGTTTCTAAAGATGGAACTATTCATATATTTTAAGAAGAGTAATTAATTGACTTATTATGTGTCATTTTTATTCAGGGAGGCGACGTTCCTACATGTGTCACCACATTGGACTTGAAACACAAGTTTGCTTAGAAAATTATGCACAATTTTGTTGAGGAATCTAGGGATAAATAATAGGTCACTATATCAAACACAAAAAGGTGGCCAAAAAAAAATTGTTGTGGAAGAACATTGGGAAGTTTATGGGTGTCTCTAAATGGTTATGTGAGAAAATATTGGTATTTAATTTTGGCGTTGTTACATTTGAGATATAATAGATTTTCAATAAATAAAAAAGATGTTCACCATTTCATATTGTAAGGATTAATAAAAGAGTACTAGTGGATTTAGTTGAATTTCTAGTAAATATAGAGATAAATAAATATCTTAAGGAATTTGTAGAGTATAAATAAGTACATTGGACATCTAAAAATACAAATGTAGAATATAAAAAAGAAATGGATGCACCCTAAATATTTAAGTCCATTTATGTGGGTGATAGAGTTATGCCAAATATGATGGAAAAATCTATCCCAAAGTTGTATGTGTAGAAATTATACAAACAATATGTATATCATGGATTCAATATGATATAACAATGTACTAAATCTAGATATTGAATCACATCTACAAATCAATTGCGGAAATTAAACACAATCACCATTCACATGAAGCAAAGAAGAATCAATCAAACAACAATACAAATAATTTCCCAGGGAAAGCTTGCTGCTCAAAACCCGACTATCTTCTATTGTATATTCAGCATGGATACATGAAACAATTACAATACACTTTTCTCATAAGAGTCTCATGTACTCAGCTAATTGTCTCACACTATCTTGGACAAAACTAGCCTACATTTAGCCAATTATCAGCCTATAAACAACCTACCTTGTTTGTGCAATTTCGGATGAATGCAATCCCTATTATTTAGGAATTTTGGCCTTCCTAAACTGTGCAAAGATCATGTGAAATCCAATGAGAGTTTGGTTGCATGTGTGCAACCCAATAATCCTACAATTGATAGTTAACATCCCTTTCACCTTTGTCTCAACTAGGTCTCCACTAGAACGGACATGCATGTAGCTAATAATAGTAAATCATCAGTTGCATGTTAGATCACTGATTGTGAAATAAATAATATTTAATTCACTTGATATCTCACTAGTGCAACAAATAGTTACAACTAGAACAAATGAATTTAACTCACTTAACTGAGTTAACTGATTACACATGCATTAAACTAATGCACCAAATGCACTTCGAACATTGTTACAACTAGAATTACTCTGAATGTCTCGCCAACTACCCTCAACTCGAAATTCATGAGCTAATTGAGTTTATCACACTCGATTAACTATTGCAAGTGATTATGAGATAAGGTTACATTTTATTGTCCATTTTAATTAAGGGAAAATTAAAATAAAAAATGCACCAAATTTATCCCACACCAGTGTAGGTGATGCTAAGACCTCCTAGTACCACACTAGTGTAGGTGCTATTTGGACCCATTGGTACCGCACTAGTGTAGGTGTTGCAATTTCTTGTTGGAATTCAAAACTCCCTCTCAACAATAAAGATATTATCTGCCACCCCGATCCTACCTCTATGGTATTCGAATTTTCTCCTAGTGAGTGCCTTCGTCATAATATATGCATCCTAATCTTCTGTGGGAATGTAATGAAGTAAAATTATGCACCTCTGAACACAATCTCTAAGATGGTGGTACCGTATGTCTATGTGCTTGGATCTATCTTGAAACACATGAATAACTAAGAGTTTAATGCAACTCTGGTTATCACAATGTATCATCGTCGGATCCATCTGAGAACAAAAAAAATCAACCAGCATCTTTCTCATCCAGATGCCCTCACATGCAGATTGACCTGCTGCCATGTACTCTGCCTCCGCTGAACTGAGTGCCACATATTTTTTCTTCCTGATGTACCAGGAAACTATTGTCAATCCTATGCTGAAGATCCCTCCTGATGTGCTCTTTTTGTTTGATAGACTGCCTGCCCAATATGCATTCGTGAAGCCTTGAAAATTCACTCCCTTGTCAGTCTATACCATAATCCAGACTTTGTAGTTCCCCTAAGATATCTCAATACATGATTCCTTGCCTTCAAAAAGAGCTTGGTAGGCTTAACCATAGCTTGACTCAACTGGTTAACTGCGTAGAAAATGTATGTTCTGGTGTTCACCAAGTACATCAGTGAACCTACTAGCTTCCTATAGATAGTAGCATCCACTACTTCTCTAGAAGTAGCATCCTCTTTCCTCCAATTTCGTAGAAGACGAGTTTCCATGGGTTTACAACCCTCCATGTGAAACTTACCCAGTACCTCTTTGGCATACTTTCCTTGAGAAATAAAAAGTTCACCATCCCGCTACCATATTTCCAAACCAAGGGAATAATGAAGGAGTGCCATGTGCTTCATTTCAAACTCCCTTGCAAGATCCTCCTTGAATAAGTGTAGTAGCTACTCATCACTTGTCAAAATTATATCATCAACATAATGTACAATAATCAAGAGCTTAGCCTCAACCACAATCTGGTATAGGTTTGCATCAGATTCACTTTTGGTGAAGCCCAACCTAATGAAATAGCTTTCAATTGGAGTGTACCAAGCATGAGGTGCTTGCTTCAGCCCATATAGTGCTCTCTTAAGTCAACACACATGTGAGTCACTGTCAAATATCTCGAAACCTTATGGCTTCTCTATGCACACTTATTCCTCAATAGCTCCGTTGAGAAACATAGTTTTCACATCCATCTGATGAATGCACCACCCCATCTGTGCTAAGAGTGCAAGGATAGGTCTAACGGAAGAGTACCTCGCGACTGGTGTGAAAGTTTCATCATATTCGATCCCCTCAATATGTGAGAATTCTCAGGCCACAAATCTGGCATTGTACTTCTCCAAACTCCCGTCAGCAACTTTATTTACCCTGTAGATCAATCTAGATCCAACCACTAATTTATCGACCGGTCTTGGGACAATCTCCCATCCACTATTCTTGAAAATGGAGGCATACTCCACAATTTCATCAACCCAAATTGCTTGCTTCATTGCCTCCTAAAATGAAGATGGTTCGGTCACAATACACTTTCTCATAAGATCCATGTATCCAGTAAACCTGTTTGGAGACTGTCTCTGTCTATGCAGTGAAGTAGGGGATCCTACGTTCTCCGCTACATCAAGTCTCAATATATCAGATTTTTTGGTGCGCCTTCTACCATTTCTAGTGGATGTCTTTGCATGAGTGTTTTCTGCCACTCCATGATCCTTCGCATGTGGCACAACGGAGTCACTCATTTAACCTATGGCATAGCACGTGCGTTCTTGGCATGTCAAAAAATACTCCTAAATTGACTACATATTGGAAAATACCTCTAAAAATCACTTTATTTAACCCCGTACCAATATTAACCCATTGCATTTTCCCAATTTAAAAAACCCCTGCTTTCACTAGATATTGCAGGTATCTATTTTTTCATTAAAAAAATTTACACCCCTTTATATTTATATCCTTAACATAATGAGATAATGCCTCTCTTATGACCCCACATGCATTCTAAAATTCACCTTTCTTCTTGTGATATACATAGGAGATGCATATTAGTAATCTGACAATGTGATTACTCAATCCACACTCAAGCACATCTCACTATGATTTGTGTAATTTAATGGTCTAAGGCGTACAAATATTAACCATGTTTTAGGAATATTGGTTATGTGCATGTCTATAAAATGACATATAAATTGATCTATATGATGATAAAAATCAATTGATCAATCTTTATGAATATGTTTGCACCAAATAAGGTGTTCAATCACAAGTCTAGGCCCTCTTCCCTTTGAAAGCTTCTTGTTCAAAAATCCAACTACAACCTCATGTACTCAAAATAGTGTCTAATTAAGGTGGAACAACAAAAGTTACAGTTTTGGAGAGTTATATATAGAATAAAAGGCAAGGTGAGGATGAGAGTTATGAGACCCTCCCTTTGCTTTAATGGAAAAAAAAAACATTGTTCTCTGTTGTTTTTAATTTAAGTGTTTTAATGAGAGCCCCATGGTATATTTTATTAAGAAATAATTTGGAAACGACCCATGTGGATGGAATTAATGGCTTTTTAAGCTTGGTAGTGTGATCTAAAGAGCTCACTCAAAATCCAGCATATTTAACATTTTTACAGGATTTCAGGATGGGGGATTGCAACGTTTCCATTGGATTTTTTGATGTACAAGGGTATTGAACTAGTATTTAATCAAAAGCACCAAGCCCTCTATGTACCTTGATGTTAGTGGAATTGGTTGTCGAGCTCCTTTATCATGGCCCTAGTTAAAAAGTATCACTCAAACAAAATTTGACTTGACATGCAGCATTTTTTCTATCTTATTTTAATTTTTAGAGGATGATGTTGATGAAAAAAATCCCAATATAGGCAATGATTTAGATGATATATAGGTATTTTTCATAACATGATTTTATTTTTATGCTAGAGGGCTAGCTTGTTTGTTGATGTGTTTTTTTTTATGCTAGAGGGACTCTTTGGTGGTGGGGATGAATTTTCCATCCTCATATGTGTCCATACTTTCACCCACAGAGCTGGACCTACACATGGCATGCCTCATGTCACTTTCAGGCATGATAACATGGCTGATCATAACCATGCGTGTCATTCCATGGGCATGATTCCATGTGATGGGTGCCCGTGTGCATTGGGCTCACATGTCATCATCATGACCTGCACGTAATTAATGTGGTACGTAGAAAATAATGGGGAAATATAATTCAACAAAATAATTCACCCAAATTGATATCCCAATCCCAATAATTATATAGTTAAATCAAAGGGAAATGAGGATGAGAAATTCTTCACAAGCTTGTGTTGGCTAAGTTCCATTCAAGCCTAGATTCCTTAGAAGATATATTTATGTAATGGTGGGCAAGGGGTTCTCACAAGATTCATGAAACTTAGTCCTTCTGTATTTTACTTGTAACCTATATGTAAACACCTAAAGTTAGCATGTCCATATCAACTTTAATTTGTGTATAATAAGACCCACATCTCTATGTCACATCTTTCCCTCTAGAGGAAATAGTCATGGAAACTCATATATTTCGTCTAGTGGTTTTTCCCTATATGTATCTTTCGATTCTCTATACATTGTTTATTTGATATCTATTTTTTCATTATTAACACAGTTTCCTTTTTCTTCATTATCAACGCAACTTCCTTATTAGATATAGATACAAAGGCTTCAACATTGCATTGTCTTAACATCTACGCCTAGATATTCATTGCATGTCTAGCATTTAAACCAAGAGATTTGGGAAAATCAGTGCTCATATCTTCCATTAATGTTAGAATTAACTACAGACTATCATGGCATAAGCTTATAAAAAATGAAGTGAATCCTTCAATGAAACTTAGATTGATGAATATAGAAATAACACAAAATTGAGCTTACACGAATCTAAACAATGATACACTTTGGAATTCTTTAACAAAAAAAATATGCTCATTCTCTAAGCCAACAGGTAAATCATGTAACCAGGAAGGTTGCAACATTTATAAAACTTAAAAGGAAACACTTCAAGAAATATATTCAACCTTAACTAGGAATATTTTCCTCTTTTGATCTTTATCCTATGCATCCTTGCCTCTGTAGCAGCCGCAACTTTGTTCTTTGACATTGTCATTTGGTCATGAATATCATTTGAAATGTTAATGCCAAATGAAGCTTTTTTTAGAGCATTTAGATCAAGAAAATCTGAATAGTGAGTATTCTTTGTAGGCATTGCATCATTCTTCTTAAACCCAAATGATAACTCAATCGAACAAGGGTGTTTTTTCCTTCCAAGACTCTGTTGCTTTCCATATATCAATATTAAAGCTGACCTACCAGAATATTTTTCAAAATTCTCATGCTTGTCATGTCTTTCAAAATTGCCACACAAGGCAGTTGTTTCTGTTTTCTGTGTGGTGTCTGAATTAGATGATGATCACCAAGGTGTAAAGGCGTGTTTTTCTATTACCTTTGTTCAAGGCATAATTGCAACTGCTATACCCAACGAGCAGTATTGGTCAATACAATAATTATCCCTGCATCCTACTTGCAAATATAATAGGGTGTAAATAAGATCGTCAAAAACCCAGTTGTAATATATACCGTGATTTCATATAACATTGTAATCGTTTGAGTCTTGATTCATTTCTTCATCTGCTCTACCCCTTGTTTCACAAAAAAAACTTGTGAGCATCTTCTTGAGAAAAACCAGATAAACAATACATGGTAACATTCCAATTTTTTTGCTTGTCATATTTCAATATTAAAGATGACCGACCAGAATATTTTTCAAAATTCTCATGCTTGTCATGTCTTTGAAAATTTCCGCACAAGGCAGCTGTTTCTGTTTTCTGTCTGGTGTCTAAATTAGATGATGATCACCAAGGTTTAAAGGCATTTTTTTCTCTTACCTTTGTTCAAGGCATAATTGCAACTACTAAACCCAACTGGCACTATTGGTCAATACAATAATTATCCCTATCTCATACTTGCAAATATAAGAGGGTGTAAATAAGATCGTCAAAAATCTAGATGTAATATATACCTTGATTTCATATAACATTGTAATCATTTGAGTCTTGATTCATTTCTTCATCTTCTCTACCCCTTGTTTCACATGCAAAACTTATGAACATTTGCTTGAGCAAAACCAGATAAACAATACATGGTAACATTCCAATTTTATTGAACCCAGTGATGACACAATCCAAGAAGAACTAACAATAGATCAAACATAAAAGAAATGGATAAAAAATCCCAACCTTATTAATCTTGGATTTAAGTGTTTTAATGAGAGCCCCATGGTATACTTTATTAAGACATCATTTGGAAACGACACATGTGGATGGCATTAATGGTTTTTTAAGCTTGGTAGTGTGATTTAAAGAGCTCTTACCGCTATATTTCTTGTATTCAGGATTATCAAAAAGGTTTTGTAAGCGTTGTAGACAGTTTCCCCCAAGTTCAAATGGATGGTATTATGTGGCTATGTTTTATGAACCTTCCCAACATCAACATGCTAGGTAGTTCTACAGCCAAATTTTTCAGTAAGCATATTTCAAAGATGGGATTTCAGATTTGGAGGGATCTATGGGGTCACAACACTATCTTGGTTGGATTGGAGAAGATTTAGTAAGCCCAATATTCACTAGCTTAAGACAAGAATGTGTTTTCAAAATGATTCCAGAAATTTCAAGGCCCATTTGTAAGCACTGGAGATGTATTCATAATTACAGTAACAACTATAATCAACAACCTCAAGATGAATCTTGAGTAGTAATTACTCTAACTATACTCAACAACCTTGAGATGAATCTTCAACAATGTTCACAGAAGCGGATTATTTTCACCATGTCACAGAGAAGATTGCTGCTATACAAATGTCAAGGTTATTGTGACAAAAGAAAGATCTATCATGTTGTCATTAAAAATTAATATACAAATCTGAAACAGGGTCACTCACTGACACATAGCTGCATATACTTTTAATTAACCTTGAATACGAACAGTAAGCCTAATGATATAGGCATTGTAAAATGTCCAAGTACTTAGCCATAAGATCATGATAAAGTAAGCTAGATTTCATTCTTCTATAGTATTTCAGTCTCATGCTATGTATAACATAAAACAGGTTTTCAAATACCAATTAAGCCCAAAAAATAAAAAAATTATAACAAAGTCCTCTACTCCAATTTACATTATAATAGAGCCCAAATATTATAATAGTGTCATCATGTCCAAGAGGGAAAAAATTATAACAGAGTCTACTACTCCCATTATTTTTCCAACTTGTAATTTGAAATATCTCAAACGAAGAAACTTTAGAAAAAGGACAGGAAACAAATAGATGATCCACATATTCGTCCTTGGTTTTGCACACTATACATCCTTAAGGACATTACTTGTTTCTCTTTTGGCAATTATCCCAAGTGATCCCTAGTTTGGACTTTGTAACTGCTAAACTAAGGGTCACTGCCAAGATCTTTTCTTCATCAAAGCTTTGTCCATATTTGTCTTGTACCCCAATTTTATAGTTTACTTTCTAGACCCGTGGCCTTTGGACCACTTGATTTAAATCTTCGAGATCAGAAAGTTTTATGGCACTAGAATTTAGGCTTCAAGCAAAATGATTCCATTCCCATTGTTAGGATACATTTTTTGCCAGCTTCTATCCCTAAGACCAAACATTTCTACCATCATTTGAATTTCCATCTTCCAAAGAATAAATTCCTAAGAGATGGTCTCTTATCAGCTCCTGATTCATTCTGTAATATCCATTGTCTTCCAACTTCCAGACCTGAGACCAAATATTTCTTCCATCATTTGAAGTTGCGTCTTCAGAATAATAAATTCTGAGGTGATGGTTGTCTCTTATTGACTCCTTGCATAGTCTATAATTGCCTTTGCAGCCAATATAGGGGTATAATTCTATTCTCACACTCTTCTATATTCCAATCTTCCATGCTATTCATTTACTAGCAAAAGGGAGAGCTTTTGAAAGGGCCTTTTACATTCAATTTTGAATTAAGCCCCAAAAAAACCTAAAACTAAATTCAAACAAGTAAAAATTGCGTTGAACACATGTTGAAATCTAGAATTTACATGGGATCTGTTTCTAGGGCAAACATTATAACAGAGTACTCTACTCCCATTTACATTATAATAGAGCCCAAATATTACAATGGAGTCATCAGGTCCAAGAAGGAAAACATTATAACGGACTCTACTACTCCCATTTATTTTTCCAACTTGTAATCTAAAATATCTCAAACCAAGCAACTTTAGAAAAAGGACAAGAAACAAATAGATGATCCACAGATTCATCCCTGGTTTTTCACACTATACATCCTCAAGGACGTTGCATGTTTCTCTTTTGGCAATTATCCTATGTTGTCCCTAGTTTGGACTTTGTAACTGCTAAACTAAGGGTCACCACCAACATCTTTTATTCATCAAACCTTTGTCCGTTTTTTTCTTGTACCCCAATTTTGTAGTTTACTTTCTAGACCCCTGGTCTTTGGGCCACTTGATTTAAATCTTCGAGATCAGAAAGTTTTATGGCACTGAAATTTAGGCTTCCAAGCAAAATGATTCCATTCCCATTGTTAGGATTCATTTTCTTCCAGCTTCTAGCCCCAAGAACAAACATTTCTACCATCATTTGAATGTCCATATTCCAAAGAATAAACTCCTAAGAGATGGTCTCTTATCAGCTCCTCAGTATTTTTGTAATATCCATCGTCTTCCAACCTCCAGTCCTGAGACCGAATATTTCTTCCATCATTTGGAGTTGCATCGTCAGAACAATAAATTCTGAGGTGATGGTTGTCTCTTATCGACTCCTTGCATAGTCTATAATTTCCTTTTCAACCAATATAGGGGTATTAGTCTATTCTCGCACTCTGCTATTTTCCAATATTCCATGTTGTCCATTTACCAGCTAAAGGGAGAGATTTCGCTAGGGCCTTTTACATCCAATTTTTAATTAAGCCCAAAAAAGACCTAAAACTAAATTCAAACAAGTAAAAACTATGTTGAACACATGTTAAAATTCAGAATTTACATGGGATCTATTTCGAGGGAAAACATTATAATAGATTCCTCTACTCCCATTTACATTATAATAGAGCCCAAATATTATAATAGAGTCATAATGTCCAAGAAGGAAAACATAAATGTGAGCAATAAATATAAATTTTCCTTTGTATACAAAATCCAGAGACCAGATAAGGGAGAATAAAAAGACATTTTTCTCAGACAGTCATCAATGGGATAATCAAGTTTCTCTATAACATCTCTTTAGTAAAAGAATTATACCTTCATTCCATCCTTGCATTTTCTAGTTGTGGCACAAAAAATAAGAAGCAGGGATTTTTTGACATCCTTGTGTCCAAATATTTCTGGAGCTAAAGAACATGCAAGCTTGTTATATATGTCACCATCCTTAGCAAGCAGTTATATTTGTTCTTGTTCATCACCTTGTAAAATGTACCTACAGTTGTTGGAAATTAATGAATAAAATAAGCAATATAGAGAAAACATGGATCAAATAACAATTTCACTAAATGACACATTTAAAAAAAATGCATATGCTAGACATGTGCAACCAAAGAAAAATTGCTAATCTACCTACACTATATGTGGAACTTTACATATCTATATAACGCATACCTAATGGTATATTAACTTTGAAGACTGGATTTTGGTGGAAGGATCCATCATATTGGTAAACCAACTTATTAAACAAATACATGCATGATGCGGCCTGAATGTATTGATGACTAATGTCATGTTGCACTAGAGTTGATATCCATATATTGTTACCACCATCATCAAAGTAATACCTGTTAAGAAGTGAAGCAACAGCTTGACCCACAAAAAGTGACAAAACGCTGAATACTACAAGCACCCAATGGGTCTTCCTTTTTCCTGCAAATATATTTCTAATGGGGCCTCTTCCTGGATCTGCATCCATGATCAAACCAGGGCTTGAAGTTCCAATCTCTTAAGGTCAGTCAAATTATATTACAATAGCTTGCAGATAGATAGTTCAATCATGTATAAAATTAATCTGATAGATTTAACAAACATACCTTCTTGTACTACATCCCTGATCAAACCAGGGCCTGAAGTTCCAATCTCTATAATTCAGTCAAATTATATTACAATAGCTTGTAGATAGACATATCAGTGAAATATAAAATTAATTTGAAAATTTTAACAGACATACCTTCTTGTACTCTGTTGTGGCTTTCTAGAATACCACCCATCTAAATATCACCCATTAGAAATGAACGAGTGTGCATCAATAAAATTACTCAGCTTGTGGATGTATCACCAAGAATTACTAGGCTTGTGGATGTATCACCAAGAAAAAGTATAAAACATCTCATGAGTTGTTATCTTTAAAGAAACACATACTAAAACATAAACATCGTGATGAATCTCAAACTTAGAAGAAGGAAACTAGGAACCAGGCTAAATGAATTGTAGTAGTGATAATGGGGCAAGATATGTAGACTTTGATAGGTTTCAGGGCTTTGTCATTGCAGTGTAGGATGAGAAATGGAATTAGAATGAGCATTTAGGTAATGAATTTATTCTATAAGAAGAAAGTAACATGGAAAATTTGTGATAAGGTTTGACATTTGAAATAACAAGAAACCTCATAGATCTTCATGCCCGCCCATCTCACAGATCTACCCGCCAGCGCTCCCAGCCATCTCTGCGTGCCCGGGCCATTTGTGCACACACGGGCCACCTTTGCACGTCTGTCCCCACTCACAGATCTATATGCCCACCCATCTCACAGATCTGCACACCCGCACGGCCCATCTCTTCTCGCCCGCCCGGCCGCCCGACCCATTCTGAGCACTCCCAAACTCTAAGAAATACCCCATTTGAATCGCTCCATGACCACCTCAGGGGGGGTTCGGCACCCCCAGCCTTCGGCCCTTTTGTTTTCGGAAGTATTCCCTCTGATCCCTCCAACACCCCATCCAGCTCCCGATCTAGGGTCAACAGCAAAGACTCGGCTGCAAACCACAACCTAAGGAATAATGGTTCTGTGTCCATAGGAAACATTCCCAGTGAAAACAGTGTGACAGGCCCATCCATTTGCAAACCCCTCTCGGAGAAAATACCCAATTTAATCATCGAAGATCCTTGGATCAATGAATACAGACATCACATGAGTAAACATGCCCTATTATGCCGATTCATGGGGGTTCGACTCAATGAAAGGGCTCTCTACTGGTGGATAAACCAAAAATGGAAGCCTAAAGGGGACTATGAACTTCAGCTGGGATCAAGGAGCTTTTTCACTGTCATTTTCGATCACAGGGATGACGGAGATCGCATCTTCGAAGGAGGCCCATACTTCTACAACTCTGCAGGACTTTACATAACGCACTGGAGACCCAAATTCGCTCCAGAATAGGAAGACTTCAAAAAAGTTCCAGTATGTATCCGACTCTACTCTTTTCTTATTGACTATTGGATTAAGTGCATCTTGGAAGCCATCAAGAATCAGCTTGGCATGTTTGTCAAAACCTCAGATCTCACATCTCAAGGTAACTACATAGCCTACGCTAGAATCTATGTTTACTTGGATGTTTCAGGACCCCTCCCGGGCCATATTGATCTGGTCCATAGAGGAGTTCATTGGAAGCAATCCATTGACTATGAAAACATCCCATTCAGATGCTGGACATGCCTAAAACATGGACATCTTAGTCATGGCTGCCCCCTTAATTAACCCCCAGCATAGCCCCAACCAGAAAAGGTGGCTACTCCACCCCCTAGCTTTACCCCAGTATCAAGGAATAATAAAGGGCAGAAGGGAAAAAATCCTCTGAAACCCTCCACTAATATGACCCCCACCTAGTAGAATAGATTTTAGGCACTTGGAAACCTTGATCCAAATGAGCACCCTCTAGCATCTCCCACCCCCACTGTTCAAGATCTATCCATGCTTGGTCAGTTATCAAACCCATCCAACACTTCCAGCTCGAACCCTGACTCACACCAAGCCCAGTCACAGAAACAAAACTCAAAGCCCTCTCCCATCCAGAACAATACTAGCCCTACCTCATTGCAAACCCTTCCATGCACAGAAACTCATTCAGACCAGCCATCCTCAACCACTCCTACTAATCCTCTGGAGGACATCATAGGCGATCTAGATCTCCAAAAGGTCAATGAGAAATGGTCCAAACTGGGAGTGGATGCCATTCCCCGGGAAAATTTGGAGAAAATAGAAATGGCATACCTGCAGTTGGAATATCTCAACCAGAATGCAACCTAAAGGCAATGGGGAAACAACAGCCAATCGAGCATTCAAGCCAACCTGGATCTGGACCAATACAGGCCATAAGGATCAGGAAGAAAGAGGGGGTGAAAATCCGCAAGACAGCAAATACAAGAACTCGGTAGGTGCCTAATCAATGAAGGAAAAATCAAGGCCTTGGTCCTATCTGCTCCAAAGGTTACTCAATGAAGATCACAACCTAGAACATCAGGGGGCTAAACAACACCTCCAAAAGAAGGATCCTAAAAAACCATCTATTCTCGCAAAACCCAGACCTTATACTTCTTCAAGAATCCAAATGCTCTTCCAATGGCATTGAGATGATTAAAAATCTCTTTTCTAAGAGTTACCATTGCTTAAGCACAGAAGCCATCGACAAGCAGGATGGCTACTCATGTTTTGGAATAAAAGCAAGTTCTTTATGCAGAATGCTCTGTCCACTAAGCATTCGTTATCAGTGATCTTTAACATGCCAGACTCAAGGCATACGATATGCATCAATAATGTGTATGGACCTCAAAGGATCCAAGAAAAGTTGAAGATGCTGAAAGACCTATACGAAGCCCGACAACACCATGGGGGAAATCACTAGATATTATGTGGTGACTTTAACATGATCACCACCCTAGCAGAAAAGAATGGGGGCTTAAGAATATTGGATAAATACACGAAAGCATTCAACACCTTCGTAGCTGCATCTAAACTCATTGATGTCCCCACAGTCAATGGTATGAATACCTGAACAATAAGCAAGGGGGGAATAGGCAAATAGCATCAAGGCTCGACAGGTTCCTTATATCGAAATCCATTATGCTACAAAATATAGATATGGAGGCCAGCATTCTACCTATTGGGGGATCTGATCACTGGCCAGTGCAGATTCACTTCACTAATATGGACAGGCCTCACAACAGACCATTCAGATTCGAGGCTTTTTGGACAGATCACCCATCATTCATGAAAAATATACAGAGTTGGTGGACTCAAGCCACCATAAGAAGTGATAATATCATGTACATATTCTAGCAAAATCTCAAGATCATCAAAGCCAACCTCAAACGCTGGAACAAGAACACCTTTGGAAACATTTTTAAAGCCAAAAAGGAGCTCGAGGAAAAAATGGCAGACCTCCAGCAAACAATGATTAAGGAAGGACCCACTGATGAAAGGTTGGCTCAAGAATCAAACCTTCAGAGGCAATGGGAAGAAATGCTAAGACAATAAGAGCTACATTGGAAGAAAAAATTGAGGGTGAAATGGTTAAAACATGGAGAATGCAACACAAGCTTCTTTCATAAGTCAACCATTCAGCACAGAGCCAATAATCACATTCTCTCCCTCAAAAAAGCTAATGGTGCTAAAGTTTATACCAGGGAGCCAATAGGAACTGAACTTAACTCATACTTCAATTCTCTTCTCAGTGATCCCATTCAAGATAGTACCCAAGCCATCAGTGAAGTCATCGGTGCTATCCCCCCCTTATTTAGAGAGGAGCGAAACTCCCTTCTTCTAAGAGAATTCACTGAGCAAGAGATTGAAGAAGTCGTCTTCACCATGGCTACTGACAAATCTCCCAGACCAGACGGCTTTACAATTGAATTATTTAAAGCTTGCTGACCCATTATCAAGGCCAACCTTTTCAACCTTGTAAAGAAATTTCACAGAACCAAGAGAGTGCTGCCTACCATCAATTCCACCTTCCTCACCTTAATTCCCAAATCTGATCAAGCTAACTCACCCGACAAGTTCCGACCCATAGCCGTTTGCAATGTCATATATAAAATCCTATCTAAACTGATGGCTAATCGACTTAAACCCATCCTCCCCTCAATCATATCTCCAGAACAAACTGGATATGTTGAAGGCAGGCAGATCACCGATAGCATAATCCTCACTCAGGAAGTTCTGCATTCTATCAAAACAAAGAGGATTCCAGGTATGCTCATCCAGCTTGACCTTTCGAAGGCCTTTCATAAAATCAGTTGGCTCTACATAAGAGCAATCCTCCAGGCTTTTGGATTCATTCCGATATGGATAAATTGGATAATGGAACTGGTCTTGGGAGCATTATTTTCAATCATGCTGAATGGAGGACCCCTACAACCCTTCCTTCCGTCCAGAGGTATAAGACAAGGAGATCCCCTGTCTCCTTTTCTATTTGTTATTATGGCAGAGGGACTGGGAATATCTTTATCCAAAGCAAAACAACAGAATCAGCTCAAAGGCATCAAACCTACACCTCAAGGCCCCATAGTAACGCATCAGCAATTCGTAGATGATACAATGCTCATGGGCTCCCCCACAATGCAGAAAGCTTGAACCATCAGCAAGGTGTTAAAGACCTTCTCAGAGGCCTCAGGTGTGGAAATCAATCTCACAAAATCAAAATTGTTTTTCTTCAATACGTCCATTCCTGTGGAGAGAAATCTTAGCAAAATTCTTAATATTCAGAAGAAATCCCTTCCAACCAAATACCTTGGAATTCCACTCTCGAAATATGCCCCCAAATCTACCAACTGGGAAGCCCTCCTTAACAAAATTAGGGCTAGGGTAAGCAACTGGACTCACAGGGCCTTAAACATGGCTAGCAGACTGATATTGGTCAAATTAGTTCTTCAAACCGTGCCAGCCTATCTGTTCTCAACCCTTGCGGTTCCTAAAGCTATTTATAAATCCATTCGAAACATCCAGCGATCCTTCCTTTGGAATGGGGCTTCTAAGAAATCCAAGTGGGCTCTCCTCAAGTGGACAGACATTTGTAAACCAGAATTGGAGGGAGGGCTAGGACTAAGAGATCCTGAGATCCTAAGCAAGGCTATAGCAGCAAAAATCTGGTAGAGATGGGTAGAAAATCCTAATTCCCTCTGGGGCACCCTGTGGAAAGCGAAGTAAACGAATCAAGTCAGGGACAAAGACCTTATTAGGCTCACTAGAAACACTCAAGTATCCCCCATATGGATAAAATCATAGGAAAATCGACATATTATTTAGAAGCACAGCTTCTGGGAAGTTCACCAAGGCAACACAGCCCTCATCTGGGAGGATGCCTGGCAGCAACTCCCCCCCTTGGATCACCCAAATTGGACTACTCTTAAAAGGGCTATGCAAGAGGCAGGAATTATCACTGTAGCAGACTACTGGCAACCTATGAACGTGGCAACTACATGGCAAAAATGGATACCAAAAGAGCAATGGCACAGCCAAGACAACCATGTGAATATAGACCATCTTTTACAAGACCTGGATAAGCGAAGAATCCTCAAATCTAATAAAGAGGATATCCTACGGTGGGGAAGAAATACCAAAGGAACCTTCAACCTCAAAGAAGCATACAAGATCTTGGCTGCCTCTCCGGACTCGCAACCGGACCACAAATGGCACACTCTTTGGAACAAAGGAACATGGCCCAAAATTACCCTTTTCTCCTGGTTGGTCTTGCATAATAGAGCACTCACATGGGATAATCTTCAGAAACAGGGTTTCATAGGCCCTTCCCACTGTGTCCTCTATGAGAATGGTTCGGAAACTCTCAATCATATTCTCAACACTTGCCCCACTACTTGCTCTCTTTGGGATGACATGGCCCTAGTCTTCAGACAATTTGACAGAAACAAAAACTCTATCTACCACTCACTCAGTAACTGGAGATCCTCCATATCCTCCAACCCTCTGGCCAAAAATGCTTGGAATATCATTCTGGGAGCCATAGCATGGATCCTATGGAAGAGAAAAATGCACGAATCTTCAAGAATTTAGCAATGGCAGTGGACATGTTAACAAGAAACACGTGACAAATCATCACGGAGTCGGTCAACGCCATGGGCATATTGCAGACAGAGGGAAGCACATTTGCAAATGACAAAAGAATTATCCAGATCCTAAATCTCAAAGCCACAACCAATCCTACTTGGCAGAACTAGGCTTCAACTGCTATGTCGCAGGATAAATGGGGTATGCCTCCTTTTAAAACATTCAAGCTCAATTTCAACAGGGCATCAAAGAAAAACCCAGGAAATGCTGGTTACGATGGGGTAGTAAGGGATCATACCGGTACCATCCATCTCATCTATCATGGAAATCTTGGTGTGAACACCAATAACACTGTAGAGCTAATTTCTCTTGTCCGTGGCATCACTCCGGCTGATCGTACAGACTTCTACCACTGGTGGTTGAAGGAGACTCGGAGATCCTCATCAGGCTGTTGCGAAAACTCCAGATGGGCACACAGGTGGATAAGGTAACCCCAAGCTGGAGACTCTCGGCAATCCTAAGGGATCTACAAGGCCACATCAGTAGAACTCAAGGGGTCACCATTCAAGTGGTTCACAGAACAACAAACAAGCTGGCCGATGCCTTGGCCAATGCTGGCGTTTAGTCCAAGCTTGACGATTATCACATCCTTTGGCAAGATATGGAGGATGGGGAACTCAAAGCTAAGTGTAACACCATCAACAATTTGAACCTTCAAGCTTAGGAAAATTATCATTCAAACCCAGGCTCTCAGACACAAAGCATTCACTAGATCAGCCACAAAGTTTTGTAAAGGAAGACACAGGAAGGTCAAGTTACTAGAAATGACAAAATTTGCGGGTCTAGTTACTAGGGGTTTTTTCAAGTCCACCTAGAACATCTCTGCATTCCCAAGCCATCTTTGCATGCTCGCCCCATCTCACATTTCTGCCCGCCCACCCATATCTGCACGCCCGGGCCATCTTTTCATGCCCAGGCCACCTCTGCACGCCCGCCCGCCCGCCCCACAAACGTCTAGATCATGACTATCTCTGCTTTTCCATGGTTTCTATATGTATGCGCTAGGCTCTCAGCCACAAAGCATTCGCTAGGTGCTTAGACCAGGCCCAGGCAGTTTTGTAGAGGCATACAAAGGGAGGTCCCCTTGACTCCCACTATGCACTTTGTATTTTACTACACTCCATTAATAGAAATCCTGCTTAACCTTTACCAAAAAAAAAAAAACACAACATAATTTCCCTTACAAAATATATCATAATTGATTTATGAATTCTATTTATAACTCTTCAGAACAATCAGTGAAAGCATAAGATATGAAATGGAATTGAGAAGGAATTCGATGAAATGAAACACGAAGGAGATACAATTCTATAAAGCTATACCACATAGATCCAAAAAATATTACTGCAAGTCCCTCTGTATTATCAAAAAAAAATTTCCAAGTACAATAGCTCTCCTATGATATATCCAATATCCAACCCCCCTCTATTACAAAAACATTTCTTTTTTATAAGCCAAATTACAAGGGCCTATTTTTCCAAAACAATAAATGCATTTTTGCAAAAATAAAAATAAAAATGATATCAAGGTGGGTCTTTATCCTGCACTACCTATATAAATTATCTATATTAGTTGTAAAGGATCATTGTGTTTTGAATTATCACTTATGGAATTCTACTAAAAATGAAAATGATATCTTGCAAGAAAGTGCAGAGAGTCTGAGTGCATCGTAGCCATCAATGTTACCACTAGAACACATTCATCCTACCTCTGGACTTTGATCGAGTTATGTGACCTAAAAGCAAAGACTAATTTAAAAATAATAGGAACAGAGAAAAGCACACTTCATAAGCATTTGAAATTGGACATAATTATGTAATCAACAGAGGTCCAATGTCCAAAAGCAGCAATCATACCCTCTGCTCATCTTCAGCATTGCGTACACTTGAGGTTTTGTCATGTTTGCGCATTTTCAGGACGTAACAGAGAGAACTACATATCCCCCCCCCCCCACTTTTCTTTTCTTCACAGAGATCATGTAACATTTTCCTCAAGCTTGGTCCCATGTCCTGAGCTGGGAAAAGATCACAAGTGTATGAACATCTCCTACTAAATTTATGCCCAAAAATGACTCATGATTATACCATATCGCAAATATACCAACTATAGCCAAGCCAACATACAGGCCAATAACTAACTAGTGGAACAACACCCAAGCATCAATCAGAAAATCATTACTTTTTCGAGGGGGATTTTCATGATATCTACATCAGGTGGATTGAAACCTAGAGTTGTTGTAGGTGGCCCATCAAACACATATATATCAATATAGGAAAAAATAAGGCAAAGTGCCATTTCAAACTTCACCCTATCAAATTATTGTCAATCCAAAAGTTGCAAAAAATCAGATACCATTCACCTTAAAATACTCCTTGTATCATATGCACAAATTGAAAGTCCCATCGAACACATATATATCAATATAGGTAGAAATAAGAAATCAAAGTGCATCACCCTTCCAATCTACCAGAAGCACATATCTGAATAAAGTTGCAAACAATTTGAAAACCAAGTACCATCACCTATCCAAAAACCTTTACATATAGTAATTAATGTTAATTTTGTTTAGTGAAAGGAAATTCCTAAATGATTATTAAGGACTCAATTGTTAATAATAACCAAGTGAAATTTAACTGTTGTAGAACTCATGTGTATGGACAAAATATAAATACTTGCAAAAAGACTCTGATGGCACATTTGAGCTACCAACTCTGATTTACATGTCCAATTTGAAAAATAGGAAATCCAACTACCACAAAAACATTCAAAATAAAATGTACTTCATGTTTTAGCCATTTCTCTGGTGTAAATTTGTTTACTTGAGTGAATGGAAACCATCATGATTGAACCTCGTGCCATTAGATCCTTGATATCCTTTCTAGCAAGCGAACCATTAATCTAAAAATTCAAGGAAAACATTATCATTAGTGAGAAGAACCACATACTTTTCTTCAAAGAATATTCATAAAAAAGGAACCAACTCTTCTTTCTTTTCATGATTAAATGGACCAACTTTAGAAGAACCACAATAGAAGGCATCCAACATAAGTGTTGAGGTAAGGTATGCCCTTATATTCAAATTGTATATGTGTGTTGAGGTAAGGGGTACATATAGTTATATAGGTATGTAATTATATTGTTTTTATGGAAGACATACCAAATTAATGTTTGAATGAAACACAACTACAAAAAGATGAATGGTTAGTGAAAGAAACTTACACCAAAAAGTAGGTAGAAAAAAAAGGTTGAGTTATCTCGAAAATTCACCATTTGAAGTATTCAGTAGAACTAAACCCAAAAAGTACAAAATTAACATCAGATTCATCCAAACAAATCAACAAAAATATAACCAAAAACTATTTATAAATAGTCCAACATATGGAAATACATAAGGAAAGTGAAATTAGAATGTTTTGAAAATTAACCTTGTTCAAATTTTTCACGAAATATGAAAAAAATTTGTAATCACTTTCTTCTAATTTGTATGTATCATTCTTAGCATTGTATGATAAGTTTGCAATTGCTATAACATATTCAAGTTGTACAAGAGCATGATCAGTCAAATCATACTTATACATGCGTTGCTCCTTTATTCCACTATACTAACATAATTGAAGCTCAATGCCTTCTAATATATCCAAAAGTTCGATGTCATTATGGTAATCAAACACCTTATTACCATCCTTCTTCCTTATTCTTTGAACCCTTCCAATGTACCAAATTCCACAAGAAAAAACTTGTTTTGTACTTGTAGGAACACCTTTTCTTGCAGTGCATTTAGTGGGGGGAATTGGGTTGTTTTCAAACAACACCCCACAATCTGATCCAATTCCAAATCCAATTGAAACGCTCTTTTGTAGAGTCTTCGCATCTCATCTAAAGAATACCCCTCTTCTCACTTTTGTCAACCTATATTTGTATAATGTTGGATTTCCACCCAACTGACTAACCAAACATGCTTTGAACATATCCTTACCATCAAGATTCACCACTGGTTTTATAGTTTTTCTTACATTTTCATCAGTGGAATCTAAAATTTCATCCAACTCATGTCTCCACTCACTTTCCATTATTTTCAATTCACTTTCATTGTGTACCAATGAAGATGAAGATTGAAATATAGAGTTTGAACATCTCGGTGGAGAATCATCAACTACTTCATCCACAATTTGGAATGTTGGATAATCTTTATCCTCTGTCCATGGTTTAACCCACCAAGAAAATTGAATGCAATTTTATGGTTTCATTCCAGGAATTGATAAAATGTCTTTTGCATCCTTCAATCCATTCTTAAGGGCATCTACAATTTTAGCATCTGTGGATATTGAATCATATTATGATAATATGTCAATTTTTTGTATTGTTTCTTGGTTCAATTTATTCCAAATGTTTTCTTGCTTCTTATGGGATTTATTAAAATGAATCCCTTGGGAATTTGATTCTTCTTCAACAACTCTATTAAGGGTTCCAACAACATGAATCAAGTCAGTGACATCATAGGCCCTCTCCACTCCAACCATCCCACAAACTTTGCTAATGAAGTTCTCACATACATCTGACCCATTCAAGTGCAAAACACATGGCAAGTTATAGTATTGATCTCGAAACAATCTCATCAAAAAAAATGCAAAATGGCAAGAAATTATCACATCTTCATATGCCTCTCTGTTGATTAAATTTATGTTGACATTAGTATGATATTGTTTTTGTACCCAACATAACCATAATGCTAAGAAATGATGAACTTGTGAAGCATTTAACACTCTTTCCCAGAGGCTCAAACTATGAGACATAAAGATGTCAATGTAGTCAGCAACAATCATTAGGTAAGTCTTTGTAGCTAGTGTCCTCTCTAAGTTTCCACTTGGTGTACTTCTCAACTCTTTCAGACACCTATGAATATGCCTTGAAGCAATGCATTGTGCAGAACCCCAATTTTGTCGATCCATCCTCTCTATATCTTCACACTTCATCTTGTGATCATCCACTTTAAAAGTGTGATAAACCATTTTGACATGGCCAAAAATTATGTAATCATTTCCTAAAACCAATTCTCATTGCCCACTAAACAAAGGATTTACTAGCTTTTTTCCATTGTGAATGTAATCTTGGCTATGTAATCCTTTTACATTGCAACCATTATACAACCCAGTTATCCTCCACCCTTCCCAAGGAATTTGATATCGAAGACCTGATGTTGAAGAATAATCCTTCAACATAAGTTTTCTTTTTCTGCTATCCCCTTCCGAGGAATGACCAACAATAAGTCCCAAATTGTTTTCTACATGTTTCTTTCACATAAATTCTACCTTTTCCCATTGTTGATAAACAAAAATTGCATTGAATTTATTGTATGTTATATGAACAACCACAACCAAACAAGGAAGTTTTCATGTAAAGGGTTTTCAATAATAACACGTGCATAGTGCCCAATAACATTGTTTTTAAAGTAATTTGTTATAATCTCATAGCCTACATCTCCCTCACCAACTGTCGCCAAGAAATGCGATTGGCATTGACGTTCTTATTTCAAACCAAAAACCCCACCAGTGTATCCCATTTTTCTACCCACCTAACATATTTTTTCACAATTGTTTCATCTTCAGTGAGGCATACAGGAATTGGTCGATATATACCATGTTTGTCTTTATAAGAAGCATAAATTTTTCCAACTGCTGCAAAAATGTGTTTGTGCTCCCCTAGGATATATGTCAATGACTTTCTAACTTTCCTTAAAGTTGTATATATTGAAGGACCATCCAGATTCAAGCTAATAAAGTTATGTAATCTAGGACCTCCCCATAACTTGATCATATCATAAAGGGATTTTTTGGATGTACCATACCTTCTCCCTTCTTTTTCATGAATCAGGTTATGAAATATATCCTTGATAAATTCTGAAACTCCATCTTTACCTTGTAATTTTCCTTGCTTATGTTCCTCACAAACATCCTTACAAAACCTAAAGACATTCTTCCTTTATGCCGAATCAAACAACTTTTCCTTTATAGATCGCATTTTAATAGAGATTGTAGCAACCTTTTTCATCTCCCACCAAAGAGCTTGCATTTTTGATATATGGTTAGAATTTGTAACCCTTGTAGCATTCTTCAATTCATTTTGAGTCAAATAGTCCAATCTTCTACCTTTTCTTGTATCTCGTTCACTTCTTTTATTGGTGCACCTTGATTTACAAATTGCATCCTGAAGTCATTATATTCTAGAACCAACTTACAAAATCTACATGTTAATGAATCAAAAGGGTTCCATGTTTCAGAACCCCTCTAACAATGAATATGCCTATATGTACCATCAATACAACATTCAATACCCTCATAACATGGCATGATCTTGGTATGGTTCTCTATGGCCCATAATTTTCCACCCCTTCGATCATCCATTAGGACCTTTGTTTCCAATCTCTCCCCATTTCTATCAATATAAGGATACCAATACCCCCAACATTGTAGTAACAAGGGAGACAATTGAGGTATAATAAGATGACAACACAATAAAAAAATAAAAAAATTAGAATTAAGATAAATAAAATAATATACAAATTCGTATTCAAGTTTAGTCTAAACAATTAATTAACCACTAATTAACACACCTGAAGTAGAAGTATTTTCACTTGTAGAACCCATATGTAATACTGACGGTGATGATGGCACTAACAACCTAGTCAAACTTTTTTGGGACTTATCATTGGTAGGCTTCTTAGGTCTCCTAACTGTGCCACTCCTCAACCCAGTCTCCTGATGTGAAGTCTAATTTGTAGTAGTAGTAGTGTGCTTCTTTGATTTCATGTGTTCACTTAGAGAACTGACAATATGACCACTTGTTGACATTAAATAAAACCATTTATTGCATCATGTACATTCGACTCTCACTTTTTTCATGTCCTTATAGTCCTTGAACAAATTAGGCTCTTGTGTCTTGTTGAAATCATTTAGAAGTTTGATTGCTTGATCAATATGAAATTGATCTCCAAACACCATTGTTTGTTGTACTTTGTTACATGAAGGAATTTCACTACCACTTGGCATTGAAAGGCGTTGTTGATGGGACGTTGTTTTCATATGATGGTTTTTGAAGTTGCACATTGTTTGCACTACCAAGGATACATCACCTGTTCCATAATAAATGCCACAAATTTCACAATGGATCTTTATTTTAGATTCTCCCTTTTTTTAATATACTTAGAGAGTAAGTTTCTCATTGACAAACTCTTCCATTAAACTTTTCACTTTTTTTTCCCAACTCCTCAACCCAATATCATAATTCCATCATCCACAATATCATCATGGATTTCAGCAAATGTACAACCTTCTCGACACCTGACAATGCCAATGACATATTTCTCTTCATCGATAGTAATTTTATAAGACAAGTCCATCTGTTTTGCAAATAAATAAATGAAAAAGTAAGTAAAATTCCACAAACATATTGGTTTATTATGAAAAAAAGAACAAGGAAGCAAGGTATGAAATTTCAATTCAAAGCTCCAATAAACATGAATAACTCTTACTATTGTGATGAAACACCTTGATTCAAAACGTACTATCTATGGATTCCTCAAATGGAACTAAAACCAGAAATAAAACATAGTACTAAAACATATTTGAGCGTTTATTTATTGATTTAAACATTGACAAACTTATAATCAAGCTTAGGCCCTAAATATGCCTCAATTTTGGCCTTATTTACATCATTTTTTGTGTCCTAAAGAGGTCAAAACCAAACCATCGTATATTTTACTGTTCGTTGGTATGAAATGGATTTTATTCAATTTATTGTTCGCTAGTATCTAGGGCTTGTGAGAGATAAAGATATTTTTTATGTTTTTTGAGCTACCAATAGGTAAGGACCATGCTTAATCTCTATGTTTTTGGAACTACCTTGTGGATCCACCATAGTTCTAGTTTCAAAGAAACTAAAGTTATTGCTAAAGAAATTGGCATTCATCAAAGATCAATTTCTCATTGACTGCAAATAAATTCGGTCAACCATTTTAAAGATTGTATATGGTGTCTAAGGTGTTGTGATGTTAACCTTTAGCAACTTACATAGTCGTTTGATCAGATGTAAATAAATGGTTGACTAAGAAGCTTTGCAGTCTGACACCTTTAAGAAACTATAAAAGTTGTTTTAGTATGAGGAATGAGTGCATGATAAAAAAAATCGGAACAAGTTTTGCATCAAAAAATAGTACACACAATTTCTAAATCCTTATCTAAATATCAAGACTCAAAAGGCTTTTTCTTTTGTAAGGAAACTGAGTTTGTTATTACATAAAAAAACACAATGCACATCAGGCAGGGGGTATCAAGTTTCAACACATTCTAATGGAAAAATTTGAACTCTCTAAGGAAATCACATCTTATCCAGTTTCATACACATGTATCAGTTGCACTACAAAAATTTAAACATCAGTTTTGGGGTTCTGCTTGATCCAATACTAGGCTTTCACTTAGGATCCCCATGGCTCTCCTTATGACCTCAGTAAGGTCTGATAATCCTGTCCATGAACACTTTTCACTTCTTTGTAGTCAATCAGTTGTCATTGACCACTTTGATCCAACTTTTTTCTTCACTCTCTACCTTGGATGCTCTAGATTGTGTTATATTGTATGGATGGGAAATCCCTATCACTACCACATGTAACATAAATGTGACTAGTGGTAGTATAAACATCATTAAGTATTTCACAATCTGCAATAATAGTGGTGTCCAGATCTTTCCTTGCAAATCACTCTTGAGGTTGGTTCCCACTTCTGATCTAGTTTTTATACGGGTTTAACTACTGTCATTAATCACCTCTACATCCTTGATGTTGGTTATACTGTTGAATTCTTTCTGGGTAAATTTTACTTTAATTATGATCAAGGGTAAGTTTTCTCTCTCCTTTAATTAACAATAATACTCATATTAATCCTACAACAATATTTTTTAAGGGTTAAATATTAGTTGTGTTGATAGGAATATGCTAATAGCCAGTCCATTAGTTGTTTTAAATGTCTTTTATATGCATTCACTTTTTCAGAGTTACCTGGTATTTCTAATGATGCTTATTTGTGTTTTATATACTCTTTGTAGGCTTGTCCAATGACGATCTTAGGGAAACAACATATGAGGTTCTTCTTGCATCTGTAGGAGGAGAAATGTGAGTTCTGATGTTGTGTCTATTGAAAATATTGATATCTGGTTGAAGTTCAATTAATAGTGGGGAAAAAGCTACATAGTATTGTGTTTTTTTTTCCTATAAAAGGAAAGTTATATTTATTTATTTTTATCATTTGGTATAATCTGCACAACTAATGGCAGGGACCTTATATCACTAGCAAAGGATATAATGGATGAGAACAAACTAAACGTGTCAAGGAAGTTTCCTCATGGAGTCCAAGATAAGTACCAAAGTAAACCTACCAGAACACCTAGACTTGCTGGCTTGTTGGAGACAATGCGAATACAAATGTAGGAAAGCTGCTATTCCTTTGTTTCTCCCACTTACTTTCATGTGACTTTGGTTTTAATAGTGAATTTTTGTTATGCCGAAAGGCCTTGGGTCTCATACATAATTAAATTAAATTTTAAAAAAATAGTGCAAAACATGATAGTTACTTAAATTTTAGATCTTGTATGTATTCATCACAAAGAAGATAAGATGCTCAAATTCCCTCTTTTGGTACATTAGAGCGTAACAGGGAAAAGCTAATAAAAATACTTTTATTTTTCACATATTCTAGGATAATGATGGCAGTCTTAATGGGAGGGTGTCAGGTGCATTCTATGGATAAAATAATTCCTGATAAAAACCATCTTCCTGATAAAAACCATCTTTAGAAACAATGATTTTTGCCCGATTTGTTAGGTCAAGCCAAAACAATAAATAAAATTAATGATTTCCCACTATTTCCTTGCCAAACCCTATTCCAATTTCCCATTCAAGTCAAGAAACAACCATAAAGGGCAATAATTCTAGGATTTGAGCACGCTGTCAAAATATACTATCAATTTGAAAAATTCCCCATCAATTTGGTATGGTCTTCTCTATTATGTTGTATATATGTGCATGAGAAAACTAACCATTACAATGTCCTTAGAAAGGCATACGTAGATAGAACAAAGTATCGGAGCAAACTATCAGTTGCACTGTCCTTAAAGAGGGCATAACATAATTTCTAGGGACATTGATAGCATAATATGTAGGGAAAACGGTAGTAATACTAGAACTTATACAAGGAAACACCAGAAACATATTTATAATAAGCCACAGTCATACTATGCTCAGTGTTACAATCACATATAACATCATGCACAACTAGTTAAAGAAATATTTCTTGTCAATGGTTGAGATAAACTGTCACACTTGATATCATGCCCCATCATGAATACATAATGAAAGTATATTGAGTTTACATGCCATTAGTTTGTAGAAAAACTTCATGATGAAATAACATGTAGCAATTAAGAAAAATAGTATGGTGGGACAACACATATTTGAATGGAAATATGTTATGACAATGCAACTTGAGGCTACACAAATTGCATAGTCTTTAGTTTCTCTTGATGTCTATGTAAGATAGTCAAATTTAGCTACAACCATTAATTTGGTATGGTATTCTCTATTCTGTTGTATACATGTGCATGAGAAAACTAACCATTGCAATGTCCTTGAAAAGGCATACATAGATATAACAAAGTAACGGATCAAACTATTAGTTGCACCATCCTTAAAGAGGGCATAGCATAATTTCTAGGGACAACGATAGCATAATTTCTAGGGAAAATGATAGCATAATATCTAGGGACAGTGTTAGTAATACCAAAAATTATACAAGGAAACACTAGTCATCCATGTATCGATGTTACCAAATAGCAGCCCCCAGTAAATCTTTTAATTTTTGCAAACATAGAAATAGCTCTAAGTAGAATAACAATGTTGGGACATCAGGTTAGTTCTAGGTAAACTGACAAGCACAAAAAAATCAGTTCCAACTAAGATGGAAATTCTAACATAAATGCACATAAATGTAGAGAGTAGGTAAGATATCACAGACAAGAAGAATTAATGACCAAAAAATATTAAAGCCCTTAAGAATCCAAGGTTAATCTCATATAGCCTAAATCAGAAAATTGCAATGCTTTCACCCTTCCAAAGATTGCTTTGACTGCCAATATGTTCAATTTTCACAGATAAATTAGTTTCAACTTTTAAAATTTAAATTCTTCCTTTTAGAGGAATCTTGAAGTGATTTAAAAAGTTTCTTTGAGGTAGGCCTGCCTTGCCCATCTATAGACTGATCGACTCAAACAGAGTCTTAATCTCTCCAAATGTAAAATATGATTCCTCATATACCTCAAGATTAAGAAGAGAACAAAGAATTAAGGTCCCCCAATTATACTCATTATGGCTAGGATTGAAGGGAACTAAGATTCATCGGCACTATAAAAAATATTTAAAGAATCCATAAAAATGGATCGATACCCCAAAGGTTATACTACAAGATTCAAAGAATTAAAGCTTGCTACATGCACAATGGTTAACGAATAAACTTAGAGAGATTGCTCTGAAAATAGAATTGCATATATTTTCCTGTTTTGTTATAGCCATTGTAATTGAACTTTATACGACTTATAGGTAAACCAGAAATGCTATAAGGATGTTGTAGACAAAAATTCCAGCAATGTATAGAAAAAGATTTACCTAGTGAGAAGCAATAACTCTACAAATATTTAACCAACATTCTCACATGAGCTCTAAATATAATTGAAGGTGAAAATTCTAATTGAATGTAATTTTTGAGATAGCAAGAAAATGAAAAAAGGAGATAAGCAATACTCAAACAAATATTGCACAGCCATTTCTCTCCAAAATAATTGTTGCTTATATCCTTCAATAATACTCATATTTATGAAAAATTATTGAGCGAGAACTTAAAAAAACCCAAGAAGAATCATGCTCGTAACAACAATTACTACACCTTACCAGGTATGGTCGTGGATGAAATAGATAAGATTCAATAAGATAATTGTATTCATGTGAAAATATTAAGATAATTTAATCTTGATAGTGCCATAGTGCAATAAAGAATTTGAATGTTAAACATTGGCATAATTGAAAGAGAGGATATTCAAGTAACTTTTATTTAAGTGGATATTTTGACAAATATATTTTCCTCCTGGTTATTTCCAAAGTGGCTAATTTTCATCGTTCAACAAGGAAACTAGCCTAAGGCAGCTAGAGGACTCCTCCCTTTAACTATAAGGGACTCCAGAGATGGAGATCTCCTCCCTTAGTCAATTCAAGTACCCTAAAGAACTTAAAAAATAATTCCACCAATGGAAATATGGTCAAATGGACATTCAAATTAGTTGATTCACCTTACAAGGTAAGGACATGGATGAAATAGATAAGATGAAATAAGATAATTGTATTCATGCGAAAATATTAAGATACTTTTATCTTGATGGTGCCATCGTGTAATAAAGAATTTGAATGCTAAACATTGGCATAATTGACAGAGAGGATATTCAAGTAACCTTTATTTAAGTGGATATTTGTTGACAAATAGATTTTCCTCCTAGTTATTTCCAATGTGGCTAATTTTGAGCGTTCAACAAGGAAACTAGCCTAAGGCAGCCAGAGGACTCCGCCCTTTAACTATGAGGGACTCCGGAGATGGAGATCTCCCCCCTTAGTCAATTCAAGTACCCTAGAGAAATTAAACAATAATTCCACGAAACAACAGTCTCCAGTAAATCTTTGCAATTTAGCAAACATAGAAAAATTTCTAAGTAGAATAACAATGCTGGGACATAAGGTCAGTTCTAGGTAAAATGACAAGCATAAAAAAATCAGTTCCAACTAAGATGGCAATTCTAACATAGATGCATAGAGCAAGTAATATATCACAGACGAGAAGAATTAATGACCAAAAAATATTAAAGCCCCAAAGCATCCAAGATTAATCTCATATAGCCTAAATTAGAAAATTGTAATTCTTTCACCCTTCCAAAGATTGCTTTGACTGCCAATATGTTCAATTTTCATAGATAAATCAGTTAACATATACCTCAGTTAACCTAGTTTCAAACACAACATTGTTTACTAAAATAAAGCCTAGCATCTAGGCTCAGTTAACCTAGTTTCAAACAGGACATTATTTCCAAAAATAAACCCTAGCATCCAGACACAAAAACAGTAAGAATCTATCACATTATTCTCTGCAGGTTCACCTTGAGTAACCTCTAGTGTTGCAGGTCCCCCAGTTGCCCTCGTGATGCCAAATGAAAACAAAGCTTAGATGAAAAAACATGTTTTTTCTCTCTCTCCCAATGTTTGTCGAATGCATGATCCTTCTCAGTCAAATCCTCTTGCCCTCTTTACTCGAATGCTCTATCGAATAATCTATCAAAGGCTAACGTTGATAGGTCCAAGGTTATAGGTTCAAGGCTTCTAGTTCAAACCTCTTGCCAGACCTCTTGCTCCAATGGTGTTGGCCACTCAGTACGAGGCAGGTTCACATGCTCAGATCTGCGCACAAGTCAGCCAAAACAAGAGCAATTGAGACAATTGGTTCATGACTTGGAACAGGATTAATTAAAAATGAAAAATAACTTGGATGACTTGAGATCCCAGTTGCAAAGGAAAACCCTAGAAACTACACAGCAGAATATTCATGAATCCATTGGACAGAAAGAAAAACTTGCAGTTGCCAGTGATATTGAGACAAAAGAGACTTACATGGAAATGTTCAGTCGACCTTGCTCGAATGGTTCAGTCGGCTCAATGTCCACTTGATTTTTAAGACTCCAATGGTGTTGGCCACTGTGTGACTGCTCAGTACCAGGCAGGTTCAAACCACGTTCAAGTGCACAAGAACCCCCTGTCATAAAGTCCTGACTGTGATGATGAGATTGCTATAGAACCAGTAGTTTCGGGCTTTTGAAATGAAGTGATGACCTCTTCCGAAGTGATACTATCTATTTTTATATTGGATGGCCAGCCCTACGGTTGGACATAAATTTTCAGAGGGCCTTGCACCAATGGTGCTCAAATGGTTCAGAAATGGTTCAGTCGGTCGAATGGTGCTTGAATGGAAATGCAGCATCACACGTGGTTTGGACATAAATGTTCATAAGACCTTGCGCTAATGGTACTAAAATGGTTCAGAAATGGTTCAGTCTGTCGAATGGTGCTCGAATGGTTCAGTCAGTTATGTTTGAATGGCAATGTAGCATTAGACGTGGTTTGGACCGAAATGTTCAGAGGGCCTTGCACCAATGGTGTTCAAATGGTTCAGTCGACTGAATGGTGCTCGAATGGTTCATTCGGCAATGGTGCTCAAATGGCAATGAGGCATCACACTCGGACACGTTCTTTTTATTTTTCCATACCCGCAAAACAAGCCCATTTGGCCAAATAATTAAATAAAAAATACCTTAAAATTTTTATATTCCATATGTAATAAAAGAAAAAACCCTCTGACCCTTATCTATATGTCCAATATAATGTTTTGGGTTTTTCCAAAAAAAATTACCCCAATATGAACGCACGTGATATAATATTTCTTTGTCAGTGACACCCCCGTGGCATGTGGTTGCTCCACATCTTTAGACTCATCCGTTGGAGCCAAGACTTCCTCCTCTGCATGCAAATCTAGCTCCCTCTCAAGGGAGAATCACATGGCTTTCTCCTCATCAAATTTTATATCCCGTCACACAATAGTCATTCTGTTGTTTGGAAAATACACCCGATAGTTGTGGGGAGTATCATTGTACCCCACAAAAATCCCAATATCAGTTGTTGGTTCTAACTTCTTCCTGGTGTCTTTGGTCACATGCACATAAATAGATGAGCCAAAAATATTAAAATGTTAAACATCAGGTTTCTTACTAGTAAAATCTTCTTCTGGTGTACTCATACCAAGTATCCTATGAGGAAAACAATTTTTCACAAATACCATTGTGTTTCATTCCTCCACCCACAAATGCAACGTTAGGCCCTGATCATGCAACATCGCTCTTTCTGCACCCACAATTGTTTTTTTATTTCTTTCTGTAACCACATTCTACTGTGGGTTATGAGGCGCAATCAGTTCTCTCTGAATTACTTCTTTGTTGTAGAAGTTCTTGAATTCATTGGAGATGTAATCACCACCATTGTTGCTCCTAAGAGCCTTCACATGCTTCCCCGTGTCCTTCTCCACCAGTTCTTTGAACTCAAGAAACTTTGAGAACGTTTGATCTTTCTTCTGCATGAAGTAGATCCAAAACTTTCGAGAAAATTCATTAACAAATATCACATAGTACTTATGCTTTATTTTCAAACCAGTAGAGAATGGTCCACACACGTCTCAGTGAACTCTCTCAAGGATCCTCGAGGCTTGGTTCTTCTTCTCATGAAAGATGGCCTTTGCATATTTTCCCATAGTACATCCCTTTCATCTGTCTGATTGCACAAGTGTACCCTTGGTAAGACCCGTAGAAAATTGTTGCATGACTTTTAAGGCTCCATGGTGAAGATGGACCAATCTCCTGTGCCATAACTCACCCTCATCCCAGCTCACCACTTTGCCTGCCTTACCCATCAATGTTGTGCAGCCATATACATCAATTTTATAGAGATTCTTAACTCGAATCCCAATCTTCTTGGCTTGTCCTATTATTTTTTGTCGCATGAAATATTTTCCTTCACTCAAAACAACATCATAGCCTCTATCCTCCAACATTGCAATTGAGACTAATTTTTTCTTCAAGCCCGGTACATGCATTACATATTTTAATTGAAAGGGTTTACCTGACTATCTCTGGAAGGTAATGGTACCAATCCCGGTAGCACTGTACCGCCTGTCATCACCCATTTCAATATGAATTTGGAGGTCCTTCTCCTCCAAGCTACTGAAATTTTATTTTCCTCCCATCATGCGAAAGGATGCACCACTATCCAAATACCACACTGATTCCCATTGCACATAACACCATGCATGCAATGAGTGAGAAGTCAAGCTCAAATTGTGAGGTCAAAGCCTCACCATCTACAGATCCTGAAGCCTTCTTTTTGTTCTTCTTTTGTGGACAATTAGTGGCATAATGTCCATGCCCATGACAGTGAAAACACTTCACTCTAGACATGTCGCTCTTCTTTCCATATTTACCAGACTCAAATTTGGAATGGAATTTATTTCCTTTCCCCTTATTCACCTTGGCATAAAAAGCACAATATTCTTCATCTTCATTATTAGATGAATATCCATCTATGGTATTCCTTCTGAACTCTTCCTGCACCAAATCCGACCAAATTCGTTCTCAATCTGGCAACTTTTCTCTTTCATTGATAGAGCCTTGATAACTATGCCAACTCCTGGGAAGTCTTAGAAGAGCTAGGCTCACGAAATCATCATCAGCAACAGTAATTAAAATGCTTCCAAGCTCATCCCAACATTGGAAAAACTTTGTTAATATTTTGGCATGGAGTCACCTTTCTCCATTTTGATCTTCCTGAGATTATCTTTTAGTGCCAATTTACTATGATCATGGATGCTCTGAAATAGATGTGTCAAATCTTTCCATCTTTCATATGGTGTCACTTTTACATGGAGACTTGAGACAATATGGTCTCGTACTTCCTCCAGTAAGATCCTCCTCGCCTTTGTAACATTATTTTTCCATGCATCAAGTTTTACAACATCTGTCATAGTGGTTTTTGGAAAATCATTATCAATGAATTCCTTCAATCCATTGTCCTCCAGTACTACCTCCATCATGTATTTCCAAGAAATATAGTTAGATCCTCCCTCGAGTGCATACTCCAATTTCAGGCCATTGAAATCCATTTCGATCTTGAATCACCTGTAGCACCAAGAAAGTCTTCTGCAGATTTGAATTCTATTCAGTCAGAAACTCAACTTCTCCTGCACTATTGTGATTTCCTGTGCTCCGATACCATGTAGAAATTATACAAACAATATGTATATCATGGATTCAATCCGATCTAACAATGTACTAAATCTAGATATTGAATCGCTTCTACAAATCAATTGCGGAAATTAAACACAATCGACAATCACATGAAGCAAAGAAGAATCAATCAAACCACAACACAGATAATTTCCTGGGGAAATCTTGCTACTCAAAACCCCACTATCTTCTATTGTATATTCAGCATGGATACATGAAACAATTACAATACACTCTTCTCACAAGAATCTCTTTTACTGAGCTAATTTTCTCATAATGTCCTAAACAAAAATAGCCAACACCTAGCCAATTCTCAGCCTCTAAATAGCCTGCCTTGCTTGCACAATACCTGATGAATGCAATCTGTTTTCTTTAGGAATTTTGGACTTCCTAAATTTCGCAAGGACCATGGGCAATCCAATGAGTGTTTGGTTGCATGGGTGCAACCCAATAATCCTACAATTGATAGTTAACATCCCTTTCACCTTTTTCTCAACTGGGTCTCCACTAGAACTGACATGCATGCAACTAATAATAGTAAATCATCAGTTTCATGTTATATCACTTATTCTAAATTAAATAATATTTAATTCACTTGATTTCTCACTAGTACAACAAATAATTACAACTAGCACAACTGAATTTAGCTCACTTAATTGATTACACATGCATTAAACTAATGCACCAACTACACTTTGAACTCTGTTACAACTAGAATTACTCTGCATGCCTCACCAACTACCATCAACTCGAACCTCATGAGCTAACTAAATTTATCACACTCAGTTAACTATTATAAGTGATTATGAGATAAGATTACATTTTATTGTCCATTTTAATTAAGGAAAAAATAAAATAGACATTGCACCAAATTTATCCCACACTACTATAGGTGCTGCTAAGACCTCTTAGTCCCACACTATTGTAGGTCCTTCTTGGACCCATTGGTCCCACACTAGTGTAGGTGCTGCAATTTCTTGTCGAACTTCAACAATATGAAGTAAAGCTAATCTAAAAAAAATAGATCATGTAAAATTAAATGATTTTTTGGAGAAAATGCATGCCACTTAGAGTTTCATGAGTAATTTGACATATAGTTTCTATTTAATTTCCTTAATTTGTATTATTTTCAAGAAACCAAATGAGAATTTTTAAATAAAATATGTAGAAATAAATTGGTGTAAGTAGACGCTAAAGAAGAAATATGAGGAAACAAAATAAGTCTTAAATAAATATTTTTTTTAAAAATGCATGGGATAATATATAAGTAATACTCATTAACTGAGTAGAACAGAGCTATAGAAAAGATATTTACTATAAAAAATGAGTATCAAAGGCTTTGTAAAGGCAAGGGATATGTACAAGAAGAAAAGCACTCGAGACGTTCACAAGGATATACAAACTTCTATTGTTTACAAGTGGAACTTGATATAATATCCTCTAGAATTTTAACTAAGGAATTGAAATAGGTTGGTGCCATGGTAGTGAATGCATAGGAAAACATAGAAGAAAGTGTACGTGAGAGAATGGTATTTTTATAGAGATATTGGGGCATATATTAATTGAGTCATTGTAGAGTGTTGGAGAAATAAAGAAGAAACTAAAATGAATTCTTTGTCATATAAATATCCATAGTCAAGGGAAGCAATCTATAGAGAAATTTAAATCATATATTGAGAAACCACTACAACTGATTTTTGAAGCATGGCGGCACCAAAGAAGATTCAAAAAGTGATTTAGCTATCAAAAATAATGATTTAGCTAGTACAATGCTATATATGCTCATAAGTTTTAATAAGAGAGGATGAAGGTGATAGGAATAAGGTTAGTTTAAGGGAGTTGAATGAAATATGTGAAATAGTTGCACTGTATAAGAGAATATAATAATGCAATCCCATACATTTGATGTATATGAAAAAATTCCCTTGAATAATAAGAATGTTTTTTCTCTCTATCTATAACATACCTAAAAATGTATATTACAATAAATCAAAAACAATTATGGCCTTAATAAAGTTAACGATATTATTACGTAATCATGATAAGTCACACCCCTTGCAAAGGAGATTATGTATCATTGCTAAATTCTCTCTCTCTCTCTCTCTCTCTCTCTCTCTCTCTCTCTCTCTCTCTCTCTCTCTCTCTTTATATATATATATATATATATATAATCTCCTTGGCAAGGGGCGTGACTTATCATTATTAAAATATATTATAATTAAGTAAAGGTAATTATTGCCTTACTATTTTTAGGGATATTATTACATAATGAAATACACACAAATTTCATTTATATATATATATATATATATATATATATATATATATATATATATTAGAGAGAGAGAGAGAGAGAAAATAAATATATTAAATAATTTGTCCCCTCACCTACAACTATTATCATGACCCATACAATATATTTCATCACTCAAAAATCCATTACTATATCCTCAATGTCATCACTCAAAAACCATTCACTATATCCTATCCCTTTCCCTCATTTATAGCTATGTTTTCATTCCTTTAAACCCGTGTTACATAAATAAATTCAACCATTTTTTTCCACTCCATTATTGCATTCATCCATCCATTCTACCATGTTCCCACCCTTGAAAAAATATATTCCCTTCAAAACCGTCATTATCTACCTATTGGGTCACGTAATGTTCTCATTAGCTTCATGATGTTGACCATCACCCTCTACTTAAGGATACCTTCTACATCCTCATCTCACCATCACCCTAAGCCAGCATACCTATGTCCCCATTCTAGGTGTCATTTTTTATCTCATTCACTTCACTGTTGCGTCCCCATTCTCTCCACATCCATTTTCATCATGTCTTTGTTATATTATTTATTAATCCAAAGTTAGAGTTGGAAAACAAACCCATATAGTTAATTCTTGGTGACCTTTAATGAGGTAGATGGATAGTTTCAATAAATCATCTTAGGCTATGAGGAATATGAGCATTATGACACTTTTCAAGGATTGTATTAATGAAATAAATGAATTAAAATATGTACTTGCACAAATATCCAATAAGATTAGGAATGTAGATATAAAAGACTTAAAGGATATGATTAATGAGATCTACAATAATTTTAGTGACCTTGATACATGTAATTTTAATGCATTAGCTCAAAAATTTATTAAAATGGATGATTTTTACAAAATACTTGAAACTATGGAAAGAGATGTTAGAAAAAACATAAACAAGGTACCAAATTCACACTCTCCTTTTCCACTGAAATGGAATTCGTCAATTTTTTTCCTTAATGGATTTACATATGCAAAGCAAAAATGAGTTTACCCATATTTGGAAAATAATGAGAGAGATCATGAGATGGATAACTAGAATCAAGTTTTATTTCTATTTTCACCAAATGTATGACTAAAAAAAAAAATTCACATTTTTGCACCTAGACATAGTAAATTGAAATTGGTTCTTGTGTTGACACTCAAAGGCCTAGTCAAGAAACTAGGATACATTTTCATAACATTTTCTTAGGAGGTTTGAAAGCATCAAATAAAATTTGTTTTTTTCTTCAAACTCACTGAATTATAATAGAAAGATCCTATGGACAACTCTTTTAATTATTTAAATGTGTTAACTAATTGCATTCATGTGCTACGAGCAACTACGAGATGATTATCCCTTACAAATAACCATAGTTGGATTGAAATAAAATATAAGAAATGAACTTGAAATGATAGATATAAACTCCATATAATAAGAACAAATAAATACTATAATGCTAAAGAAAAATTGATGTATGTACAATAAGTCAATTAGTCCAACTCTAAGGAATTGAGCCAATCGTCCATTCCCCCTAATGAAAGGATTCCAACATCTAATGAAGAGGATGAAAAAAATCAATTCTTTAGATTAATGATCCAATCCAGACCCAAGACAGAATGTAAGGAAAAAAAATAATCATCAATGTGAATTAAAGAGTAATAATGCTAATGAGACAAAACCCTATATGATTTAAATAAAAATTATGCAAAACCCTATATGATTTAAGTATCAAAATTTCACTTCAAGACTCTCTTCTATGATTTTGACCTACATTTATCAACCCAAAAATATTAAGGCTTTTGGGGCACACTAAAAAATACAAGAGTAGCAGTGCTAATAGATAAGGAAGTTCACAATGTAAAGAAAAAGAAATAATCATCAATGTGAATTAAAGAGTAATAATGCTAATGAGACAAACAATTAGTCTCCATTTTGACACTAATGGTATGCAAAAGGAGGTACAAGTTTTATAGAATCAAACACTTCCCTCACCAAATATTCTCTTCTAATTCAATGGATATGATCATTAATAAAGGATCCTTAGCTTACTTTTACCATTGTTACTCAATTGTGGCGACCTCTAATGAAATTTATGTTTGTATCTATCTTGATAATATTATTGAAAAATATAATACCATTTTTTCAAGGTTTTCCTTGGGATCTCTCTACACAATCAAGAGATCACAACATGGGAAATTCCACATTTAGCTTAATTCATACCAATGTAATAGAGTGTGACACATGTTAGCACCACAAATTCAAATCAAACACTTCTATAAGTATCAACATGTAGCCAATTAAGTGAAGAAACTTTCCTAAAGATAAAGTCTACCTCAGGAAATGAATAATTTATATTGATATATCCTTGGTTAACCATGATTCATGGATAAAGAATTTTAGGAAATTATGATTTCTAATATACTTAAATTATATTAGAATAAAGTAAACTAAATATGATCTATTACTAATTTTAGGAATATTATTATGGAATAATCAATAATCATGTCACATGCCAAGGACATGATATATCATCACTTCATATATTTATATTCACGTTCATTGTAGTTTAACACACACATATAATCCCGTGATGTTATATGATTTCTTGGTTTTTTGAATTCCACTAAATATATTTTTAGTTTATTTCTAAAAAATTTGTTACATAATAATCAACCTAAAATATGAAATAAAATCTCCAAATATTCATCTCCAATTCAAGAGAAGAAGCACATTATATAATTCAAAAAAATGAAATAATAATATGAAAGGAATACATGCCACTCTGTATAAACATGCTCCATTTCAAGATATTCCAAAAAAAGTTGGGATGAAGATATGCTGAATAAACTAAGAATGAATTTATAAGGTGGGAATTATAATCAAATAAAAGAGTAGTTTCTTTAACATTGTAAAACAAACTTATGTATGTGAGAAACCTAATAAGTTTTATTAGATTAATTGGTAGAAAAATAAATATTAATAAACATGCATCAAATGTGTTTTTTTTAATTGTTATTCTAATGAAGATTGGACCATTATTAAATGTTAGCTTAAGGCATTTTCAAATGTGATAGAAAAAAATGACTTTCTTTCATATTGCATACAATCACTTTGAAGGACCATGCATAAATATTATGGAAGGAAATCAGCCCTATCCCATTAAAACATGACTTTACAATTGAGAAAAATGCACAATAAATAATCTCACCTAATCATTTTCATATCTCAAATTATCATTCCGTCCACATAAACTATCTCTTTAATCACGTTATCAATTTTATTTTTTTCAAAAAATTAAAAAAATATTTCAAACTTTTTGAATGCCTTGAAAAGAAAGATTTCCAAACATCATAACCTTATATGCAACACACTAAATAATCTCAGTCATTTTCATAAAACAAATTATCATTCTTTCAACATAAACTATCTCTTTAACCGTCACCCTATATAAAACTTCGGAAAATCTATTATACAAAATTTGGATAAACTATTTTGGATAAAGGACAAAACTAATTTACAAATTTGCATGAAAACGGTTAATAAATGTTTCCTAATTTATTCAAATAAAGGAACACTAAGCTGTTTTTTCAACTTCATGCTACATAAATAACGGGAGAGAGACGAACATGAGGTGGAGTTATGTCTTTCATTGTCGTAGTTATCTCTTTAACACTTCTTACTCCATTATGTTGATGGCCTAATTTTATATTCATGGGAGAGGCAAACTTCTTTCCTAGATTCCTATAAATAACTGTGCGCGGGAAGGAACCATACGGCTGCACGCTTCGACCGAATTTACTGTTTTCTAAGTCATGTTAAGTTATCCACTCGTTTTGCATGCTGGACATTTGTACGCCATCCGCTCAGCCCATTCTGACATTCTCCTCCAACGTTAATGATTCTTTAAACTAAAGAAACCAAAACTTTCTTTGGGAATCTAAAACTGGGAAAAAATAAATAAATAAATAGAAGCGGATATCAATATCAATGTTACCTATCAATGTCATGCCCGATATTGCAAATACTAGGTTTTAACTGTGCTCAATGAAAGTATGAATATCTCAGGAATCCTGATCTAATATTATTCTCATTACAAAATCTACATTATCGATGTATAATACCAATATATTTCGCCATTCATGCTAGATTCTTGACCTCTTGCCATCTACATATAGATTCTTGACCTCTTCCCAGATATATATGGCCGAGATACTCTACCTACTACAACTATAGGCTTGTGCTCAATAAATGAAGAGTCACACATTCACAGGTTGGAAATTATTGTTATCATATATCAGCGAAAAACCATGAAAGTTCGACTTGTGCTCAATTAATGAAAAGTCACACACTTGCAGGTTAGAGATTTTGTTATAATCTATAAGCGAAATCATGAAAGTTTGATATCAAATTTGTTATAATCTATAAGCGAAATCATGAAAGTTTGATGTCAAATTATCTGTTTCAAATTTTTCATGGCTAGAAGATACAATATGTTGAAAACCGTTTGTGAAGTGTAAGCATTGTTTATAACTTGTATCGATTAAGATGCTTTTCATAGTCATATTGACTCTTTTCATCTGGAAGAATGAAATGGATTGTCTCAAACAATGTTACGTTTCGTACACTGGGGGAAACACCGGATGTTGCACACTGCCTCTGTATCATTTTAACTTAACTCTAAATATTGACTGCATGTAACATGAAATAAATTTATGAAGCGGTAAATTGACTGCATGTAACATGAAATAAATTTATGAAGCGGTAAGGATATTCTAACCTGACAAAAGGGGATGCGACAGCAAGAAGAATGAACTGTTGGAGAACGCACTCTGTAGATTGATTAATGTGAATTATATATACATATAAGAGAAACCGAATCCGAACTGAATGAGAAACTAATTAGTAACTAAATCTTTAAAACTAATTTTAAACTAAATCTTTAACACTTTCTCTTAATTTTGAGGGTTACATTGTTTTATTCCTAACTTTTGATATTGAAATTCAAAATTAACTTTTCTTAACAGTTTGGAGAAGATATCTGCTAACTATTCCTTGGATTCACAAAATTTGAGAACAATATCACCATTTTTTACGAGTTCACGAATGAAGTGAAAATGAGTGTCGATATGTTTGCTCTTTTGATGAAAGACATTATTCTTCGACAAGGAAATAGTGGAAGTGTTGTCACAAACGATTCGAATAGGTTCATTTTTTGTATATCGAAAGTTAGAGAGAAGTCTCTTTAGCCACAATGCTTGACATGACGCTGAATTCGCTGCAACGTACTCAGCCTCTGTTGAAGATAACGCAACTATGGGCTGCTTTTTTGATGACCACGAGATCAAGTTTCTGACCAATAAAAAAGCATAGCCAGAAGTTCTTTTTTGATCATCAATACAACCTGCATAATCACTATCTGTATAACCAACAAGCTTACTGTCTGTAGAGGTTGTATACGATAGACCATAAGTAGATGTACCTGCAATGTATCTTAACAACTTTTTTCCAGCTTTCCGATAACAGTCTTCAAAAGATTCCATGACAGTCTTTAGGAGATTCCATAAACCTAGAAATTTAACTAGCTGCAAATGCTATATCAAGTCTAGTAGCATTAAGATACATAATACTACCAGCAAGTTGCTTATACAAAGTCACATTAACAATAGTACCCATATCATCTTTACTTAACTTTGTACCAACTTCAATAGGAATATCCACCGGTTTACACTTGTCCATTTTAAATTTTTTCAAAATGTCAATAGCATACTTCTTTTGGCTCATAAACATACCATCTTGTGTTTGTTTCACTTCGATACCTAAGAAGTATCTCATTAATCCAAGATCTGTCATTTCAAATTCATTTTTCATTGGAGCTTTAAATTCATTTAACTGCATGCTACCTGTATAAATTATGTCATCAACATAAAGACAGTATCAAAATATTACCTTGATGATCATTCTTGATATACAAAGTGGGCTCATAGTCTCTCTTTCTGAAACCATTATTCAGCAAGTAATGGTCTATTCGACTGTACCAAGCTCTTGGAGCTTGTTTCAAGCCATACAACACTTTCTTCAACTTGTACACCTTATGTTGTTGATTTTTGATTTCGAAACCAGGTGGCTGATCAACATTCACTTCTTCATTCAGAACACCATTAAAAAAAACAGACTTTACATCCATTTGGTAAATCGACCACTTGTTTTGTGCTGCTATAGCTAATACAAATCGAACAGTATCAATTCTTGCTACAGGTGCAAATTTTTCACCATAATCTATGCTAGGTTGGTGTGAAAAACCTTTGGCAACTAATCTTGCTTTGTGTTTATCAACTTCACCTCTCTCTTTTAACTTTTTTTTTAAAACTCGTTTGACACCTATAAAATTTTTATCATTAGGTAAATCAACCAAATCCCAAGTTTGATTTCTTTCAATAGCATCGATTTCACTATTCATAGTGTCTACCCATTCTTTGTCCTTTATAGCCTCTTCAAAACAAGTAGGTTGAAATGAAAGAAATGAAAAATTTACAATATCATCAACATCATCTTGTGCATGAATATCACTTAAGTTTCTCATTTTAGGATTATCAGAATCGGACTCAAAAAATGATGAACTGCTACTGCTTGATGAACTACTACTAGTTTTGTCTTGAACCTATAATCTTGGAGTGCTTTTTGCAGGTGCTTGATGTTCGTCTAACAAAATAAAAGGATTAGGACAAGTATTTTTCTCCATTTCATTCCAACACTTGTCTTCCAGAATTTCACATCTCGACTTATGACAAACTTCTTAGTTATAGGATTAAACAATCGGTATGTCTTAGATTGATCACTATATCCTATAAAATATATACTTTTCGCTCCTATAATCAAGCTTTTTTCTCAATTTTTCTGGAACATTGAGCGAAAGCAATACAACCAAATACATGAAAGTGTGAAAAAATTACCTTTTGTCCACTCCATGCTTCTTCTGGTACAAAAATTTGAACACTGGAAGTTGGAAATCTATTCAAAATATATACCGAACATGCAACTACTTTAGCCCATAAATCTTTACAAATTTCGTATTTATAGAAACTTCGAGCCATATTCATAATTGTTTGATTCTTTCTTTCTGCAACTCCATTCTACTGCGAAGTATAACTGGTCGTCATTTATTTTTTAATACCATGTTGTTTGAAAAAATCAATGAATTCGTTAGATTCACACTCACCTCCTTTATCAGACCTCAGAACTTTAACAAACTTGCCACTCTATTTTTCAGCCTTAGCTTTAAACTCTTTAAACTTAGGAAATGTTTCAGATTTGTATTTGATGAAATACACCCAATTTTTCCTGCTAAAGTCATCAATGAAAGTAAGAAAATAGAGACTGCTAGCAACTGATTTTTCTTGCATTGGACCGCACAAATCTGTATGCACTAATTCTAGTTGTTCTTTGTCTCTATTAGAGGTTGAAACAAAACTATCTCGCTTATGTTTACCCATTATACAACTTGTACAGAAAGAGATATGATCAGACAAAGTAGGCAAACCTTTCACCATATTTTGTCTTTGCAACAAACTCATACTTTTGATAGGTAAATGACCATATTGCAAATGCTACAGATCAGAGTCAGTCGGTGTTGAAACATTATGTGCATAAACTTCTCACTTTTCAACTATAATTGATACAACTTGTTCTTTGTCATAGGAATCTTTGCAACAAGAGACTTATGTTTATCAGCAATTGTGCAAGTAGTATTGTGAAAGCTAACATCATAACCATGTGCATCTAACTGACCAACACTCAACAAACTATTCTTGAAATTGGGTACATAATAAACATCATAGATATTCTTCACAAAATTTTGTTTAGTTAAGATAGGTACAACACCTTTTCCTAAAGCTTTAACGTAGTGATCATCACCCAAACCAATAGAGGAACTGAAAGATGTATCAAGATGTGAAAAGAAATCACTATGACCGACATATGATTACTACATCCACTATCTACCAACCAAACATATTTATTAGGTACTTGCACAGTTACTTGGCATACAAAAAATAAAGCATCTGATGTTTCACATTCACTGTTTGTTACATTGGCTTTGTTTTTATTTAAAACATACTGTAATTTTCGACATTCAGACTAATAATGGCCATATTTTTTTGCAGTAGTGACATTGAATTTTTGAATTATCAATCCATCTATGACCATGATCATTTTGAGACTACTCTGAATGAAGCAAATTTTATTATCTCATTAGTGAGGACCATCCTCTTTTTTCTCTCTTTTTAGCTTCCTTACCTCTATCTATAGAAGCCTTAGATTTGAAACCATGCTCTAAATCACTGTCATCTAAATTAATTATTGCTTCACGAGCCAACAAAGAACCATTTAATTCTTCCACAGACAATTTTGTGAATTCTCTTGACTCAAAAATAGTAACTAACATGTCAAATTGTTTAGGAAAACATCTAAGAATTTTTTCAACAATTCTTTGGTCATCAAGTTCTTCACCATTCATCCCAAGCTGATTAACAACACCCATAACCTTAGTTACAAACTGATTAACGGTTTCTGATTCAATAATTTTAAGTGTTTCAAATTGTGTTCTGAGAGTCTGTAATCTTACCATTTTTTCTTTATCATTTCCTTGATAAGAAACCTTGAGTATATCTCATATTGATTTAGCATTCTTAGCAGCAGTAATTTTAGGAAAATAGAGTCGTCTAAGGAGTTTAAAATGCACGACTTTGCTCTACCTTCTTTCTGTTTAATTTCATCAATTTTTTTTCTTTGAGTAGCACTCATTCCAGCAATTATATTTGCATCAAGTTCTGTAAATCCAAATTCCACTGATTCCCAACAACCTAAGCTCTGTAAGCATGCTTCCATTTTAAGGCTCCAAAAATCATAATTTTTCCCACTAAATAATGGCGTAGGGATTGCAAACTAACTTGTCGAAGTCATGTTTAAAAACAATAAATTTGACACCTTTTTACAACAAAACTTGTATTGTCTTTAGCGGAAAACAAAAGCCTCTACACTGCAAATATTACATCTTACCTTGACATCTTTCTTGCTTGATTATTACAAAGAAAGCTTCTTTGAAGAATGCAGAAAACAAAACACCTTAACCAGAGAAATCTGAATCGTTTTTGGCAAATCAAAGGTCGGGGATGATATATATATATATATAAACTTCCAAATCTGCACATACCAAATCTCAGAAATCGTGAGGCAAGACTCTTTTTCTCGAACACAGAAACAACAGATGTTTTTGATGGCCCTTTCACTCCAGCAGCGGAACAACTACCATCCTTTTCACATAGGTAGAGAGAAATTGCTTCACTTCAACGGCTCTAGACAATTTTCTGCGGAATGGCAAGTTGTTCAGAAAATGACAAACAAAACTCCTTCATTCCTTGGCAGCGTTCTTCAAAAAAAAAAAATTATGACCACTCTCAAATTCCGCAAACTCATTGGCTACAAGATGAAACTTTCAGGCAGCTTCAAACAATAATCGGCTCTCAGGCAATGAAGAAAGCAGCTTCAAACAACAAGGACAGAGCAAGAAGCTTCAAACAAGGATGGCTCTGATACCATGACAAAAGGGGAAGCATAAACAAGAAGAATGAAATGCTGGAGAACGCACTCTGTAGATTGATTAATGTGAATTATATATACATGCAATTAGACAGTTATAAAAGAAACCGAATCGGAATTGAATGAGAAACTAGTTACTAACTAAATCTTTAAAACTAATTCTAAACTAAATCTTTAACATAACCTTGACATGAATCGACCCAATTAGACATAACTAAACCATCTTGTCTGCTCCGTGAAACTGTCTCATCATGGTAATCAACATAAATATCACATGAAAGTAGGAATAGTTTTCATTCAACAAACAAACATATAAGAAAAATCTTTAATAGGGTTTATCATTGCAGAGATGTCTTGCGTCTGTCCATTCATTCGAGCATACAGTTTATAGTTCCAAAATAATATCTTCAATTTGCCGCTGCTGCATCCGTTGATGAACCCCTCTTTCCAATGCAAATGAATATCTATGGACTGTTCTGCATTGAGACAAATAATATTATGCCCCGAATATACCTGGTAGAAAAAGTATAAAGCCATTGATGTTTTGAAATTTACAAGATACCTGTCTGAAAGGGCATTTAATAGTAAAAGGAAAGAATGATCGGTTACAAAGATGTTGGAATTATACTCCCAACCACCCTCATGAATAAGCAAGCAGTGGAGCAGCCCACACCTCATAAATTTTTTGCAGCAAAGAAGGACACACCAGATCTAAGAACTGGAGGCGTTTTCACACAATCCACACAAAAGATCAAAAACAGAGTACCTAGCCATAACCCTGTGTTATTTCTTCAACCACCTTTTTCACTTACCTTTTACCCGCAGAGTGCAACCGCAACATTTTTGTTTTACCCTTTAAGTATTTTCGCCGTATGTTATTCTACCACCGATGCGATATCGACGGGACCCACTTAACCTTACCGAATGAGCTAAAACCTTGTTTTGTGCCTTATTCCTTTGTATTTTTTTCTACCGCACTTACCAATATTTAAGCCGTCCGAAACCACAACATTTTTGTTTTACCCTTTAAGTCATTTTGCCATATGTTATTCGACCATCGATTCGATATCGGCAGGACCCACTTAACCTTCTCGCATGAGCCAAAACCTTGTTGTGCACCTTATTCCTTTGTATTTTTTCTACCGCACTTACTGATATTTAAGTCGTTCGCAATACCGCACTTCACAGATTATACCACTTACCTTTCCGCGGCCATAAGTCAAGTTATTTGTTTTGCGACGCTATCGTGCCATCACACATTGCGCCTGCAGAGTTTTATGTTTACCATTGAACTGCCCGCAGGCTATGTGGAATGATATGCAATGCGACGATGCCATGTCACTTCACAATCACATAAAGATAAGTTTACCCATATATGCGCATATGTTAAAGTTTAAGATCGTCGATCTGCGATTTGCGATAAGGAGCCGGATGCGATGAGGACTCAGAGTTGTAGCACATAAAATTTGAAGTCTGCCCTTTGAGTTTTGAACATGTTTTGTACGCATTTTCTGTGTAAATCAAATACGGTTTGCGTGTCGTTTTAATGTAGAAATGGGTCTTTTAACAGCCCAAGGAAAATGGTTGAATGCCCGTTCAACAATTGAATTGCATTGATTTAGAATTAGATTTTACAGGCTTTGGCTATTTGTATTAAAAAGAAATGTAATTTCATTTGTTAGAGTGATGAAATAGAAAAACAAATTTCGTTCCACTGCCGTATTTTTATTTTTATTGCGTGTGAATATTTATTTCTGCATTATTGTGCATTCTATGTGTTGTGGGAAAAACATCCCTCCGTGTTATTGATTTTGTTCAATATTTAAAAATAAAAAACATAAAAGCATTAACCCCTTTGTGTAACCAGGAATGTCAACCACACACTCATTTTAATGCGACCGTTCTAAACTCCCTTCATCGACTTTGGGATTAGGTTTTGAAATCGACAACAATCAAAGACAACCGAAAAAAAGGAACCATTTATAGTTTTTTAAATGTGCAACAGGAGGACAGAGAATCCTTCAGTCAAAATTATTATTACAAAACCCCACAATCTGAGTTTAGCACAGTGAAACGCATCTTGTTGGAATCCCATCAACAGTGGAAATTGCCAACTAATAAACAATAATCTGTATCTGTTTAAGGTTGTGATCTAACGGCTATGCATTGATATTTGGTTCCTACTAGACCTAGAATCCCAAACAAGACTATACTATATACAAATGAAAGTTGCACCAGGCCTGATTTCTTCAATTGTAATAAAAAAACAACACTACTGCATCACTTAAAACAGAAAGAATGTAAATTTGACAAAAAGTTAGAGGGAACGAAATATACGTCGGACAGAAGAGGGTTAGGGTTTGCTTTTAGACAAGCATGAATCGACCATGACACGACCTTCTTCACATCCGTCCTGGAAATACCGGAAATCGAAACAAACGTACAAAGTATACGGAAAAATGGAGCACGCGGTGCAAGTCCCGATGACCGTAGTGCGAGTTATCCCGGGCCTTTCCAACCGCGTTGAGGGCTGACAGAAAGAGATGGTGGGCGGCATCGACTCACACATAAACCATGCCATGGGATATGTGTCCACTCTATTCTGTCAACAAAAATACAACCAAAAGCCGAAACCTCTCGAGCAAATATGTCTAGAGTCAACAGAAAACACTCCCATATCGGACAGAAACATGACAACTATATGGCAACTAATATTTATGGAGTTATAACTTTATTAATATCATAACTAACATTTCTGCACCTACAACTTTGCAATAATTGCAATAACTTTATTAATGCATTATGTAAGTATATGCCTATCTTTGAATAGAAGAAATAAAAACAAAAAACTAAATTGAGAAGATTGAGATGAATGCAGACAGAATGAGCCGGTGGGCAAGCATCCCCGGGTACATGAAGGTTCAAGGTAGGGGTATGTGTGTCTACTTTTTTTTCTGTCAGTAAAAATATGGAGTTGTCTATAGATGCAATAGAATAGTTTGGACGATAGTTTTTTGTCACTAAAAAAATTTTAAAAATGAAGTTGTTGGAATGGAATTGTATTTTTGATAGTGAAAATAGATTCAGCAATATAAAAAAAAATCAAGTTGTTGGAATGGATTTGAATTTTTGATAGTGAAAATAAACTCAGCATTATCAAAAACCTTTTAGGGCACTCAATATACTGAAGATTAACAACTGAAAACAAAATTTTAATAAATCTTTGCCAAAAATTTTCAAAATCTTATCAGAATTCTTGAAATATTCTGTAAATGCTTTTAGATTGCAGCCAAAAATACAACCAAAAGCCGGAAACTCTCGAGGAAATATGCGCAGTGCCAATAGAAAAATCAGACCTCAGACATTCCATATACACGCGGAGGCCAAGAGGGTTTTGAGAGGGATTGCTGGGTAGGTCATAAGAGACTAAAGGAAGCGCATGATAATTTTTGTGCATAAAGTATCGGTTGGACTTGTGCTTAATAAATTCACAGTCGGTGGCACTGCAACTCTTCGATCATAACACACAGTCTCGATTTCCATTTAATTTAAAAATAATTTTCCTTAAACTTCCACTCGTCCCCTCCTCCCCACATGCGAAAACGACCTATCGCAATATGCGATATTGGTAATCCACTCACTGGCATTTCCACATATATCGCAATAAATTATCAAATATGATACATATAACGCACTTCCGAAAGTTCGCTTTTCCACGCCGAGTTAAAATGCTAACACAGAGAGACACTACAGTTGGTATTCTCTTTGCCATACGTTTTGATGGAAGGAATTGATTAAGAGAAATGCTTAAAATTTATTTATAAAAATAATGCAGGTTTCTATTGATAACTGATGTAAATAAAAATAATGCAGGTTACTATCGATAACTGATGTTCACACAGACATTCATCCCAGTTAGTATTCTCGTTGCCGTACGTTTTGATGTTCACACAGAGTCACCCAATTAGTATTCTCTTTGCCATACGTTTTGATGTTCACACAGAGACTCACACACTTGTATGCTCTTTGCCATAAAGGAATTGGCTAAGAGACAAACTAAAAATTAAGTAACGCAGGTTTCCATTGTTAACTGATGCTACGTTATGCATGTTATTTAATATTATGCAATTTATTTACAGTTTTTATTTATTTTTTAATTAATGTTTATACTAGCAAAAAATAATGTGTAATTTTTAACTATTTAAATTATATTTTTGAATGTTATAAAGATTAAGTAACATGTGTATTGACTGATTTTAAATTAATTCATATTAAAATATTTTACTCATAATCTATATTGGATGTTTTATCTCTGTAAAATTATATATATGTATTTTATTACTTAAGGAGTGAAGTTATTTTAAAAAAAAAAATTGGTAGATATAAGCAAAAATTATTTTTATTAATTTTTTTAGGACATGACATACATATATATGTCTCTCATACTTAATTGTAGAATTAGATTTTTTTTTAGAACATGACATACTTACATATATTTCTCATACTAAATTATAGAATAAACCTCTCTCAATAATTTATATTATTTTAATTTTAAATTTGTCGATTTGTGAAAATAATATATGTAACCTTATGGAAATAAATTATAACAAATATGAGTTGTTTATCAAAGTAAACCGTTATAAAAATATGATCATTAGCAAAAGTAGGTCTTTACTAAGTGGTGAACATATTTAAAATATGTAGTTATGGAAATGAAATTTCTCGTGAATCATCGATATGTGATTCTATTTTATTATTTTATAATTTTTATTATATTGATTAATTAATTAGTTTAAGAGAGAAATTTATATATAATTTTTGTTTGGTGTTTTTAAGTTTTTTTTTTAGTATTATTGTGTTTTTTCAACATAACATCATCAAAATTTGTAGTGGAAGCTAATTTATAATAAATGATATAAAAAAATTTCAACAAATATTTTGCAGATTGTGTTTCACATATTAAACTAATTTTAAGCTAATTTTTTTTTGTCTCAAATTCATTATCATAGCAAATTTTAGGTCACTTTTACATCTTTAAAATCATTTTCCTAAAATTACTCGTAATCTCAACATACTATGCTCTTGGTTTTTGTTTGAGGTCATATAAAGTATTCTTTGACTTGCATACTTAATGTTCTTTTCCTTGCTCTTCAAAACCTATTCCACATAGACTTATTTTCTAAATACCCATTCAAAAAGATACTCTGAAATTTAGCATTCATTACTACACCTCTAAAATTTTTAATCTTGTTAGCTTTACTTGTTCTCATAGGGTATGTAGTTTGGATGATAGAAACTCTATATCTATTCTTTTTTTTTTTTTATTAGTCATAATTTGAAGAAGTAAAACATAGTTCCCTTTTATCCACAAAATGAAAGTATGTTGCACTTACATTGGTAGTACACACAAGCATTATGTGTAATATTCCTTTTTTTTTTATCACCTATGATAGGGCTAGGATAGACTTCCAGAGTTAGAAGCAAACTGGTCACAGGTACAAGTTGGTGTCATCAGCGGGACTAGGAGATTTTCGAGGAGTTTTGAGGATTTTCTATGTGGTCGGGTGGCATTTTCTTGATATATTCCATCATCAAAGCAGTTTGGCTTTCGTTCCAGTGCATTCCGATAACTTTAAAAAATTTGAGTTATTTTTGGGCTTAACGCATCTGATTACGCTCAAGGTGGCATTCTGGGAGGAATACATGATGGAACACCTTAGTGTAATAGCTCATTGGAACCGAGACGAGAATACCTACATGGTGGGATGGTTATACATGAGTGTCAGTGACCAGAGGAGGCATGGTAGCCGATTTACCCTATTCTACATTAAAAAGGAATATTTTAATAAGAGGAAAAAGTGCTCCATAAATAAAATAATACCAAAATAATGCTCTAGAAGGCTCCAAGAGATTTATAAAAGAAAGGGAAAAGGCCATTGAGAGATATATTTGGATCATGTCATTTTATTGTATGAGAGGTGTGAGACGTGGTTCTCTACTTTAGCCGTAGCCTGAGGATGGAAACCCTCGGGTGATTTGTGAGTGTTGGATGAAAACCCAACTCTCCTTGAGGAGACTTCATTTAGAAGTTTCGCAGAGCTTCAGGGATATTGGACTGAGGGTCATTTAAATCTTCTACAGGTGCTTCAGTGGATTCAGTGGTAGCTGTTGCCAGAGGGAGAGTGCAGCAGTTCAGTTTTGGAGGTCATCGTTGTGTAGCAGTGCAGCAGATTGTATTGTTGGCCAGTTTTCCATCTCAGCCCTTTCTGGGTCAGATCTATATGTAAACCCCGTTATTATTTATAATAAAAGTTGAGATTCTTCCTGTTCTATGTGGTATTGGGTTGCAGTATTTTATGTGTTTTATTTTATATGGCAATCTTATGTTAAATGCATGTTGATTTTATGGCATAATGTGGAGTTCAATTATTTTCTGCATTTTTAATTAAAATATCCCATCCGGGATATTACAGTGGTATCGAAGCTTCAATCTTGGATCAGTCTATGGGTTTCCAGTTTTTAGTTACAGCTATTTTGGTTAGAAGGGCCTACACAGTCATTGGAGGAGGCTCATCTGTGGGAGTTGCATTGGTGGGATTTTAGAGTTGGGGTGTTGGGAGATTGATAGGAGAGCCATTTGAGGAGGTTGGTTGGGATTTTGGAGAGCAATGATTGACAGTAGCAGCTGCAGTGGCAGAAAACAAAATTGGAAGAGGGCCAAACTACAAAGGGTTAGATTTTGAAGGTTGGAATTAGAGGAAACACTTTCTGGGTTTTCCTGGATTTTGGGCAAGGATCACCTTCCCAAATTCCTAGAATTTTCTAAGTAGTTTTCACTGGTTAAATCAGAGGCCAAAGCCAGGCAACAATGTAGTCTTAGAGAAAAAATGCAGTTTCTGGAGGAGCTTGCTATTGGAGCGGTTGGATTTGCTTGCACTCATCACCTGGTGCTTGTAGATTTCCTTGTACAAGTCCAGCTAAACCACTGTTACTTCCATATATGTCATTGAAACAATGAAGTTTTTAAAACAACTCCTAAATCAACATAGCAGTGCCTCAGTGGGTTGCGATCTAAACCAAAGACCAAAAAGATTAAACAATGCAGAAGTTACTTCCTTGAAACAAAACAACATACCCTTCTCCAAGGAGGTACATAATTTGCTCCAACAAAGGCACCCGAGGAATTTACAAAAGGAGAGAGAAGTGGGAAATTGGCTTTATGCACTTGGGATGGACTTAAAGAGCAGAAGATCAAAAAATGACTTTCCCATGTTGGAGAAACTGGAATCATGTCTTCCAAAGATAGAGCAATCCGATTGAGTTTAAATTGGGCCTTGGAGCCATCTATGCTTGCATTGGTATAAGGCAGATTCTTGGAACATCCAAGTGAAAGGGTCAAGCTTATAGTTGCCTCTTGTTTCAATGATATTTTGAGGATAACAACACCCTTCCCTCCCTACAATGATGACATTATGAAAATAATTTTCAAATTGATAGTAGGAACCTTTTGAGATTTGGACAACTGTCTAGGCTCTACATTTGGGAGGAAGCTTAAGGTTTTAGAAGTCATGGCCATGACCCAGACTTATGAGATCATGTTTGACCTTGAGTGTGATGGCTCTATTCTGCATATGTTCCAATGCTTCTTCAGCATTAGGAGACATCATTCTGACACAATAATAACACACATGCAGTCCATCCTATCGTCATGTATGGGAATCCGTGAGGCCATTTTCTGAGAGTTGCAGACTAGGTTGCTGAGCATTTGGAGGAGAGAGTAGTTGGTCTCACCTACTTCTTATGAGCTAGCCCAAGGGCTAGTTGAGCAGAACATTGAGCTTTTTAGGAGACAGTTGACCAAGGAGGAGCTGCTCTAGTTATGTGGATCAGGTAGCAAAAATGAGTTGAGGAGGAAGGGACTTTGTAAAGAACCTTGGGGGCCTGATCACTCATGCTTGAGTGATGTAGATGATGTGGCAGGGGCAGAACAGAAGGGCATTCCTTTTGTATGCTAGGGTGAGGACTCTTCTTCAGATGAGTCCATGGGATCAGTTGAGGATGCTTCTGGGGAGAGAGAGCAGTCATGCAGAGATGATGACAGTAGGTCAAAGCTATATTCCAGTGTGCAAGGTGAGCAGTCAAGGGACTCTACAGGAGATACTCTGGGTGATGAGTCACTTGTGACGATTCAGCCAGAGCAGCATATGATGGAGCCTAAGTCAACAAAGGAGGATATTATGCACATCATGCATGATATTCCTTTGAGGGAGAGCCAGATGGAGGCTCACATTGAGTCTATGATGGATATGTGGCTAACCTTGGGGTCAGCCACTGAGGAGGAGAAGTCAGATGCATAGACACCGCACACGGTGACAGTAGTTGCAGATCCATATCCTCTATTGGTGTTAGAGGTTGATGGGATAGTTCGGCAGGGGGCTAGGGGACAACGGGAGCATTACATTCCCGATAAGAGGGATGAGCTGTTGGAGATGGTGGAGCATCCATCTTTGGGCCAACACATTGATGAGGTGCATATATATGTACATGCATTCAACAGAGCTGCATTAATTTCAGTGAGTAGCACTCTTGAGGAGTACATGTATGGGGCTTGCAGCATATCTTGCCCAATTTGGCCCATTATAGAGAGAGGGGTTTTCTTCTACAGGCAATTTTTGTTGGAAAACAGGGCAGAGCAGTGTGAGTTGATTATGGGCTGGCGACAACACTCCAAGCGTGTTCCGTATAGAGTTATTACTACATTAGATTCTTCTTCCAGGATGGATTGGCGGGAGATCATGAGTTGGTACCCTCTTGATGGTACAATTTTCTTCATAGGGAGCACAACAGAGCAGGGGCCCTTAGACATAACAAATGTTATATATTCCAGTTGGCAGTGGGGCCCAGGTCGTCATTTCCTCAGCACTCCATCCTGATTTCAGCAGAGCAGGATCAACATGGGATTGAGTCAAGACTTGGAGTGGAGAGAGGTGATGAGTCGGTATGCAATTGGTGGGGCATCTTATACAGTTAGAGGTATAGCACAGCAGGAGCCAGGGAGCATTGATTCTTGTTGGCGGACTTCACTTCTTGGGGCATCAGCTACAGCCAGAGGTAGTGTTCAGCCTGAGCCGTGGGACTTGGGCAATGATTGGCCATGGTGATGTGGGGATATGGGAGGATTTTTTGATGACAGTTACAGTGAGAGATCAGTTTGGGATCCTGGCATTGAGGGGTATATTCTGGGTTGCTTGACACAGGCACATAGTAGCACCAAGAGGTTTGTATGGGATCCATACATTAGGTCTCAGTTGCAGCGGGCCAACAGGGTGGCCCACATATTTGGATTGCTTGAGGGAAAGCAATCTTGGGGTGGAAGGTGTGTAATATTACATTTTTTTTGTGTCACCTATGACAGGGCTAGGATGGACTTCCAGAGTTAGAAGCAGACCGGTCACAGGTACAGGTTGGTGTCATCAATGGGACCAGGGGATTTTGGAGGAGTTTCTATGCAAGCGGGTGGCATTTTCTTGATATATTCCATCATCGGAGTAGTTTGGATTTCCTTCTTATGCATTCTGATAACTTTCAAAAATTTGAGTTATTTCTGGGCTTAACGCGGCTAATTACGCTCAAGGTGGCCTTTTGGGAGGAATACATGATGGAACACCTTAGTGTAATAGCTCATTGGAACCAGGATGAAGATACCTATGTGGTGGGATGGTTAGACATGGGTTTCAGTGACCGGAGGAGGCGTGGTAGCTGATTTACCCTTTTCTGCATTAAAAAGGAATATTTTAATAAGAGGGAAAAGTGCTCCATGAATAAAATAATAAAAAAATAATGCTCTAGAAGGCTCCAAGAGATCTATAAAATAAAGTGAGGAGGCCATTGAGAGATATCTTTGGATCATATCATTTTATTTTATGAGAGGTGTGATATGTGGTTCTTTACTTCAGCCGTAGCCCCAGGACGTAAACCCTCGGGTGATTTGTGAGTGTTGGACGAAAACCCAACTCTCCTTGAGGAGACTTCATTTAGATGTTTCTCAAAGCTTTTGAGATATTGGAGTGAGGATCATTCAGATCTTCAATAGGTGCTTCAGTGGATTCAGTGGTAGCTGTTGCCAAGGGAGAGTGCAGCAGTTCAGTTTTGGAGGCCATCGTCATGTAGCAGTGCAGTAGATTGTATTGTTGGCCAGTTTTCCATCTCAGCTCTTTCTGGGTTAGATATATATGTAAACCTCGTTATTATTTATAGTAAAAGCTGAGATTCTTCTTGTTCTATGTGGTATTAGATTGCAGTATTTTATTTATTTTATTTTACATGGAAATCTTCTATTAAATGCATGTTGATTTTACAGCATAACATGGAGTTCAGTTATTTTCTGAATTTTTAATTAAAATATCCCATCCGGGATCTGAATGATCCTCACACAAATCCCTGAAGCTCTGCGAAACTTCTGAGTGAAGTGTCCTCAAGAGAGTTGGGTTTTCGTCCAACACTCACAAATCACCCGAGGGTTTCCGTCTTGGGGCTACAGTTGAAGTAGAGAACGACGTCTCACACCTCTCATACAATAAAATGATATGATCCAAATATATCTCTCAATGGCTTCCTTCCTTTCTTTTATATATCTCTTGGAGCCTTCTAGAGCATTATTTTGTTATTATTTTATTCATAGAGCACTTTTCCCTCTTATTAAAATATTTCTTTTTAATGCAGAAAAGGGTAAAGCATCTACCACGCCTGCTCCGGTCACTGAAACCCATGTCTAACCATCCCACCACATAGGAATCCTCGTCTCGGTTTCAATGAGCTATTACACTAAGATGTTCCATCATGTATTCCTCTCGGAATGCCACCTTGAGCGTAATCAGTCGCGTTAAGCCCAGAAATAACTCAAATTTTTGAAATTTATCGGAATGCACCAGAACGAAAGCCAAACTGCTCCGATGATGGAATATATCAACCGAATGCCACCCAATCACATAGAAACTCTTCAAAACTCCTCCAAAAGCCCCTAGTCCCGCTGATGACACTAGCCTGTACTTGTGATTGGTCTGCTTCTAACTCTAGAAGTCCATCCTAGCCCTGTCATAAGTGAAAAAAAAAAAAAAGGAATATTACATTATGGCAGAAACAATTTTTTGGGTGGAGAACATGAGTGCCACTAAATTCACCAAAAAATTAGTCCATAAAAGTAGGATAAAACATTTTGATCTAAATGATATTTTTTTTCCATATTTGAGTCAAAAGAATGAAGCAAAACTAAGGTAACATTTTGATTTAAATGATAAGAAAAACTAAGGTATATCTAGACATAAGAAGAGTTTGTAGACATTTTTATCAAAATAGGTGCAAAAGTGCATTTTTTTGGCACTCGGGAGATCAAATTGTGAGTCTTCTTGTGGTGAGTGTATTGAGAATTGATGTGGGATTATTCTTTCCATTCAATACCATGCATACAATTCATTTTTACTTTTATATTTGACAAATAATTTTTAGACATAATTTGCATTATTTTAGTGTTATAGTTTCAAAGAGATATGAGGATCATGCATGCAACATCCATGAGTTATTTTCTAAAATAAAATATTGCTAATATTCAAATAGGAGCAATGAAATATTTGTTTTATAAGATTGCACACTCTGATCAATGATGAGCACATTTTTTGTTTGTAATTATTATAGTGAAATTTTATTTTTGTTTTTTTATTTGGGTCTAAGTGTCTCCATGTTATTATTGTTATTTTATCACTTCGTTATCTTTTCTATGGTGTTAGAAATGATTAATAAACTATATTAAGAGAAAATTATATATAAAATATTCAATTTCATTTTATGAGGCATGAGTGATATAGGTGGAATTAGGCAACCCCAAAGAACATTGGATTCAATGTGGGGAGACATTTTCATCCTACTAACTTGTAAATATGTAGAAGAGTTGTTATATTGTAAAGCACAAATTGATGATGATATTTTATGAAGTATACAAGACAAATCATAATGTTCTAAAGAATTTAAAGAATTTCAAGAGAGATTGCTTGAGATGCTTATATTATGTACCTTGGTAAGTTTGATCTACATTAATATAATTAATTGATATATGAATTTTATCGTTAAATGTTATGTAATTTGGTAAGTATAGTGCATGTTACAAAATCAAACATAAAAATAAAGAGACAATAGAGCTAATTGAAAATGACAAAGATAAATATTAGGGATTTATTTAATTGTATATAAATTTTTGATACAAAGAATATGCTACATGGGGTGAAGAGTACACATAAGAAATTGTTAAAGGATTTTTTGAAACATATTTATTATTAGTTGCATTTTAGTTTTCCTTAGTAATCTTAGAAAATATCGATCATGGGTGAATGGACTATGTTAATTATGAAAATCCGTTGATCGTGCTAGAAAAATTAAGGAAAATTAAAAAATGATATAATGTTGATTTGTTGAAGATGTTATCTAAATGGTCTTCTAGGGAAGGAATTGTGTCATGTTGGAAGATCAACGCTGGTTCATGGATGCAAAGGCCATGATTAGGAGAACATGTTATTTTTTGAAAGCCATGTAGTGGAGCTTAATATAAATATTTGGGTTACTTTATATCTTGAGAAGGGGATGCCACAATCCAAGTTCATATGAAGGCCAAAATCAAGAGTCCCCTCAAGTAATATAGTAATCTCCAATATATACGAATAAAAAGTGTTGGACTCATAGGCCCACCTAAAATTAATGTTAAAAAATATTAATTAAAGGCTATTCGTTACTGGAGGAAATATTTCTCAAACTTATTCAAATGAGAACTACTTGGTTTTCACAAGGCTACCTTGTGTTGATAATGTGATATAATGTTGTCACCCTTAGAGTATTTGGTGCAACGAAAACATGCTTAATATTGAATTGACCTTCCATGTGTGTAGTCATCTACCCAAGTAATGAAATATTTTAAGTTTTCAAGATATTAATTGTGAATACTAGATTCATACGAAGGTGGCTTAGAACTTTGAATTTGAAAGTATTTCTTTCATAATACTCAATGGTTTAAGGACCACATCAAACTTGTCAGTGACTTAAATGTGGAAACTTCAATCCATCTTCGTGGATGTGAAGATATAATTTTCCCCATCTAAGATGTTGTGCATTGGATGTTATTTTTCATCTCAGAATTTGTTCGTGGAAAAAGAGTGTCATTGAATTTAACTTTCTCAATTCCCTCAATGCATGAAGTTTCCTTGTTGTATTTTTTGCTTGTATAAACATAATTGTTTTGAATAATAAGACTTGAACTACAAATGTACATGGGGATTGACTGACACTCACATAAGTATTAAGAGGGTTCACATTATGTCAAACTAAGGGGCATGTATGCAAGGCCCTCATTCATTCTAAATTTTCGTGTTATGTGTCCAATATAATGAAATATTGTTACATAGTGTAAAAGTAGGGGAAAGGTATGCATTCACAATGAATCCAATAGCTTATATGACACCATTTGATGAATAATAAAAAATATAAATAGTGATATTTCATAAGAGTGTCATACGTAATGGCAAGCCCAAGCAACTTGTCAACATTTAGAGCTAGTGAAGCAAAAATAAATACATGTGAAGGTCATAAGAAAAAAAATATTTTCTTGATGATGTTTGTTGTGATCATGTAGATAGTTAAAAGTGGAAGGGGTTTATGATGAAAACATGTGGAGTTTTATACTATATATGAATGGAGAAAATATTAATTCAAAATTACTTTTTTTACCACCAAAATTGTAATATAATTATTGTTGAAAAGTCAACAAGAAATGTATGTCATATTTAATTTTCCCTTAATTAAATTGGACAATAAATTGTAATCTTATCTCATAATCACTTGTAATAGTTAACTGAGTGTGATAGACTCAGTTAGCTCATGGAATTCGAGTTGAGGGTGGTTGGTAAGGCATGTAGAGTGATTCTATTTGTTTTAGAGTCCAAGTTTCAATTAGTGTATTAGTTTAATGCATGAGAAATCAGTTAACTCAATTAAGTGAGTTAAAGTCAACCTAACTAGTTGTAACTGATTATTGTACTAGTGAGAGGTTAAGTGAATTAAATCATATTTCATTCACATGCAGTGATATGTCAAGTGACTAACTATTTTCTATTAATAGTTGCATGCATGTCAATTCTAATGAAGACCTAGTTGAGACATAGGTTAAAGGGATGTTATCTATCAGTTGTATAATTAGTAAATTGACAGCACACAAATAGACAACCATAGGATTTCTCATGATGTATTGCGCAGTTTTGGAAGGTTGAATTTCCTAATTAATAGGGATCAATTTTTATTAGAATTGGCAAGCAAGGCAACCTTAGCAAAGGCGGGAAATTGGCTAAGTGTTGGTTGATTTTGTTCGGATCAGTGTGAGACAGTTGGTAGAGTGCAACAGACTCTTGAGAGAAGAGTGCATTATAATTGTTTCAAGATTCCTTGGTTCATTATACAATAAATATAGAGGAATTTTGAGCAGGAAGCTTTCCCCAGGAAAAATATCTGTGTTGTGCGATTGATTTGCTTCTTTCTCTTACTTGGTGTGATTGAGCGATCGTGTTTATTTTTTGAAAATATTGTAGAAGGATTCAGTATCTTACTCTAGAATATTGCATGATCAGATTGAATCCATTGGTATACATATTTTTTTTATAATTTCTACATGGTATCAGAGCGCCAGAAATCACTATAGTGGAGAATAAATTGAGTTTGTGTTGAGCAACATTCAAATTTGAAAAAATATTCTTTGGTGCGACAGGCGGATCAAGATGGCTTTCAATGGATTAAGATTGGAATATGCACTCGAGGGAAATTCTAATTATATTGGATGGAAAGACAGAATGGAGGCAGTTCTAGAGGACAAAGGGTTGTAATCATTTATCGACATTGATATTCCAAGGCCCGCAGTTGTAGATGTTGCTCTTCTTGATGCTTAGAAAAATAAGGTTGCAAAGGCGAGGAGGATCTTATTAGAGGGAGTTTGAGATCACATTTTCTCAAGTCTCCATGGAAAGGCGACTCCATATTCAATGTGGAAGGCCTTGACAGATCTATTTCAAAATAGTAGTGACCACAAAAAATTGGCACTGAAGGACAAGCTCAGGAAAATCAAAATGTATAAAGGCGACATTATTCCGAAATACTTGACCAAGTTCATCCATTTTCAAGATGAGCTTGGAAGTGTCAGGATTACCGTAGGGGATGATGAATTAGTGAGCCTAGCACTTCTATGCCTTCCCAAGAGCTGGCATGGTTATCAGGACTCTGTCAATGGGAAGGAAAAGCTACAATATTGGGAGCAACTTTGGTCAAATTCGGTATAAGAAGAATTCAGGAGAAATAACATGGATGGATCCTCATCCAAGAGAGATGATGAGGAAAATTGTAGCTTGGCTAGTAAGGAAAAGAAGGGGAAGGGAAAGAAATCATATTCAAAATCTAAGATCGGAAAAGAAGGCAAGAAGTGTGACATGTCCGGAGTGAAATGTTTTCACTATCACGAGCATGGACATTATGACACTAATTGTCCACAGAAGAATAATAACAACAAGAAGGCTTCACGATCTACAACGGGTGATGCTTTGGATTCACAGTTCGAGTTGGACTTATCACTCATCGCACACATGGTATCTAGTGTGACGGGATCAGTGTGGTACTTGGATAGTGGTGCATCTTTCCACACCACGAGAAAAAAATAACTCTTTAGTATCTTGGAGGAGAAGGATCGTCAGATGCACATCGAGATGGGTGATGACGGGAGGTATAGAGTTACCGAGATTGGTATAGTTAGTTTCCATAGACATTCAAGTAAACCTTTCTTATTAAAATATGTCATGCATGTACCAAGCTTGAAAAAGAATTTAATTTCAGTTGCTATGTTGGAGGATATAGGATATGATGTGGTTTTCAATGAAGGGAAAGCATACCTTTGTCACAAAGCCACAGGAAATGTTAAGAAGATTGAGGTTTGTGTGAAGAACCTCTACAAACTTGATGTAGATGGTTATGTAGAATTGATGAGTAAAGCAAACAGAGTGATGAGTCGAGATGAGGGTGAGTTATGGCCAGGGAAAATTTTAAGAACCCACCTAAATTTACATGTATAATAATTGGGCGAATCCCCATGATACATAGGAAAAATGGAAGGCGATTTGATTAATAATGTAATATGTATATATAATTTTTTTGGTGAATCTCTCACGAGATTATATTATCTTGTAAAATCATGGCGAATCACCAGTACAAATGGCGAATCACTAGTACAAAATGGCAAATCGTTGTCTAGTGGAGTTCGGGGTGTTGGTTCCAATGAAGATATGGTAGTTGAACCAGGAGTTGAAGGTAGCGAACCACTGAGAGCAAGTATGGCACATGGTGACTCGTGAGGGAAGTAGTTCTCGTGCAGTTTGGAAAACGTGTTCTTCTAGTTCTTCTAAGCGTTGTGTTGTTGCTCATGCTACTACTAGCACTTATATTGAGGTTGGAGAGGAGTTTGAGGAAGCATGGAAGGTAGAAGTGGTGGAGAATTACAAAGAGAACCCCATGATGGGCTCCATTTTTCCCTTTGGTATTTGGGCCTGCAAGATCTTCTGTCCATTGAACCAACAATTAATCATTCAACCAACAATCAGCTTGATTGATTTGATTAGGTACGAGTCAACTTAGACTAATCTTCAAAAATATGCTTTTCACTATCCCATATTTATCACACTAATGCTACACAGCATTGTGCATTTGCACCCAACTCTCATGCATGCACACAAAATTTTCATTAACATCTATAACAAATTCGAAAAAGCCTTCTTCACATAGCTAATAAATGGCCATTGGAGGAGCACCCCTTATATAATAGTAATAGTAGCAATGAATAGATTATTTCATATTGAACTTCATAGCCATAGCACTCCTATGTATTGTATGATGTATTCAACTTGCATTATCAAATATAGATAAAAAAATAATTTTGATTGATACATTTAAATCATACTTGTGCATAACGTTGAATGCAATGCCAGTCAAGGAGTAAAGTCGGTTTGACATGTAATGATCTATAAAATAATGAAGAAACTTAGTAACGAATCACAAATTTCACATTTGAAAAAATTATAAAGATTTCATGCAAATCCATTGTTGTTATAGTTCCTTCTCTCAACCATGTTCTACATAAGCATGGAAAATCAAGTAATACTAGCATTTGCACCGAGAGGTGCAAAGTAACGCCAAGGAGCAGGGATACATCTTCCATGTGAGATAAAGGTGATGTAGGTGATAAAGTTGGAGGCAATACAAAATGTTTTGGAATTATGGTTGGTTTGCTTATAAACTTTTGAGTATTGGACAGAATTTTGAGGAAAGGTTGAATGATTGGAGGGAATAACAAGCTTGTCTGCAAGCTGTTGTACAATATCAGTATCAGGACTCATCATGCTGTGAAAAGGCTATGGAAATGCTCAGTCAATGAGTACTTTTCTCATTTTTACCATCTTGGAAAGAAAATGTTGAAAGGTGTTTCAATGGAAACTGCATCATATTCAGCATTAAAACTTGAAATACACTTGCAAAAAAATAAGTGATTTCTTCCAACTATTCACTCATAATTTATCTCAAAATTATTAGCTAAATTATTTATGTTATAGTATAATGATGGGCTTGGCAACTGTCAAAACCAAGGCATCATTTGAGAACTTCTGATTACTTGTAGTTATCTTGTTTATATAGAGCTAGAAGTAGAAAATATATATTTTTCTGGTTATAGAAAAATTAAGCAAATCAAAGTTTAAGTTCATTTCCAAGCCAAGAAATATTAAGTATTTGACTGACTTATTATATTCATAAGGAGCATGCCACTCAAAAAGGCTGCAATACATCTTTGAAAGAGATGGGGTTGTTAAAATTTTGGAACTCGTATTGGGAAAAATTACAAGTGGGGAAGCATATATCACTTTATCCACTCTAGAACTGACTTTATGCTACAAAGTCTAATGTAATATAGATCTAAATATAAAAATTAGGGACAGTAATGGAATTTAAACAAATTAATTTGTGCAAATTATTAGTGCTAATTATTGACAGGAGTAATAAAACAAACTAAAATTATATTAATGTCCACAAATAACCAAAATAGATTGATGGAACTAGAAAGTACAATTCAAAACGAGAATGCTGAAAACAACTCCAAGGCACAAAAAAAGTAAAAATAAAGATAAAAGGCATAGAGAGGTAAACACAAGTGGTAAGCCCTAGAAAATAAATAGGAATCAGTACTGCTCTATGCAAGAAGGACACTGCTCTGCATTAGAAGTTGAAGAGGAATTAGCACTGCTTGTTGTCAACTATCATGAAGGTACTAATACAGATCCTGGGAATGTCCTCTAGGAAATGGCTAACTGAGTGGACCAAGTTGGATATCCTTGGGGGCAACTAGATGTTATCTACACGATCTCTCCTAACCTCCAGGGGCCAATGATGGACAATAAATTCTTTCCTTTTACTCTAATTGACAAAATAAGCAACCTTTCCATGTGCTTTCACATGCATGTAAATAGGAGACTACACGTCATGATCTATCAGATACGGCCCTTCACAACACCACAGATGCAGATTGCACTTTCAGATGTCAAAAATGATATGTAAAACAATAAATTTGCCTCAATTGTACCCAAAATCTGCAAAAAGTGAAAACCAGGACTAAGTATCATGTATACCATTCACATCTACATGGTGAACCCCACAAACTAAACAACCGAAATTGCAACCAGTTCTCTATGGAGTTAAAAGTAAATAAAACTAATAAAATAAGAAGCACTACACATCCACATGATGCCTAGACAGAGGACCGCTACAAATACATGCACAAAAACAACGGATAACCTTAAGAGATAAAGACCATCATTGCAATTCACCAATGTTATTTTATACATCAGTGGCACTGGCTTTACCATAAATTAGTCTGTGTTAGAGATATACTATTCCTCCAACATATGTAAGCGAATGACTAGTATACACAATGATGGGAAGAAATACATTTTTATTACCGCAATAAAAAATAATGTCAAAAACAACTCTTGTACGAGTTCAACACCTTGGTCCTGCCCAAGCTGGGCCAAAAGTCAACTTTAAGTTAAAGGAGGATGAAACAAGAAATTACTAAGAGGCAAAAAACCAATATTGAATATGTCAAACCATTAGAAGATTCCCCATCTATCACTTTTCCTTCAAAATGATTCTTCAAAATCAGTAACTCAGAGTCTGTTAAGAGTAAAATTTGACAATGCTGCCAGATTTTAGTTGGGTAATATAACCATAGACTAATCAAGGAGAATATTAATGAGGATAATCATAAGTTAAAATAATTACAACTTTCTAACCTCGCTGATCATTCATGGAAAATAAAAACTTTGGACCTTTTTACATAACTATCTTGTCCAGAATAGATTTCCATACTATACACTCACAGTGGCTCGAGCTCCTGTCACTGAATGGGAGCTAAATAAACTACAGAAGACCACTGTCAAAGATGAGCCTGTCTTTTTTGTTGTTCAAATAAGTTGTCTTTCTATCCTATGTGTGAATTCTGCACCTCATCTTTTTATTTATTTTGCATGGAGGGTTTTTATACCTCTTTAGTTGATTTATTCCTTTGATTCAAATAACCCCATGATTTCTCTTGCTCTTCATAAAAAGACCACTGGTAATTAGAATGAAACCTATTTTAAATTAAAAATGGTAATCTTGTAGAATGGATTGACAACCTTCATTGGGATAATCATTTTGCAACATATCTCACTCTTAATGTCGTATAATCACCAACGACATAAGCATATGGGAAGGGCACTCATGTTCTCTTTGGAAAGAAATAGCTCAAGTACCCACACCCATTCACAAGTTCACTATACCAAATGACATGTATTTTGAATGGAAAGAGTCCTCTTGGTGCTCTGGCAAGAAAGGACACTCATCCCAGGAGATATGGTAAGAATTTTGGTTGTAGTAAGTTCCCATAATGACTTATGAAATATGCTAAGAATTAAACGTATCTGAAAGTGGTATTTTACATCCTTTTCTCGGGTGATATAAGAAGAAGAAAAGATTAAAAAAAAAGGAGATTGTTTTAAGGGGATACAACATAGAAGTAGAACCCAAGGATAGATCTTGTCCCTGATGCCCTCCAAGCTGCAGGTTTTTATGCCAGCCCGTATGCCATACACCTACAGGTTTTACCTTCTAGGTTATCACGTATTGGTCAGGCTAGAACACCAGCATTACACACTCATGTTGGTCATACTGTGATGTTGGCGTTATAGTGTTGGTACATGCCAGCATACAACTCTATCATGGTTGGTTGTATCCACATGGATTAAATCTTTGCATGTTCAGTGGTGCAGTAGATGAGATGTATCCTGCTCCTTTCATACAAAGATCCTCTTATTATGCCCTTAATTCCACATATTTACAGAAGTCTGAGGCTTTTCAAAACTAGGAAAGTTGGAAACATGGCTTTCTCACCAACAAGATGGAAATCACATCTGCCTATCTCCATTATCCTACCAAATAAAAAGCATCTCATCCTGCACTTATATTCAAATGAACTGGCCAGAATTACACTATCCTTCCTGGAAGTGTAGTAAATACTATTTAGCTTTGCTCCAAAAAATTACAGACTGTTTAGGTACAAATCCAATCTCTAACATCTAATTGAAAGGGTTTTTTGTTCTTTACATACAAACCAACCTTTTCTATATATCATCTTGGGCCTGCAAGTATCACTGATAGGCACTAACACTTTTTCCATTTATTTATTTGAAAGTCAACGATCTAGATTTAAAGCAATCTGGTGGAAAAACCATTAAATCATGGAATTTAACATGAAATAGCAGAGATGTGAAGCAAAAGTAAATTGCAAAAATACACACAATATTGTAGCAAACAAAAAACTTTATTCCTCGGAAAGGCACACTCAACAACCTAGTATAGAGGTAGATGTGTTATGTATGTGTCAAATAACATTTCAAAACAAAAATACAAATAAAAACTATATAGATAAGAAGCCTAAATAATAATATGAATAAAATGTTTTATATATGTGTGTGGGGTGAGTTAGATAGCCCCAAGGGTTAGCTCAAACAAATTGTTTTTCCATGCTAAATCTCTAATGGCCAAGAAGGTCATGAGGTTGAATCCACCTGAGTCCCTTGAGGTTAGGTGTATATGTTGTCAACCAACGACATTCACTCTAGGGGCCATTCACATAATGTAAGTGTCTAAAGGGTTTCCTCAATGAAAATTTTGATGGAAATGTATATATATTTAGTCTAGATCCGTCTTAACCCCAGATCTATCAGGGACTAAGAGGATCAAATCCCTCAACTCACTAACCTTAATTTTTGACACCTTCAAAAAGAAATTGCAGCTTGATGGATTTGATCACTCTTAATGCTTGATAGATCCATCTTTTGATTGAATCTACACTATTTCATTCATAAAAGAGTTGTGTACATATGGAGCAATCTCTAAAAAGAGACATGATGCTACTCTTTTTCGCCAACCTATTACAAGAGTCAAAGAAAGAGTCAAGGAAAGAAGTTATTGTCCATCATTGGCCCCTGGAAGTTAGGAGAGCTCGTGTAGGTAACATCTAGTTTCCCCCAAGGATATCCAACTTGGTCCACTCAGTCAGCCATTTCCTAGAGGACATTCCTAGGATCTATATTAGTACCTTCATGATAGTTGACAACAACAATGCTAGCTCCTCTTCTACTTCTAATGCAGAGCAGTGTCCTTCTTGCATAGAGCAGTACCGATTCCTATTTATTTTCTGGGGCTTACCACTTGTGTTTGCCTCTCTGTTCTTTTTATATTTATTTGTACTTTTGTTTGTGCCTTGGAGTTGTTTTCAGCATTCTCTTTTTGAATTTTACTTTCTAGTTCCATCAACCTATTTTTGTTATTTGTGGATATTAATATAATTTTATTTTGTTTTATTACTTCTGTCAATAATTAGCACTAATAACTTTCACACATTAATTTTTTTAACTTCCATTACTGTCCCTGATTTGTATATTTAGATCTATATTACATTAGACTTTGTAGCATAAAGTCAGTTCTAGAGTGGATAAAGTGATATATGCTTCCCCACTTGTAATTTCTCCCAATACGAGTTCCAAAATTTTAACAACCCCATCTCTTTAAAATATGTATTGTAGCCTTTTTGACTGGCATGCTCCTTATGAATATAATAATTCAGTCAAATAGCTAATATTTCTTGGCTTGGAAATTAACTTAAACTTTGATTTGCTTAAGTTTCCTATAACCAGAAAAATATATATATTCTACTTCTAGCTCTATATAAACAAGATAACTACGAGTAATCGGAAGTTCTCAAATGATGCCTTGGTTTTGAGACAATTGTCAAGCCCAACATTATACTATAACATACATAATATAGCTAATAATTTTGAGATAAATTAGGAGTGAATAGTTGGAAGTGATCTCTTATTTTTTTGCAAGTGTATTTCAAGCTTTAATACTATATATGATGCAGTTTCCATTGAAACACCTTTCAACATTTTCTTTCCAAGCTGGTAAAAATGAAAAAAGTACTCATTGATTGAGCATTTCCATAGCCTTGTCATGGCATGATGAATCCTATACTGATATTGTACAACATCTTGCAGACAATTTTTTTATTCCCTCCAATCATTCAACCTTTCCTCAAAATCCTGTCCAATATATACGTAACAGTGATGCAAAGCCAAGAAATCATCTCAATACAATGATAGATACCATAGACGAGATATTGTTTCATCAAGAGCAGTGTCATATTCCATCATATGGAGAACGGGATCATGAGTTATTGTATTTGAATCAGAGAAGAGTGTGACCATGTGCCAAGGTCCTAAATCAAAAAAATGTTTTGTCCTATATTCAATGCGAGAGTGAAGACCTAGAGCAAGGATTATGTATTGTAGCCATCTGAATATTTGCACATCACATCATGAAGAGTTGCAGACCAAATTATGTCATTCAAAGAACTTTTCCAGCAGCCCTGAGCCCCTTGATTTTGATAATGGCTATCAGGTGGGACAAAGCTTTCTTCTTCTGCACCAGCACAGCAAAGAAAATGGCACATTGTGTATTTTCTAACTACTCACATGCTCATCTTATGAAAATATTCTGTGAGTATACGATCAAGAAAAACCCTAAAATGCACCTGTTCAGAGAAAAAACAAGAGTAAGAACGAATCTTCTTTAACACAAGTCCTAACCATTCAAATTTCCAAAGTCAAAATACACAAGAAACTATTTTTCTCATCTCAAAACTAACAAGACTTCTATCATGACCCTTCTATAATTATTGATTGTGAGTTCCTTGATGAGTAAGTATTATTTATGAATTGTTGTTGTTCCTATGGGCATCCATATAAGTGAATGGGTGACTTTCAGTTCTCCTGAGCCAAATCTTCTATCAGACCACGAAATAAAAATGTCTTCGGATAACTGAAAAAACTATTTTACATTATTCACTTTTTTCCTAGGTTTAATGATTCATATGTTGTTAAACTAGTATAGCTTCCATTTGAATATGATTTCAAAGTGGTTTTTCTAAATAAATATGGTTAAATCATAGCATGTCGGGTCACGTCATTTATGCCACCTGATGTTACATGGGCATGAAGGGCATGACCAATATTTTACATTCCAACAACTAGGGACATGCTCTTGGGGTTTTTGTCAATTTCTTTCCTGACCATTATGGCAGGTTATTGAGAAAAAGTATTTTAATGTAAATTTTTTATCACCCATGCTCATTTGACTACATACTCTCTTGGGTATGCCAGTGTCACACATGTTTCTCATCTTGAAACAGATACATCTTCCAAGAACCAGGGGCATTCTTTTTGGGTCTTTGCCTATTTTCTTCCTTTGCCTATTTTCTTCCTAGCCATTATTAAAAATTATTCAGAAAAGTTACTTGAATGTGAAAATTGTATCACCTATACTCGATTGATTACATGATCTCTTGGGTATGCCAGTGTCACACGTGTTTCTCATCCCAAAAAAAAATACAGCTTAGGTATAATGCTTTCACAGATTCACACATGATACACATGATACATAGTATAAATTATCTACCATTGATGAAAAGGTCTAAAGCATGAGATTTTCCGAACCTAGATTTTCCTTATATAAAGATAAATTTGACAAAGTAATTAAATAGATTTAATCAACTCATTTCAAGCCAACAGGAGAGTTACAATATGTGAATATCTAGCCAGGACCATAGAAGGGGATGATAATGAGGAAAGGTGTTTGACCTCTGGAGTTGGTTTTGAACTAGAAAAGCTCTGGGATCAAATGTAACCCATATATATCAGGAACCTACGTTCTGACTGTGGCTTTGGAGGTCTGCCTTGGCCACTTAAGATATTTTATCATTGCAGTACAGGTGGCCAGAGGCACTGTCTAAATCACCCCACATGAAAGGATTCTATAGCTGAGAGAAGAATAACAACATGATCTCTACAACACATGATGACAAATTATAAGAGAAAGGATTGAAGAAACAAGAGAGTTTCAAAGAAACCTCGTAAGATACAGGAACCTGGCAAAAACTAAAAATTGAAACAGAGACATTCTAGTGGCCGAATTCGAATCTAATTGTAGCTAGGCATCTCTACGGTTGACTACTAAGGATCCAATTTTCTCTTTTCTTTGTATTTTAAGCTCGAGACTCAAATATAACTGGGCACATATTAGGCATCATCCATGCTGAGTGCTTATGAATTTTGGACCAATGGCAGCCATAAAGAGTTAAAATTGGGTATAGAACTAGTGATGCGGACTACCCATTAAAATTGGGTATAGAACAATATAGGTCTTACAGACTAAACCATATCTAGGGATTCAATAGAAAATCAACTTCAGTCAGCACAATAAATCTAGTTTCTGTCACCAATCAAGAAAGCTTTATTTATAATATCTAGAATTTTTAACCGATTCTTTCAGTATTTTTAGACAACCAAGAAAAGGGAGAAACCTGTCCCTTGATTTTTCCCGTCTCTTCTGAGCAGGATTATCCTATTGCCCCAACCTGATCAGTCTAGAAAAACATCAACAAAATAAGTTCATTCAAATTCTTACAAGGAAATTTTCCACAGGCTCTGACACATAATAAAAAAAAATTCCCAAAACCTTTCCACCTAATAGATTCATGGAATTTTCGTGCAGAGCTCATCATCATGTTTGTACCTCTGGTCGAAATCCAAAGCTAAGGTGTTGTACCAAGAAAGATAGATAGCATTTATTTATTGCTTTCTCTAAGTAGCTCAAAATGGAAAGGGCCCTTGATTCCACTGACGCATTCCACCAACCCATTTCAAGGTGTATACCAATTTCATTTATCTGTCGTGCAACCGATTCTCTCAATGAATCTCTTATTTATCATAACAGACCCAATAGCATTGAGGTAGTCTTTCATTATCGAAGTAACATAATATCAAAAGCTGAGCATAGAACTGCCCCTTCTTGTTTGTCTGATCTCAATCGCTGTTAATGGGCTGCAAATCGATCACCACCTACAGTTATCGTTACATGTCATTTCTAGTAGACTCCATGAACCTTTAACGACCTAGCCAATAAATGATAAATTGGTTGGACCGGTAAGGCCGACAAATGATAAACTGGATTTTGAAAACCCTAGTGCAGAGAGCCCTGGATTTTGAAAACCCTTGTTCTACCCTGAAATGCAGCACAAATGAAGAACAAACTGCCAACCCATGTGCCCTGAAATACAGGGTGAGAAAGTTCGAGATTGGGCTTGATTTTCAAGGAATTGAGAGGGCGAAACTAGTCCAACATAACCAATCCCATTTCTAGAAATCAGGCGATCTAAATAAAATTTTCCAAACAAACCAAGCGAATCAGACTTGGAAATTTTTATCTGCCCTAATTTTTTATGGCTAAAATATAATAATAATTTATTTATTAAATATTTTTTGGGCTAATTTTTTTAACTATTCAAAATGGGTGTAATTTAAAAAATTCACCCCTTCAAAATTGGAAATCCCTTAAATTTCACCCATGGGCTAAAGTTCGCCCCTAAAATTTTCTATGGTTATGGCATAAGAGATTGGGCCATCTACACCACAGTGCTTTGAAGGTCATGAAGCAGATTTCTACAGGGCTTCCCTAGGGTAATATTACGCAGATAGACACATGCAAGGGATGTACCACAGGGAAGTATACAAAGGCCACTTTTCACGAGAAGGAGAACTGAGTAGCAGAAATCCTTGAGAGATTTCACTCATATGTGTGTGGACCATTCTATATAGCTTCTACAGTAAAGTATGAGTATTATGTGATTTTTGTTGATGATTTTTCTAGAAAGTGTTGTATCTAATTCATCCAGAAAAAAGATCAGACGTTCTCAAAATTTTGTGAGTTCAAAGCACTAGTTGAGAAAGATACAGGGAAGCAGGAGAAGGCTCTAAGGAGCGACAATGGTGGTGAGTACATATCCAATGAATTCAAGAAATTATGTGCCAAAGAAGGAATTCAAAGAGAGTTGATTGCACCTCATAACCCACAACAGAATGGGGTTGCAGAAAGAAAGAATAGAACAATTTTGGGTGTGCCACGAGCCATGTTACATGATCAGAGCTTACCATTGCATCTATTGGTAGAGGCATACAACATAGCGGTATTTGTTCAAGACCATAGTCCTCATCGAATACTTGGCATGAGTACACCAGAGGAGGCATTTTTTAGTAAGAAACATGATGTTTGATATTTTAAAATTTGTAGCTCATTTGTCTATTGCCATGTGACCAAAGATTCTAGAAAGAAGCTAGAACCAACAAAATAGATTGGCATATTTTTGGCGTAAACTAATACTCCCCGCAAATATCAGATGTATTTTTCGAACAACAGGATGACAGTTGTCAGAAGGGATGTAAAATTTGATGAGGAGAAAGCCATGTTATTATCCCTTGACAGGGAGCTTGATTTTCATGCAGATGAGGAAATATTGGTTCCAAAGGATGAACCTTAAGATTTGGAGAAGCCACATGAGGAGGATCATGGAGTGGCCGAAACCACTCATGCAAAGCCATCCACCAGACATGGTAGGAGGTGCACCACAAAGGCTAATAGATTGAGACTTGATCTAGGAGAACATGTAGGAGCACCTACATCACAACGCAGACATAGAGAGTCACTAGACAGGTATACTGAATACATGGCTCTTATGGGAAAGTGTATTGTGACAGAACCATCCTTTTTTGAGGAAGCAGTGCAGCAACCAACTTGTGTTGACACCATGGTTGAGGAGTATGACTCCATCGTTAGGAACATTGCATGAGATTTTTTCCAAAGACCAGTCAGGAAGTCAGTGGTTGGATCTAGATGGATCTATGAGGTGAAGTAGGCAGCATATGGGAGTGTGGAGAAGTACAAGGCTATATTTGTAGCCCGGGGATTCTCACAGGTTGAGGGGATTGACTATGAGGAGACTTTTGCACCAGTTGCAAGGTACGCATCGATTATATCTATCCTTTCACTCTTAGCATATATGGATTGGAAGATACATCAGATGGATGTGAAGACTGCATTTCTCAATGGATTTATTGAGGAAGAAGTGTACATTGAGAAGCCATAATGTTTTGATACCTTTGACAGGGAGTGACATGTGTGCAGACTCAAAAGAGCACTATATGGGCTGAAGCAAGCACCTTGTGATTGGTACACTAGGATTGATAGGTATTTCACCAGGTTGGGCTTCATAAAGAGTGAAGTAGATGCGAACCTATACCAGATTGTGGTTAATGGTAAGATTTTTATTATAGTACTTTATGTTGATGATCTTATTCTGACAGGTGATGAGCATCTCATGACTTTTTGTAAAGAATACCTTGTAAGAGAGTTTGAGATGAAGGAAACGAGACTCCTTCACTTTTTCCTTGGTTTCGAGATATGGCAGTGAGATGGGGATCTATTTTTTTCTCAAGGCAAGTATGCCAAAGAGATTCTTAGGAATTTCTTAAACCCATGGAGACTCCTCTTTCAGGAAACTGGAGGAAGGAGGATGCTACTTCAGGTGAGCTAGTGTACGCTACTATTTACAGGCAGCTTGTGGATTCACTCATGTACTTAGTGAACACATGACTAGACATATGCTACACATTTAACCAGCTCAGTTAATTTATGTTTAAGTCAATCAAGCTCTTTTCGAAGGCGGGGAAGCATGTCTTGAGATATATCAGGGGCACTATAGAGTATGGATTATGGTACAAACAGACAGAGGGAGTGAAGTTTCAAGGCTTCACCAATGCAGATTGGGTAGGCAGTGCATCAAACATGAAGAGCACATCAGGAGAGATCTTCAGCATAGTATCGATAATAGTTTCTTGGTACAACATGAAGTAGAGATCAGTTGCACTCAGTTATTCCTAGGCATAGTACATGGCAGCCAGTTAGGTGGCATTTGAGGCCAGCTGGATGAGGAAGATACTTGTTGGTTTATTTGGTCATCATATGGATCCAACGATGATTCATTGTGATAATCAGAGTTGCATAAAAATCTCAGTTAATACAGTATTCCATGATAGGTCCAAGAATATTGACATCTGGTACCACCATCTTAGAGACTATGTTCAGAGACGCATTATGTTACTTTAGTACATTCCCACGGAGGATCAGGATGAAAATATTTTGACGTAGGCACTCACCAAGAGAAAATTTAAATACCACAGAGGCAAGATTAGGGTAGCTGATAATCCATTTCTTGTTGAAAATGAGTGTTGAAAATTTAACAAGAAATGTGTGTCTAATTTAATTTTCCCTTAATTAAATTGGACAACAAATTGTAATCATATCTAATAATCACTTGTAATTGTTAATTGAGTGTGATAGACTCAGTTAGCTCATGAAATTCGAGTTGAGGGAGGTTATTGACGCATGTAGAGTGATTCTGTTTTTTTTAGAACCCAAGTTGTAGTTAGTGTATTAGTTTAATGCATCAGAAATCAGTTAACTCAATTAAGTGAGTTAAATTCAGTCTAAGTAGTTGTAACTCATTGTCGTACTAGTGAGAGGTCAAGTGAATTAAATCAGATTTAATTCACATGTAGTGATCTATCAAGTGACTGATGATTTACTATTGATAGTTTCATGCACGTTAGTTATGATGAAGACCCAATAGAGACAGAGGTTAAGGGGATGTTATCCATCAGTTGTATTATTAGTAAATTATCGGCGCACAGTTAGAAAACCATAGGATTTCCCATGATGTCCTGCACAGTTTTGGAATGTTGAATTTCATAATTAATATGGATCAATTGTTCTTATAATTTCACAAGCAAGGCAGGATGAGCAGAGGTAGGAAATTGGCTAACTGTCAGTCGATTTTTTCTAGATCAGTGTGAGACAGTTGGTAGAGTGTAGCAGACTATTGTGAGAAGAGTGCATTATATTTTTTTCATGATTCCTTGGTTGATTATACAATAAAGATAGAGGGGTTTTGATTGGGAAGCTTTCCCCAAGAAAAATACATGTCTTGAGAAATTGATTTGCTTCTTTCTCTTACTTGGTGTGATTGAGTGGTGGTGTTTATTTTCTGCAAATATTGTAGAAGGATTTAGTATCTTGCTCTAGAATATTGCATGATCAAATTGAATCCATTGGTATACATATTGTTTTTATAATTTATAAAATTATATTTCATGGTGGTTGATATTGCTATGGACACAACATTTTTTATTTTAATGATTGAACAAATATTAAAGAAAGGAGCATTATATGTTTGACTAGTTAATATATAACACTATATGGTTGTTTTAGGGCTTCCACTTTTCCAATTCTATGCTTTCAAGATAGTTTCCTGCAATAAAGGTTAGATATCACCGTCCACATGAGGTTGGTAAGAGTGTCAGAGTATAAGTCGTGTAGTAGAGTAATAAGTGGAAGGCAATAAGAGCGTTAATGGACACTGGTGGTTTTGGTCTCACACGAATTTTTTCACCTCTTTCAAATAACTAATGGACTATGGTTGTGATGGTGACAGAGGAACAAAGGTATGGAAGAAGCTATAGATTATTCTATCGACCCCTTTGATTTTGTTTTCATATGGAGGGAGCTGCTAACTGGGACTCCTTAGATTGCGAACAGGGTTACACTTGGCACCCCAGACATGGGGATTTTCTCATATCTTCCAACCTTGGAAGAAATTGTGATAGTATCAGAAGGATTATCTCCCACTTCATCAACTACTTTTCATGAATTAAATTATGCTCTATCTACGAGATTGGAGGATCTTTCGCTAGGGTTTCAAACCCATTTCTTGCAGGAAGACACTTTTCTTGCTCAAGGTTACCCATTGGAAGCTCCAGTTCTAGGCTCATCTCAAGATGTTATGAGATTCCTAGATCATGTCGATAATGTGGAAAGTGGGCTTACAATAATGTTTGTTATGGAACTTGAAGGATTAGGGTTTGAAAATTTATGTCGAGCGGTTAGGACTCTTTATGATGGATTCTCGGCTATCTCGAAAAGGGTTGGGTTTTCTTATGCAAGAATAGAGAATGGTTATTCTGATATTTCAATGGGGGAAGTGAGGCTAGAAGCCTAGGTTTCGAATTTTTCACAATGGTGCAGATAATTTAAATGGTCGTTTCCATGGATGGTAGACACAACCTCTCTTGGGATATTTACTAGTCTATGGAAATGTGGTGAGGAACATGGTAATAAGGAAGAAGGTGAAAATTAGGCAATAGGAGACACATTTTTAGCACGCGTTGAGGTTAAGAAAAAAAATTTAAGAATGTAAAATGCACCAAGGTTAAAGTTGAATTATAAAATTTGGTTCTTGGAGAGTGAGTGCAGTTTGAGAAAGTAATCGACACTGTAGAGAAGGTGTTTTTTAGATGATTTTGAGGAAGGAATTATTTGGCTGAAAATCTTTGAGGGTGGGTTAAGTCATTTTTTTAGAATTACCTTCTAGAATTTACAATGGTTCAAACATTCTCGTGAGGTTGTTTTACTCTCATATTTAAGTCACCAACATATGAAAACTAGGTTTTGAGTAGGGTATGGTGTGTAGAGTTGGATTCAGTCATGCATAAGTGGTGGAATCTTATTTTCGATTTCAGTAGAGAGAATTTGGGGGTTGGGAAGATCAATGTAGGTCTTATGGGGTTACCTATGCATTTTTAGTCATAGGACCTTTTTTGAATAATTAGGGATATCCTGGGTACTTTTCTGCAAGCTAAAAGATACTTTAAAAAAAGAATGGTTGTAGCATGTATTATGTTAAATATTGACACCTTTGAGGGGTTGATTGCAAGGCTGAAATTCACATATCATGGGATGTATCACAAGAAAATATTGGATTATGAAGGCATTCCATTAATCTCATAAATGTGATGAAGTGGGTCATGTGTTGAAGGATTTTTTATTGCCCTATTCAGGGAAAAAGGGAAGGAAGTCAAACTTAGTGGGAATTAAAGGGAGGAATAAGGTGGAATCCCCTATTCATCAAGGATCATAGAAACCCTTGATGATACTAAAATAAATAGCTTGAAAATAGTCCAAAGTAGGAAGATGTGTGGTTGCAAAGCATAGGGATGCAAGCTCCTGTTTCGACATCTCCAGAGGTCGGTTTTCCCTCATATGAAGTGCCTTTGATGGGTACAAATTAATCCTCTCTCCATGTTTCAAATCTCATTAGTTCATTATTCTCTTTCGTTATTATATCAATATCCTCACCGTCTATGTCTATCACATTGTCAAGTTCTGCCCCCTTTGGTATCTTCCTATATATGATTCCATATTCCATCTCTAATATCTTTATATGTTTCCCTCCACCTTTTCTCTCCCTTTCCTTTCTTAAGGAATTTTTTTCATTCTATAACTTCGGTTTTAGATGTAATGTCAGATCAAAAGTCAAGAATTTAATGGTTATGGATATTATGGGCGGTTTGGGCACTTCCACTCCTTATAAACACCTTAGGAACCCTAGGGGAAAATAATCCTATACTTCTAAGGCTAAGTTGCAAGCGAGCCAGGATGTAGATGCTGATAGGAAAAAAATAATTGATGGGGTGATTAGAGGAGTGAAAGACCCTACTCTATGCCCCTATTGATTTTTTTATTCTTTAATTGTTGATGGATGGCTAAGCCCTCCAAAAGAATAGCTTTTAAACATATGATATAGTCGAAAACTCTAATGTCATATATCTCTGAGAAACCTTGGGAGGAGGTGAAGGGGCAGTGAAAAAATTGGAAGCTCTGATTCCATGATGTTATTTAGTTTTATCGGATGCTAGAGGGAGGTATGGTGGTATTGTGATGCCATTTAAGAAAAAATCCATTAAATTAGAGCTCATGGGGATCTGAAGGGAACTTGGGTGCTAACATTTTTGTGGCCAAATTGGGTATGGAAATAAAGTTGGTGAAAATCTTTGGGCCATGTCAAGACAAAAAAAAATGGGAAATCTTGATGGATCATTATTTTATGGGTGTTGAGAATTTGATTATTGGAGGTGACCTAAATTTTTCCTTCGGGGTTTCTAAATTATGGGGTGAACATGCTCACCTAGACCCACTCTCTAATTTCTTATCTCACCTGTTGGAATCACATAAGTTCGTTGATTTAGATACGATTAAGCCTAAACCTATGTGGAAAAATAGGACAATTAGAGAGGCCATGATAGCATGTAGGATCGATCGGTGTGTGGTCATTGAATCATTCCCTCTTTCATCAATGGATAGGAGTGGGTGGAAGCTCTTATCATCACCCTATTTTCCTTGAGTTAAAAGGTGGTATCAAAAATACAAAATCCCACTTTAAATTTAATTTAGTATGGATTAAGGACTAATACTCTCAGGATCGTATGGTGGAGAAATGGATCCCTTGTGGCCTTGATAGGGAAGGATCAATCCCAAATAAATTCTTATATAACCTAAAAATACTGAAAGGGGCTACTATTGAATGGTAAAAGGAAAAGTATTTGAGGGACGAGGAAACCTTAAATAATATTGAACATGAAATAGAGCAACTAGAAGATCTAGTTGGGGGGTTTATTTGATGGTGGAGTCTAAGAAACATATCATCTAGTTAGAAGCTACCAAAAGGAGGTTCTTAGATGACAAGGAGGAATATTGGAGGTTAAAAAGGTGGTTCTTGAATGAAACTGAAGAATCTTGGAGGTTAAAAATAAGGTTGATCTAGCTAAAGAGTAGGGATGAGAATTCATTTTTTTTCACAGTTCACAAGGGGAAGTCAAGCTATTAATACTATCTAAGATTTATATTATTTGAATGGACGTCTGGGTTAAAATTTTGGAGACCTTGCCATAATGGGAATAAAACATTTCAATAACCTATTTAAGGCTCCCCATGAAGCTTCACTAGCAAAGGTGAATTATTTTTCTTATTTTCTGAGGTTTGCCAATGAAAATGTAAATAAATCACTCATGGAGCCTATGTATAAATAAGATCTACAAAATTTCCTACATGGATTTCACAAAGGTAAGAGTTGGGGGCCTGACAGGTGGCCGATTAATTTTTTTTTGGAGTTATATGATTCATTAGGAGTCGATCTCTTGAAATTGGTTTATGATTGCATGTTTTCTGGAAGGATGTATGTTGAATTTAACTATACATTCATTTCCCTCATCCTAAAGAGTAATTCCCCCTTTCCTTTTGATTAATTCATGACTATTTATTTGTGCAAAAACATTTTCAAGATCATTGCAAAAAATATATAAAACACATTGAAGCTAGTGCCATCTTAAAATATTTTTAATGAGTAATTTTCTTTCTTGGGAGGAAGACAAATTCATGAGGCCATTGGGGTTGTGCGGGAGGGTATTCATACTTTAAAAACCAACAATTTAAAAGGTAAGTTTCCCCATCATCACTCCATTGCGTTCTGATCCTCCACCTCCACCTCCCCCCATGGCCCAGGCACCAAATATGCATGTGTTCAAGGGAACAGATGACCCTAAACATTTCTGGTTTGTAGTATAAGCGATATGGAGCTTACGGAATGTTACAGATGAAGATATGAGCAAAGCATAGTTGGTTACTAGGCTGCAAGATCAAGCAATGTCCTGGTACATGAATTTTGTTACAACGAATGCAAATGATTCATTGGCTAAAACAAAGACCTCTCTGAATGATGAATTCAATAAACCAAAGTCACAATCCCAGTGTATCACTGAGATCAAAGAGATTAAGCAGTTGACTACTAAGACTGTGTGGGAGGCAGATCATAAATTTAATACATTTTTGAGTCATATTAGCTTTAATATCCCAGACAAACAATAGAAAGAGTGCTTATTATTGCATTGTTGTTGCATCTTAGCTTTCCGTTTTCACAACAAAAGATTGCAGCTCAAGCTGAAGCACTGGAGATCATGATGAAGTTGGAGGCTTCACCAGTAGCTGATAAAAGCATAGGGGTGAAAAAAATTCATACTTAGTTGGAAAGTTTGAACATGGACCTCCAGGATCTAAAGAAGGAAAAGGAGGTTCGCACAGAAATATGGTGTATCAAGTGCAAGGTTGAGGATCACTACACGAACCAGTCTCCTGTTTTTAGAGACTCTGTGGGCACTAGGATGTTGAATCCGTTATAACCTGTATTGAGTAGAGGTCCAAGTGCAGGGCCAAATGTATGGTGTAGTATCTGTGAAGCTGCAAGCCAACATTCAACCGATTTTTGTCACTTATTACAAAATTTGTTCATATCACCGAAGTAATTGTTCTACAACTTTTGTAGTTCAGTTGGGCACGATGAACAACATTGTAGGAGCTACGATCTAATGTTGTAGAATAGTCTGGGCACATATCAAATGAAAGTAGAAGGTTGTGAAGCTATGTTTTCACCAACTACGCGAGGATGCTCTCAAGTCAGAGGGCACAACTGAGGAGGAAGCGCTACTCGATGATGAGGATAGATTGTTTGTTACAACTATGGATAACCTGGACACTTTGCTCGAGATTTCTAGAATGTTATTGTTGTGTCCTATAATTATTGTCAGGAATTTGGTCATGAAATAGGATATTGTCCCTTTTTGTTAGCTAAAATATAGGATAAGCGCAACCAACAACAAGCTTAGAACGTACAAATGCTGAAGGATAAACTGATCCAAGGATATCCAAGTTTTAAAATAGTCACACTTAGTGGTATGAATACTATAGGAAACCATGCAGATAGACAGAGTTCTGTGCCGAAGACATGGTTAAGAAAGGCTGAAGATAATATTTTTGGGTTTGATGTTCAACATAAAAAAGAGACATTCATGGAAAAGAAGAAATTGTTTGTGACTCCTAAGGCTATGACATTGACTCCATAGAGACAGTTGTTCCTAGTAGAAAAAACGGTTGAAGAGAATGTTGAAGTAAAGGGAGTAGATCCGTCAATCCTAGCATCTTTCTTAGAGATATGCATGAAGTTGTTAAGGGACCAGAGGGTTGTAGAAGGATTGCAGGAGCTTCTTGATTGTGCTGGTAAATAAGAGTTGCAGATGGAACAATGGGCAGTAAACAAAGTGTACAAGAATAAGAAGAGAATTTGTCGGTAGATGCGATTAACTGTGCAAATTAGAGACTATGAGATGAATCAATTAATTCTAGATCTAGGATCATATGGTAATGCTCTACCGAAACATACATGGGAGTGGATGGGAAATCTGAAGTTGCAATGGTCACCTATTCAGCTGAGGTGGAAAATAAGCAGAAGATCATCCCTATGGGGCGTTTTTAGGGAGTCAGCGTAGATATTGACGGTGCAAGTGTGCTGGTTTACTTTGAAGTCATTGAGATCATTGATGATAGTAATCCTTACCCCACGTTGTGAGGATTTGATTGGGTGCATGATATGGATGCTATAATAAACTTGAATAATAGGAAAATGGTGTTTGATAAGGATGTTACCTGAGCTTTTGTGCCATTAGATCCTTCTGAAGGTGTACGTTATAAAAAACCTGTCTAGCATGAGTATGGTGATGCTGCGATTGATCAGCTTTATCAACTTACTATGTAGGACGAATATTGGATTAATCCCACCACAGATAGAAGAATATGTTGGCAGCATGATATTTCGTGCGTGTTTGATTCCAATGAAGAGTTGGGGCACTAATAGAATAGATTTCATGAAGTAACCACAAAGCATTGTAGAAAGGTTACAAAATATCTACGCTGCATCAAGTCCGAAGTTCGCGACTTTCCCTTTTATGATGGAGCGTGGAATGTTGTCTTGTTCTTGGATAAATTTGAGCGAAATGTGCCAGAGGAACAAAGTTACAAGGCTCTGGACTTCGCATTAAGCTCCATTCCAGCTCGATGGTAGGGTGCACATAGGGAAAGTCTAGGAGGTTGGTCAGAGTTTTGCAAATTGATAAGGCTGATATTTTGTCAGGTTGACATGAAGATTTCGGCCAAGTATGACAACCAAAAGGATCCATGCGAGCATTTAGCTCACTGGAATATAGATTGGGGAGCATAACATCAGCCAGAATGGGTGCACATGTTATTTCATTCTCTGGAGACAATACCTCAATAATGGTATCTTGAGATAGAATTACACCATGGAATTATTGATTGGGATGAGATGGTAGAAGGATTCTTCTTGACGTATACCTTCACAGATGGTTGGGAATGCATTACTAAGGCTTTTCAATAAGTAACAATAGGATTCTTCTGTATTACTAAGGAACTAAGGACCCTAATACAACCGGATCGAGCTGCATAGTGGGAAAAGACTCGCGAAGATAGCCAACACTTTGTTGGGAGGTACATGGTTCCCAAGCTTGTATTGGGGGAGGGGATCTGTAGATCTCATGAGGACCAGATACAGATTGCTTTTGTTGGAGGATGGCAACAACGCAGTCGGGGTTATGTGCAGCAGATGAAATCTAGGCGTAGTCGTAGGTTACTACACCAAGGGTCGCAAGACTTCGCTGAAGGGATGAATCTTGTGAAGTTCGTCCAAAATCTGACTTGTTGGAATAGTTAGAGCTGACTAGACAATGACGTGGCCATTAAGGGGGGCATGAGGAATGAAATTAATGGGCATATCTAAGCAGATATGCTGCCAAATTAGCATTTATGGAGAATATCTAGCGGAAATGATGCGATTTGAATTCAAAACTTTATATAAAGAGAGGAGCCTGCTCCCCATTCAATAGTTTGTGCTCTGTGTTAGAAAAGAGAATTGATGTCTACAAGAGAGCCGAGCTAGTTGCTACATGTATGAGAAGAGTTTCAAAGAAATCGAGGAATAATTTCTCAAGAGAGGCTTAGGTTCCATCATGATGGCTACACCACTAGTGATTATCATAGGGATAAGGGTTCCCAGACACCAGACCACAGGTGTGTCTCCATCTGTGAAGCCTAATAAACCAGCAGTGTTGTCCTCGCCCTAGAAGAAACCCTCAAAGGAACATTAAACTAAGGCAACCCAGGAACGATGAAAGGAAATAGTCGTGGAAGTAGACTTAGAAGTTGATGAGGAGGCAAAGGAGGTACCATAAGAAATTGAAGATAAGGAGGTTGAGCCTCTCTCTAGGCTGCCTCCTTATATTCTACCCTGGAAGCCAGAGGCTAAGAAGCCAGTGAAGGACCCGAACGCAATGAAGTATTAGGTGTTCACTTTGTTGATTCCTGAAAAAGTGGTAGTTGAAAGTGATCTATTGGCTAAGGTGCCCCAATTGTGAATGGAGGACTGGGATTTAAATGATGGAAGCAAGTACCTATAGTTTGAACCCAATCAGTATCTACGCCATCAGTCATTTCCAAGAGGACTCATGCGATTAGAGATCATGGAATGGGTAAAGGGTATCCAACAAGTAGGGATACTCAACTTGTTGTACGTACCACACTTTGGGAAAAGTATCATTAATACTATTTGTGTGCTCCAGTTGTTTTCTTTGGTGCACAATGGTTTTTTATGGCTGGGGAAGAAGATCCCCATTACATATATGTTTATCAGGAGAATTACGACCCTTCCATGTCAAGGATTGAACCCTGCAGACGCTTTTGTGTGAAAAATCTAAGACAATAAGCTTGTAGACCAAATGAAGAACAAATATGGGCTTACAAAGGTACCTCGGGGGTACTTCATTTGTTCTATCTCTGACAGAACTGTGGGCTTCGATGCGCACAGGCTTGGCAAGAAAATCATGAGAAGAGTCGTGGAGAGGAGGCTTCCACATCTATCATTTCCTTAGTTGCGGAGTGCACCAAGTGCGTGGTATACAATTGGGATGCGTATTTATGTCAGGAGTTCCTCAAATATTGCAAAGCCATGCAGGAAGAAGGTAAGAAGTTCCACTATGTTTGGCTCCTAATTTTGATTGCCTTAATGGAATGGAGGGAACCTAACGGATCACGGTTTAATGTCATGGACCCTGATCTTTGCGAAGTAGCCCAGTATGCTTCACTATGGCATTCAAAAAAACCAGCAAGGGTTATGTCTAATAGGTTTTTTTAGGTCAGAGTATAAATGAGATTAAGAACAGTGATCAGCCAACACCCCAACTGTCACCATGTGTTGTCGAACAGTACCGATAAATTGTGGAGTTCAAAGTGTACTTCCACCATACCCACATATAGGTGAACAAGGACCTCATGAGGGTATGGTACGAGCTATTGTACATGGTTGAGGAGGAATATGTAGACTCCATCATGAGCTGATGGTTGGATGATTGGTTAACTCTACCACACGAAGGCACGCAGAAGGCAGGAACGAGTGGGGCAAAGCCCACTACGCCAACAGGGCAGAAGGATACTGAAGTGGAGATTCGGGAGAATGGGGGAGATAAAATTCTTGGTGGAGATTTGGGCACAACTCCATATAGCCCCTCCTCCTCATTTATCACCAAAAGAAGGCATCCACAGAAGGGTGGCACACGCAAGAAGGTCAAGTTCGACAAATCTTCTAGTCTAACAAAACTTTTCCTCACTAAGGGGGATATTGACGAGATCAGGGATGTGGTGCGGTGGGTCAATGAGGACGTTTAGGGCAACAACAAAGAGTAGTACAAGAAATTACTTGAATACTTCCATAAAGGGTTGCAGGATTTGCAGGTGCAAGTGAGCATGGTCCCACAAAGCAAAGAAACCATTGGAACAGGTAAAACTATGTAGGAGTTGGTATTGTCTACAAATACATGTGCAGTGCCTCTTCGTGATGGTATGCTGCATTTTGACACAAATAAGTAGATGAAGTAGACCGCCTGATGATAGAACACAAAATTTAATCTTGTGGTGATGCCTTTATAGGCCTTGCATGTGTTCCATCAGGGCATCACAGAGGAGTTAAAGATCCAGGAACAGTGCGCCCTTCTAGTTATTCAGGACACCTAGGAAGAATGCTAGAGCATGGTCGTAGAGAAACAACTCGCTATCTACGAGCGTGAGGCCGAGGCAACACAATGACAAAAGTTAGAACAAGCCATCTTGAAGGAATGTAGTGAGCTACCAGAGCTCGAGATTCGGGCTACAACTATGCCTAAGGATAAAGTGGCCTAGCTGGCCACAACACTGAAGGATTCAAAGGCTAAAGTTGAGGAAGTCCACTTGGATATGGAGATGAAAATCATCAAGCTGTAGCTGCAATTACCTGCTAATCCATTAGATATTAGAGAGCAGAGCACAACAGAGCTAAAATCAACCACATACAGGAGTACGAATATCTTTGGGAAATTATGGATGTATGGTCCTCGGTGTAGGAGGACCCTCAAGTGAAGGAGATTGAAGCCGAAGTCCGCGAGAAGCTTGAACAGATGGATCATATTAAGGCCACTGCGAAGACCTTAGCACTACTACAACATATTAACCGTCTCAAAGAGGGAAATCATTTGCAGGAAAAAGTTATTATGATGCACCGAAATGAGGAGCTACCTATAGTCAGGGTAAAGCCATGGGAAGCTGACGCCAGTCATCTTTCCCAAACTGCAGACATGAAGTTGAAAACTCTGCATGGGGTGTAGAGAGGACTAGATCAGGAAGTAGCTAGGAAGGTCACAAATATGTTGCTCAGTGACATCAGTGAATTCCAGAAACAGTGCACTGAAGTAGTTAACATATTAAAGGATTACTTGAGTGGCATCAGAGCAAAGGTGGAGGACCCACCCTCGTTGTGACTCAGTATAAGTCACATTTTTTTGTTGGGGGCCTGTTGGAGCCAAGATTATCTGTGAAGTAAAGACTCTGCAGATCAAGGAGCGGAGGACAAAACACAATGTATATTTTTGGTCTTAGGGGATTTGGGGTGGGTCAAAACCCCTTAATTATGTAACGGGATGGTACTTTTAGCGAATGTTGGACTTTGACCATGTGTTGGGACCATGGTATTGCAAAAGCCAAATCTATATAAGGAGTCTAGATAGAAGTCATAGGTAAGGTTTTGAATGGTATATCTTTTTCGATGCATTTGGATGTCATACTGAGTTAGAGTTTGTGTTTTGGGTTAGAAGAAAAGACTCCTACAGCTTTGTGTCTGGACATCTTAGGAAAATCTGTAGTTTTGTGCGTAGGCCCTTGCAGCTGTGTGCAAAGGGTAGAAAGTGATTGTATGAGACAGATCTGGATATGAAATAATGAAACGTTGAGAATATATGAGTTCTATTCATGTGTTTTATTTTTACTTACTATTTATGAATGATTATGTTGAATAATGGTTTTGTTCTGTAACTAAATAACGCAGTTCATTTTATGGTTATTTACTGTGTTTAAGGCATGAATAAGTAAGATCACGTAGACTTTTGGTAAGTTCAACAATTGCGTTGAAAAAAACTCCTAATATTGGTAGATCTGATATGCATAGCTCTGATAAGAAGGAAAAGCCCTAAATCCACTGTCTACTATACCTCTAGATGGAGAAACCTAGTTCTAGCATACCCCTATATTGCCTTGGGTGAGACTTCGGTCTGCGCAAGCAGATATTTGCCGAAAGAGCTGAAAATAGTGGGTTTTTTTAGATTGTGTATAGTATCTGAACCAAGGTCAGGGCCCCATAAAGCCAACACTCCAAAGCTAAGGTCGACAAAGTGCACCTAGAAATGCAAATGAATTTGAGCTGCAAATGAAATTGGAGACATCCATTCCACCAGAAGTCAAGACGCAGCGTGCAACAGAGTTCAAAGTTACGACGGAATAGATTGAGTCACGTATACAAGAGTGTGCAAAGGTATTCAGAGAAGTCATTGATGTATGGACCTCACTATAGGAGGACCCTGAGGTGCAGAATATATAGGACTAATTCTCAAAAATCTAGAGTAAATGGATTAAATTAAGGTAACTACCAAGACTGTTAGTATGAATTCTTCGTCGAAGCGTACGAAAAAGAACCACTTTAGCTACGCATAACTAATAGCCCTAACAACAATAATGGCTGCAAAACATCTTCAGATCTGCAATTAGTAGTTAAAGTGCTGCAAAAAACAGATCTATAAATGGAAAGACATTAAGCAGTAAAGTAAAGAGTTTGCTCCATGCATCCAACAGACAAGACAAGAACACGATTTTTGAATGAATTTTTATATCACAGGGCACCTGGGAGGAAACAAGAAGGTGTATCCAGATCTCCTCAATGGGATGGGTTCTTTGTAGTCCTCAGCACTTCAGATCTAAGCTTTCTCTCTCTTGTAAATGTAGAAAACCCAATGTAGAAGGTAGAGCTCAATGGGAGCAACAATGGCAGAAAATGAGACCGAGTGTATAGATCCAGAGTGATCTAGTATGCAACAAAAGGTGAAGAATGATGGGGAAACCCTCCTATTTATAACAAAATATTGGGTCCTTCTAGATCTTGGTGCATGATTAAAATAATGTTAATCACATCTAGATCCACCTCTATGGAATATTTTATTATTATTTGTTGGAGGGAAAGGGTGCTTGACTTGGGTCAAATCCCTTGATTAGTGAAAAATAAATAAATAAATGATTTATTTATCTTTTTAAGGAAGTGGTTGGGATATAATCAAATAAATAATGATTTATTTGATTAATGGCGGTTGATTTGGTCATATTTAACAAGGAATATTATTTAAATAATTATTCCTAGAAAATAATAAGATAACTATGGGTTTATCTCATTAATTTCTTTGTTTTTGGGTTAAACATGACCGGGAATAATAATTAAATTATGGTTTAATTAATTATTCCTTTTGGGGTTTCCTAATTAACATAGTGAAAGCAGTTTTACTTGGGGTAAAACTGGTCTTACATGGTGTACTTGGGTCCATCTAATGATGAAGAGTTAGATGACCAAAAAATGGTGTAACAGATTGCCCCCCAGCGTGCGAGTGTCGGGAGCAAATCGTATGACCGAAGTACGTTGTAAGAAGACAATCACTAGACAACAAAAGGGTATGTCAGAGAGAGAAATATGAGGTAGATAGTGTGCTGAAGGACTAGACCCTAAGGAGACGAGACTCGCAGGTGCAACAAGTCTCTGTTATGAGAGGGTACCTGTGCTGAAGGCGGCGGGGGAGGCATACCTATGCCCGCCGTGACAAAGTACAAAAGAATAGTGTGTCCAGTGAACAAGGGACCGAACCATAGAATACAGCTGGCATAATCAAGAGCCAGATAAAAATACCATGAATAGTCTCACATACATGCTGTGCCTGGGATAACAGCCAGGACTAGTACAATATCATCTGAGTACATGAGATAAACACAACCCAAATGCCCCCTGTAAATGGGGAAGGGCTCACAAAATCTGACCGGTACATGCAAATCATAGAGGTGCTGCAAGTGGCTAATGCCAACATCATCAAAATCTGGAGCGGCATCAAAGGCTGCAATGAAGAGGTCATCCGGGCATGTGGGGGGCTACCTGCAGGGCCACCCCCTCATGAGGGCTGAGACATCTCACACACGCCCGGGAATCATCAGGAGCTGCTGCTGGGTCACTGGACTGTCCAGTATACGAATCTCGATCATGCTGAAAGGAGCCGGAGAAGCAATCAAGTCAAAGGGAGGTGAGAAATCCCCCTGCCTGATCCGAGGCACCGAACAAAAGTGGAAGCTGGAACCAAGGTACACCGCCCTCTAGACCTTGCTTCTGGAATAAATGTGCTGAGGTCGACAGAAGGAGGTCCGCCGTAGGTGAGGCAATGAGAGATCTTCAACTAAGGCACGAGAGAAGAGCAATAGAGCGACGGACAGACTGACACTAATGATGATGGTGGAAATGGGAAGGATGGAGTGGCGAATGGACGACTTCCCTTGTTAGAGCATAAAGGGAATGAATGACATGGCAGCGACTGACACAATATCGAAAGGGACAGGGGACAGTGGGGCTGAAGGTCATGAGATGCGACACAAGAGAGGAACCAAGAAAAAAGGAATGGAGGGCTATAGTAGGGTGTAAAAGGATGCAGGATAGACTCCATGAATGCAAGGATGACTCAACTCGGACGCTCTAAGCAAGGGCGACTAGATAGTGCTGCCACACAGTAAAGGCCCCAATGGGGGGTCATAGAAGCATGAGTACAAGGTGGGCACTCATGACGAAAATCAACACGAACGTGGACAAGTAAGGGGGCGATATGGTGCCCCAAGTACAAGTGTTGTAAGTGAGGAGATTCGATTTTAAGGAGTGGTGAAGTGACCCTTCGTGGAAAAAATGTGTCCGGGTGAAGTATCAAATCATCAAAACTAAGTAAAACCCATTTGAGAGCTCGGTGAGATCTATCCGGCGGTGCTGACGGTTCGTCGAACGGGGCTACGGTGTGGTCGCAGCAGTCGAAAAAAGAAACAGGGGTTCTCTTTTAATGAGGTGGTTTTCCCTCCAAAATCATTCATTTGCTATTGTTGCTGTGGTGAATGTGGAGAGGAGAGAAGGCCCTAAATGTTGCGGCGAACGTAGCGGACAAACCGACCGTTGGATTCGAGATTTGTCAGTTGGAGGCGAGAGGCCTAACCTTGCTCGTGCATTTTGATGGATTACATTTGCAGTTGAGGGCCCAAAACCCCCAGAAACAGCCCCTCCTTCATCTCTATGGCCGGGTCGCACTTTTTGGGGCAAAAAGTACGACCCAGGACGCAGGTTTGGGGGCAAAAGGTGCGACCTGGTCCAGAAAATGGCAGAAAACTGCGACCTGGGAGACGAGGAGGGCTTGGTGCTGTTTGATGGCTGGGAGTTGGGTTGTGGTGTGTGGTTACGGTTTTCCCGATCTGTACCCTGACAAAAAGAATGTGGTTGTGCAGGTATGGCAGAGTTGCGGGTCAACTGGAGAGAGAGGGATCTGGGAACACTTTGGACAGAGATCCAGGCGGATCAGGGCGTTCGTCGTGTATTGGCCAGATATAGGGGCATATGGTGCCCTCGCGGATGTGTGTAGGGGCAAGTGGTGCCCCCCAGAATGTATGGGGGGGCATATGGTGCCCCCAGTTTTTGGATTTTGTTTGTAACATGCTATGGGCGTGTCGGATGTATATGTATGGGGGGCGTATGGTGCCCCCAGTGATGTATGTAGGGGCAGGTGGTGCCCCCATTTTTTGAGTTTGTGTGACATGCTGTGGGCATGCCAAAATGTATTTATAAAAAGGGGAATCTAACCACATTTTAATGATGTGGTGTGCCATGTGTTCTGGTTATGGTTATGCAGTTTGAGAAAGGAAATGGAGTGTTACCAATCTCTTTTGGTACTGCATATAGGGATCAAATGGACTTTAAGTTTCCGAATTGGCATCCCTGGTGTCACTATCCCAAAAGGAGGATTTGGAGATAATGAACTGATGCTCTCGTAGAAAAGCTATAGGTTGGTCAATAATAATGTCTAAGAGACTGGGTTGCTGATGTAAGATGAGGGAACGATAAGGGGTATCATCCCGAGAGTGATCTGAAGTGATATGGGACTCTAGAGGTTCTTCTAACTGTGGAAGAATACGGGGTCTAGAGTCAACACGACCAGATACACTAGGAGAGTGGTGGAGAATGGCTTCTCTTGGTCTCTCAAATGTGGGTGCCCCCTTACCCAAACATTGGGTTTCGATGTAATGACCACAAGGTGGATGTGGTGTGAACGCATGGGTTCGATGTAAGGGGGAATAGATGAAGTCAGGTGTGGGAATATCTTCCATAATGTCGTCATCGTGATAGAAGATGGGGTGACTAGTGGAAGAAGAACTACCTGACGTGGTGAAGTGGCCTGAATCATCATCATGAGAAGAGAGGTTCACATGCGCATCGTCACAATGGGTGACCGAAGAGTAAGTAGATAATGGATCTACCGATGTTGAGCCCAAGATGACCGCTGAAGGAAGGTCAAGCGAAACAACAGGGGAGGATTCAGATGGAACGTTCCCCAATGGTCTCATGGATGATGACAGGTACAAAATGGTGACCGAGGGCTCCGTTGGCTTAAAAGCGGGAGGCGGAATGTGAATGTCCTCTGGTCCGATCGAAGCGGCCTTGAATTGGCGGTACAAGTCCAAGGAGGAACGGTACTCATCAAGGCGGGGACAGAGGTGGGTGTAATGGCCGTGAAAATCGCACAAGGCACAAGGGTGGTTTGTGCGCAAGTGTTTGAGTTTTGGGAGGGAGTCGGGGATAGTGACATGGACTTCTGGGAGATCAGAGTCGGGGAATGTCTCGTTGACCAGAAGCTTGAGGTGGGGTAATTCAGGACACATGTGAGTGGCATGACCGACGACATCACACAAAGCGCATCGAATGGCGGGCTTTGGTGGTCGTGGGGGGGTAACGGATGTTGGGGGGGCCGGATCGTGATGGGTTGCCCCCCTTCGGGCTTTGCCTGTCTTCCCGGAAGCCGTCACAACAGGAGAAGGGTCCTGTGGAGGTGCTGGGGGCACAGTGGCTATGGAGGAAGCGAGGGGGACCGGTTGAACCGGTGTCAAAGCCATGTAAGGTTTGGGGTGACCAGGGGGGGTGGCGGCTGGGAGGTCAAGGTACCAAACCGGAATACCCAAGGTCAAGTTAGGGAGAGAGAGGGTGGCCATGATGGGGACAGAATATACTCCGGGAGGGGGAGCCAAGAAGGGGATCTTTCCAGCAGGGTAGTGACCAGGAGGTACGGCTCCAAGATGGTTAAGGCCGGGGGGGGCCGAGCCTGGAGGATAAAGAGGTTCGGGGATACCAGCTGTAGGGGGAGGGCCGGAAGGAGGAGGTCCGGCTGGCGGAGATGAATGGCTAGGAGCGGGTTGCGGAGGGCGGGGGGGAGGGTGCGGACTAGCCGAGGCAAGCCGTTTATGGGCAGCCTGAGACGATTGCATCATGCAAATATTCGACAAGCTGGGATCCGTAATAGGAGGGGGGGGAAGGTGAGGAAAAGTACCAAGCAGGGTGGAATCTTTATAAACGCCGGGGGAGACACTGGTCAAGGAATCAACGGTTTGCTTGTTGGCTATAGAAGAGATGGTCGTCTCGGAGGAGGACTGAGACGACGGCTCATGATACGATAGCTGGTCAATGGTGACTATCTTCCCGTTATGTGGAAAAGACATCTTGCGGAAGACCGCGGATGGGACAGCAGACATGGCATAGGTGTAGCTTCGCCCCAATAGGATGTTGTAGTCTAGAGGGGCGTCAATGACTTCGACATCAACGCCAACAGTCTTACCGGCGAGGGTGATGGGACAGTTACGAAACAGGCCAATAGGCTGGGAGGCATGACCATCCCACGCTCGAAGGGTGATCGTGGAAGGGGCCAACTCAAGGGATCCGAGTTGCTTCCAAACCGAAGCGGACATCACACAGGTGGATGCCCCCTCATCAATTATACACCGGGATACAGTGGCGTTCCGGATTTTGACTGGGATTTGGAAAGCAACGGAAGGAGGAAGAGGAGGGTGGTCCGATGGAGTGGCGTCGAAAACAATCATTTGGTCATCAGCAGGATCAACAGCGCCCACGGCAGATAGTAGAGCCTTCCGTTGGGAAGGGCACGACTGGAGGAGTTCCAGTGTGGAAATGGCAGCAGGGGATTGTGCCAAATCATCTACTATACTGTACGATTGGGCGGCTCGACCGGAAACAGCATTTCGGCGTAAAGGAGCCTTTGGAATCTTTGGGTGAACCTCAACTTTGGGTTGAGGGATGTGTAAGGGGCCACTGGGTGTCGAAAGAGGCTCTGTAGAACCTGAAGATGGAGGCTCGGGAGCAGACTGAGCAGGAGGCTTGGGGTACTGGCGAGACCGATTTTGAAGGTGAAGGTCGACGGAAGGGGACGGATCGGAGCGCATCATAAGGATCTGGTAGTCAGAGGAACCAGAAATGGACGAGGGTGTGGTTGCATGGCTGTCGGGGGGTTGGGTAGCCACGAATCCCTGTTGAGGGAAAGGATCAGTGAACACAGCTGGCTGGGTAGTGGCCACATTAGGAGGAGCGTGAGGGGAGGCGTGTTGTCCGCGCAATGTGGCTTGAGACTCCCACATCTGTCGCATCTGGGGTAAGAGAGGGAAATCGTGAGTGTAGTGACCGTAAACACTGCAACACGAACAGGGCTTGTTTGTGCGAAGCGGCCTGTCCGGCCTGGGCGGAATGCCCTGAGGCTGGTTGCTAGTGTTAGGGTCCGGACCAGAATTGGGACCTCGGTTACCGGGGGCAGATGGGTTCTGGTTGCCTCTCCGCCTTTTTTGAGAAGAAGGGGGATTAAACGCACCCTGCTGCGCAAATACTTGCCCTGGAGGGGGTTGTAAGGGCTGTTGCAGGTGGTGAGGAGGCAAGGGAGGCGGAAGCGCATATGCTGGAGGAGCCGGCGCACCAGGCTGCGGATAAAAGTAAGGGCTGGGTTGGGCAGCATTGAGGTAAGCAGGAGGTTGGGCAAAAGGAGGAGGCATGCCGTATCCTGGATACATGTTGCCGGGAGGGGGCAGAGTGCTAGAGGTGCTGGCCCCCCCCTGAGGAAGGCCATGGCTCATAGGAGGGTGAGAAGAGGGGTGGGAAAGAGATCCAACAATACCGTCGGCGGAATGAGATGCCCCCGGGGCGTTAGCGCCACCGGGCCTGGGGATGTCAGGAAGAACGGTATAAACATAACCAGATTGAGCGTAGATCAGGTCATATTTTAAAGCTATTTGGAAAGTGAGAGGCGACATCTTTGCCGATGGGAGATGGGAGGGTGCGAAGGAACCAGTCCATGTAAACCCGATCTTCAAAGGGAGGGGCTCGACATAAGCTCCGTCTTCGGCACCATTCCTGAACATGGGCAGAAAGGCGTGTGGAAGAGGATTGCTTAAATGAAGTCAAGAGCTCCGTACCAGTGTCGTATCGGACAGGGAGCTGGAAGTACGACAAGAAGGCTTGGGCAAGAGTCTCGAATGTGGTATGGGAGGAAGTGGCCTGTTCGACATACCATTTAGAAGCTTCGCCGGTAAGCGTGCGTTGGAACAAACGAAGACGGATGGAGTCATCGGTAATGGAGTTGGAGGAACACCACATGTGGAAAGACCGGACGTGATTGGTTGGGTCTTCGCCATTAAGGCCCTCGAACTTAGGGATATCGTAGGGTAACTTGGTAGGCATAGTGGGCCAGGTAGTATTATGGTGAATGGGGTCGTTAATCAACTGATGGAAATCGGGGAGGCTGAGGCCTGCAATGTACGGCAGCACAGGGGTGGCCGGAGTAGTGGTTGTGACGGTTCCGCTAGAAGTAGGGCCGGCATTGGGGCCGGGAGAACCGCGAGCATTAGGCCCTGATCCGGACATGGTGAAGGTAAAAGGAGTCGGAGGGGGAGAACCGGAAGGAGAAGGGGGATCCGATGAATCAGGAGAGGAGTCGGAGTGCGGACTCGAAGGTGGACTGGCTCGACGACGACGGTGCGGAGCAGGTCGATCAACCGAAAACTGAGGATGAAGGCCAAGAAGTCTCCGGGAAAGGCGCCTTGGGGGCGCAATGATGACAGGAAGAAGGAAACCGACAAGGGCAGAAAGGGACAAAATCAAGAAGGTCAAGGGCAGATAAGGTGCAGTGACGATTGATTTTAGAGTATTTGCCAGGCGGTGTAAACCAGACGCTTCTTCACTTAGGGTCAGTGTGTGGTGTGCGTTAATTTTAATTTTTAAACCCTTTCCGTTGTTGAGAGAAAAAAAGTGTGCTGCGTAGCTGAAAATAAACCTACAGAGAACAGAATAAAATGCTGAAATAACAGAAAAATAACAGCTACGTATGCATCTATCTAACCCAAGAAGGTGGGTCTCTCAAAACTATGCTGAAAAGAAAGGGGAAAACTATGGAAACACACACAAAGGAAACTCAACAGATCTAGGGTCAAAGGGGACAGAGATCTGGAGGATAAAGCTGCAGACAAGGGGTGCAGATCACAGCCAAGAGACAGAGGCAAGGTGGCTGGAAAAATGGAAATCAGCAAAAAACCGGGGGGAGGGCAAGGCAGAGGCCTTTAGCAGAGGTCCACACAAAATGACAAGAGGTGATTTGAAAGGAAAAGAGGCTGATTTCAAAGGATCTGAAAGTGAGGTAACAGATCTGGAAAAAGAGGGGGCTGAAGCTCTGAAACCGACGGCTGAAACAGCTGAAACTCTTCCACAAAAAGTGGAGGGTACTAAATCCCTAAGGGGCTGGGTTCCCACTTAGATGAGTAAAAACAGATCAGATCTTGGTCAAGGCGGGCTGAGATAGAGGCTGGAAAACCTTGGCAGAGGCTGCAGCAGAACCCAGAAAAATTACAGAAAAAATACTGAAAAAAGGGCAGGTCGCAGGTTCTGACCTGATCTGAGTTGAGGTCGCAGGAAACAGGCCAAAAGGTGCGTCCAGGTCGCAGGTTTTGGGCCAAAAGGTGCGACCCCCCCGTTCCGGCTGTTTCGGCGGCAGATTTTCTCAAAAATTGCCGTCTCAGGTGCGGCTGGTGTCGCTTACCTGCGCAATAGGGCCAGAAACACACGGAAGTTAGAAATTTTAGGTTTTTAGGGTTTTATGTGAGAAAAATGACATGAAAAGAGAAAAACTAAGCAGCAAAAAAAAAAGCCCTAGGGCCTGAAGCAGCTGGATATGCAGGAATATGAAAAACGACAGCGGTCGTAATTTAAAACCCGTGTGGAGTCGCCATTTGTTAGTATGAATTCTTCGTTGAAGTGTACGAAAAAGAACCACTTTAGCTACGCATAACTAATAGCCCTAACAACAATAATGGCTGCAAAACATCTTCAGATCTGCAATTAGTAGTTAAAGTGCCGCAACAAACAGATCTATAAATGGAAAGACATTAAGCAGTAAAGTAAAGAGTTTGCTCCATGCATCCAACAGACAAGACAAGAACACGATTTTTGAATGAATTTTTATATTACAGGGCACCCGGGAGGAAACAAGAAGGTGTATCCAGATCTCCTCAATGGGATGGGTTCTTTGTAGTCCTCAGCACTTCAGATCTAAGCTTTCTCTCTCTTGTAGATGTAGAAAACCCAATGCAGAAAATAGAGCTCAATGGGAGCAAAAATGGCAGAAAATGAGACCAAGTGTATAGATCCAGAGTGATCTAGTATGCAACAAAAGGCTAAGAATGAAGGGGAAACCCTCCTATTTATAACAAAATATTGGGTCTTTCTAGATCTTGGTGCATGATTAAAATAATGTTAATCACAACTAGATCCACCTCTATGGAATATTTTATTATTATTTGTTGGAGGGAAAGGGTGTTTGACTTGGGTCAAATCCCGTGATTAGTGAAAAATAAATAAATAAATGATTTATTTATCTTTTTAAGGAAGTGGTTGGGATATAATCAAATAAATAATGATTTATTTGATTAATGGTGGTTGATTTGGTCATATTTAACAAGGAATTTTATTAAATAATTATTCCTAGAAAATAATAAGATAATTATGGGTTTATCTCATTAATTTCTTTGTTTTTGGGTTAAACATGACTAGGAATAATAATTAAATTATGGTTTAATTAATTATTCCTTTTGGGGTTTCCTAATTAACATAGTGAAAGCAGTTTTACTTGGGGTAAAACTGGTCTTACATGGTGTACTTGGGTCCATCTAATGATGAAAGGTTAGATGACCAAAAAATGGTGTAACAAAGACCTTAGAACCGATGTAGTGGTTTACCCATCTCCAAGAGGGTAATTTTTTATAGGACCAGGTCGATCAACTACATAGGAGGGAGCAACTACTTATGAACAGGATGAAGCCATAGTAATATGAGGCTAGACAACTCTCCCAAACTATATAAAAGAAGTTAAAAACACTACGCCAGATGCAAAGAAGGTTTGAGAAGAAGGCAACCAAGACAGTCACAGATACACTCCTCAGCGAAGTCAAATATTTGAAAATAAGTGCACCGAAGCGGTTCCACCTTTGAAGGATGCCTTGAGAGGCATCAAAGAAAATATCAATGGTGCACTAACATTGTGACTCTTGATGAGTCACATTTTTGTGTTGGGGGCATATTAGACATGGGACCCCTTGATGAAAGAAGTTAGAGAAAAGACTCTGCAGATCAAGGAGCGGAGCATGAAGCGTGGAGTCCATTTTGAATCTTAGGAGCTTTGTGGTGGATCAAAGCCCCTTATTATGTAATGAGTTGGGATTATTTTGTGAATGTTGAACTCCGCCCATGGGTTTCGGACCATGGTATTGTAAGTGAAAAATATATATAAGGAGTCTAGATGGAATTCATAGAGCAAGAAAAGATAGAATTAATGAAATGCATTTGGAATTAAGAATGTTTTGAGTCAAATTTAGTGGCTTTGGGTTAGAGGAAAGGCTCCTGCAGCTGAGTGCGTAGGGTGGAAGTGAATGTTTGAGAAGGATCTGAGCATTAATGAAAGACCTATTGAGATAAATATGTGTTTCTATTGATGTTTTTTACTTTATTTTCTGTTTATAAATATTTTTCCTAAGTAAGGGTTTTGATGAGTAATTGCATATCATAGTTCTATTTATGGTTGTTTACCTTGTTTCATCCATGATTAAGTAAGATTGCACATTCTGCTAGCAAGTTCAACATATGTGTTGAACAAAAATTGTATAATTAATAGATTTGTTCTGTGAATTTATTCCAAGGAAGAAAAGCCATAAATCCACATTCCACTGTCCCTCTAGATGCATAAACCTGGTTCTAGCATCCCCCTATATTTCCTTGGGTCAGACTTCGATCTGTGCAAGAAAATATTTTCCAAAAGGGTCGGTAATAGTGGGTTTTGTTGGTTCATGCAGCCACATTTGATCCTGGGTCGAGGCCCCATCAAGCCAACACAACCTATTAAGCTCATGCATATCATACATCCTTAGCATGTATTCTAGCACCTTATTTACTATTTCAATTTTCCCATCCATTTCAGGATGATATCTTGTACTAGATTCCAATTCTATTCCAAGACCGACAAACAATGCTTTCCAAAATTTCTAGCTGGACTTGCCACTCCAATATGATATTATATTCTTGGTTACACAATGCAGTCTAAATATTTCATGTTATGCAACAAGCTCACAAAATAGAATAAAATATAGATCAATGACTTAGAAACCAACCTCTTCGAGGGGGAAACCTCCTTTACGTTACATAAATGATCAATTCTTGGATGATTCAAATGACAAAAACCTACTTTATATATATAGGAGTCTAAGGGGTCCCAATATAATCAGAGCCTACATAAAAATAATAATGTAAGGGCACAACAATAACATTAGTGGGCTTCCATGGGGCACAAAAATAACACTATGGGGACTACATGGGCACAAAAATAACAATAGGGGGGCTACACTAACAATGACAGTAAGGGGCTACACTAGTATTATAGGGACCTAACATGCCCCTCATTCAAAAAAAATTTGTCCTCAACACTTGAGTAGTTTTGGATTCTTCTTTATAAAATTTTCATCCTCCCATGTGGAAATTTCAGCGAGGAACTTCCTCCACTTGATGAGATACTCTGAAATTGATCGATTTCGTAGCTCTCGAGTTCTTGTTTCTGTGACTGCTTTAGGTTCTAATATGATTTTTTCTTCCTCGTCAAGTTCTAACCATATTGTTTGAACTAGGATTTTTTCACCTATAACCTTCCTTAACCATGGAACATGGAAAACTGGGTGCATTCGAGAAGATGCCGGAAGCTCTAATTTGTATGCCATACTACCAATCTTGTGCAACACCTTGTAAGGACCATATTACTTCGGCAATTATTTATTATGCTTCTTAGCTTGCTTGAGGGACATTTCTTTGTATGGTTGTAGCCATAAAATTACCCAGTCACCTACATCAAAACTTATTTTGCTTCGATATTGATTTGTGTGATGTTTCATTCGATTCTGTGCCAAAGTTAGGCTATCCTTTAAGAGTTGGAGAACTTGTTTTTGATGCTTGATGTGATCTTCCACTACTTGAACCTTAGATTTTCTCTTAAATATGATGTGATGGATGATGTATGATATCCATAATGTGCCATAAATGGGATCATTTTTTTTCTATTGTGGAAGGAAGTGTTATACCACCATTCATCCATAGGTAACCACTTGACCCAATGTGTTTTTTTATCAGATACAAAGCAACAAAGATATCCTTCCAAAAAAAAATTCACTATCTCAGTTCTCCCATCATATTGAGGATGATAAGATGAGTTATGAGCTAGTTGAGTTCCCATACAAGAAAATAATTCCATTAAAAAATTTCTAGTGAAAATGGGATCTCTATCGCTTACAATAATCTTTGGGTTCCCATGTAGATTTTGGATTGTTTCCATAAATGTAGTAGCAACTATACTGGCTTTAAATGGATGAGATAATGCACAAAAGTGTGCATACTCTTTCCTTCAGACTTGGTAAAACTGTGATAAAATACATTGAAACTTCATCCTAACTATTATCACTCTCCTTAACTTCCCAAGGTTGAAAATGGGACTGAAGAAAGGTAACCATAGACCGAGCTTTAGGTCAAGTAGATAGCCCTACCAAGAATAGAGAGGGTTCTCTCGTTGTCACTTTTTTAGTGAAAGGAATGGCTGATTATCTAATGATCTTTGGCTAGGTATTTAAGCTCAGTAAATATTATTTGTTTGATGTTCTTTATGCTGGATAGAAAATTTAGTGAGTAGACTGTGTATGAGGTTTCTTAGGTGTGATTTCCAAGGTCAATTTGAAGAGAATATGTGAGGCTAGATATGTAGTTTGAAATCATTTTTAATACGCCATTTAGTGTAGGGTGAAGTGAAAAAGAGTTTGAATGAGCATTGAGGTGAATTCATTCATTTAGAATCAAATAGACATAACAATGTAAATATTGTCTAAAACAGAGCATGAGCAAACATGATTTATGCTCATAAAATTACAAGATAAAAATATATGAAAGAACAATATATGGTATTAAGCATTAATTGATAAAAATCCATAAGAAGGACAGATGCTCCAATGCATACCACAAGTATCTCAACAAAATTTCTGAAAATTTGTCTCTGATTTCATTCCAAATGGTTGATTACAAAATCTCCACTGCAATATGAGATTATCCAACCCGAGAAAAGAATAAAGAGAGTATACTTATAGAAAATATGGACTAGTACACCTCATTAGGTCGAAATCCCATCACAAATCGGATTATAACTACACAAGATGAGTAATTTCATAGATTCTAGGGAGGTTAGAAACCATTTCCTAAATTTTAGCTATGAACTAGGAGTGTTTGTACCTTACATTAATTACATATTCTCTTATTATAGGAGGCAAAAACCAACTCAATAACTCTAATTCCAACTCATATGACAGAAAAACCTCAAATTTGTGGCAATTTTTGAGCTTGACAAGTATCATAATGAATCCAATGTTGATTTGTAACATTTATGACAGAAGGGTAAAAACAATTTGTAGAAGTGTAACATAACTTTGGAGGCACTTTTAGGAGTCTAAATCCACTTCTAAAAGAATGGTCAACTAGATATGTGTGTCTAGTTTCTATAACATCTTGAATTTTTTTAAATGACCCACGAGAAGGCCTACAAAAATCCATTCTCCCAAGGTTACCCCAAAAGCGTAACAGAGGCTCCAAAAAGGTGGCGGAAACATGAAAAATGGGTGGTTTTTGAGCTTTTTCTTCAAAATTACAGCTTTTCATTCCAAGGGGGTTCCTGATCAGTTATTTAATCATCAAAATACATCCATTCATGTAAATAAATCATCATTTTTATGCCCCTGAAATAAGTGTAACAAAATTTTGTTACGCTTCTGCAACGAGAAATTTCCATAATTGTGAAAAAATCACAAAAAATACCAAAATTGATCAAAACTTCTCAAAATTGGTTTTGTAGCACTTTTGAGTGCTGGGATAAACAACCAAAGAATATTCAGTGAACAAGTCCAAGCTATCTTTCTCTTTTAGCTTCATTTGTGCTTATTTTAGCCTTTTCTTCAATTGTTTTAGCCTTATTTGAGAAATTGTGTTCATATTGCGATAATGATTTTACATGTGTGTCTTTCTTATTGTCCCTCTTAGATCTCTTCAGGAGCTTCTCAAAATTCTCATTTACCCTTGACAACCAAATATCTCTGTCTACATTAATTTCCATGGCTATAAGCTCGTCAAAGGTCGACTCTTCTAGTGGTTGAGCTAATTGTCTTTCTAGCTCCAACTCCCTTTTGAGCCCCCTTGTTTTGGCCTTCTTGTTTTTGTTACAGCATCCATATCCTGCTTTTGGTCAACATCAATATCCTTCTTACCTTTACCTTTGAATGCCTCTAGGTCTGGCTTTGGATTTCTTTGTAAGATATGCTTCACTTTCAATTGAAAAATGTATTGCTGCAAGAAGATGATTTGAGAATTAGCAATGGAAAACATATTCTTAAATTATACTATTTCCTCATCTTTCTCTTTGGTGATCTCTTCAGCTGATTTGACCTCCACCTACTCTTCTACCTCGACCTCTAACGGTTTTGATTAACTATGTTGATGAAAAAGATGTTGTTCCTCTATCTCACTTTGTTTCACAATGGTGCCAAGTGTAAGAACACTTTTGGCAGACTTGGGTGCAAATATATGTCTCTTCCCTTTCTCATAGGTGTGAGTAAATTTCAACAACCTTAGGAGCATCTGAAAGCTGAGTTGGCATGCTATAAGAGCCAACCTCCATTAGCTATGCTGATGATGTACTAGGCAATATATAAGGGATAATGGTAGGCACAACTAATAATCTCTCTAAGAAATTTTCCCAAGTCACGTTGATGGCGGAAAGGTGATGCAATACACTGGAGATTGATCAGACCATGATGAAAAAGACTAGTATGATGATATTGTTTTCTACTCTGAACCTTCTCAGACATCTTAATCAAAATCCTGTACAAATAATAAGGAAAATCAATCGTTTTGACATAGGTGAAATGCATCAATACCCTCATATGTTATCTATACAACCTGGAAAATCTTCCTTCACATGTGAAGTACTTCATTATGAACATCATTAAAGGAACATCTAAGGTGTCTTGTTTCATTGGATTTTATGTTAGCTCCAATTTGTGGGTGGAATGAGGGAAAATTAGTGTGAGGAAGGTGGAAAAATGATGTAAACACAGGGAATTTATAATTTCACACTGTGAAAATAGCTAGTGTAGAGGTGAGGTAAGTTTAGAAGGTGAAATAACAGTCCTGGAGCTAAGAAAAAATTTTGGAAAAAATTTAGTACATAGGGTAGCATGTTAGCTCCATACTGTAAGTGGAAGGAGGAGGAATGGATGTGTGGAGGGTGGAAAAATATATCAAAAATAGGAAATTTCTAAGTTTTTCACTGTGAAATAGCTAGAATCTAGGGTTTGGGTGAATTTAATATGTTAGGGATGGTGTGGATGATAGGAATGGTGGGGATAATTTATATGTGATGTGTGATTTAGGGTTTAAATACTATGGTTAGGGTTTATGAAGGTGGGGTAGGTTAGGGTTTATCAAATGAAAAAAAAAATTATACCATGGATAAGTGAAAATATGGAGAAAAACAAAGTGAGCAATAAAATGTTTTAAACACTCAAAATTTAACCAAAAGAGAGCATAATATGTTAGCCTCTCTCATAAAACAATAATAAATCCAAAAATAAATCAATTAATTAAATAATACATATTGAAAACACGATTAACTCAGAAAAATACAAAAAAACACATATAATAAACTAGAGACTAAATATTGGCGGAAAAGGCTTCAGCTTCACAGCTTCCTCACATATTTTCTCATTATTAAAAGAATGTAATTTTACAATTAAATAGATGAGGAGATAGTGTCTCAAGATAGTACGTGCTATCATAAACACCTTGTTGAGATAATTTCTCAACCAAAAGCACACCAATATAGGAGCTACCTAAACTAACTCCTATCTTAGAGGAACAACCCAAACTAAAGAGTTAGGCACAAATTCCTAACATGTAATATTTAATTTATTTATTTATTTTTGGATTTATTATAAAAGGTAATGAATTACCTTTTATGAAGGCTTCGCAAGTTAATGAAGATAAGTTTCAAGCTTGTTTGGAGGTTTTCCAAGCCTAACAAAAAAATCTTCCTCTCCTCCAGAGACATAACAAGCATCTACAGAATCGTAACAAGGGAGGAAAAAGCATAACAAGGGGTTCCCAGAAGCATAACATGAGCTACAAGAGCATAAAACAAGCTACTAGAAGGGTAGAAAATGAGTTTTGAAGTGAATTTATGCTTTGGATTTGGACTTTGACCACCTTTGGAGTGTGAGTGGGGTAAGATAGGTGATCTTCCACACATCAAGAGATAACAATGAGTGAAAATGATCTTGTTTTTTCCTTTTGACATTTGAAATGACCTTTTTCCCTTTTAATGAGACAATAAGACAGATTTGACCTCTTTGAACCTTTTGACACTTGAACCTTTTTTAAAACAAGACGAATTATCTTAATTTGTTTCCCTAAGCATGCTAGCTTCCTCTTTAGTGTTTATGAGTGAGATGATTGGGTTAGAGCCTTGTTTTAGGTGACAAATTGAACATTTTAAAAGGCAGATTATAACACCTAGACAATGACCTAGATGAGGTGGAATGACATAACCATAAACCTTAAAAAGGAGATTACCTTGAAAATGATGATGGAGATGAATGAGATGAAGGAGCGGCACACTTGACCTAGACATCCTCAGTGACTACAATTATTTTCTGAAAACTTGTTTAAAGAAGTAAAAAAATTTGACCTATGACTTTAGGAAAACAACTGAAAGAGTTATTTTTTTAAACTAAAATGTTGACACTAACATTTTCTTAAGATGATGATGGCAGATCCTTCAAGAGGTGTCAAGAACACTACAGATTAGGTAGCCTTACCATTGGGCAATGGAGCCAAAACTGGACATCAAAAAAAAATGACAAATTGGAAATGATGAACTAAATATGGAAATGACTTTGACTAGAAAAAAACCTGACTTGACAATTGACTGAAACTTTTTTAACTTTTTGAAAGAAAACCTGAGTTGAATGTAGAAGTATCATGGCCTTTTCCTCAGGCTTCAAAATTCTGCAACAAATTCCTTATTTCTCGGACATCAAATTAAAATGATATGTACAATGAAAGTGGATTTCATCTTCAATGATCAAGTAAGATAATGTTTGAGTAACGTACCATTGATTGGTCCTCCCAACACTTCTTTCCCTTCAAGATCCTATAGTAGAAATGCTTTATTACCTCTAAATATGGTGATATTGTAAGGTCCTTTCCATAGATTGTCAAAATTTATGTGCTTAATTTTGTCTTCATTCTGGCTATCCCAGCGAAGAACAACATCTCCAAGCTTGAAATCATAAGCTTTGGTCTTCCTATAATAAATCTTCTTAATTTTCTCATGAAACTTTGAAGTATGATTGAATACTTCATCTCTTGATTGATTTAGATGGTTATAAGTCAATCCCAATGACTTGTTCAAACTCGACATCATCTCCAGGACCAATGAAATAGGGTCTATCATCCCCTATCATTTCATTTGTTATATGCCCTAAGACAAGAACAAACCATTCATGACCTCCATTGCAAGGTTTCCAAGGTTTGAAGTATATGTTATATCACCTATGAGCTCACCAACACAGCCTCTCAAGGGACTAACTGCTTTGCATATGCAGATACCTCCATTCAAGGGTTCTTTGGAAAGAACTTCTCGACATTCAAGATTGTGTTGGTCCAATGGGAGAAAAATTCTCATTGTTTCAGAATCTCCACATGGCCAGTGCCTTCTAGAAGAGTCCATTTGTGTCATACTTTCAATCCATGTGTCCATCTAACACCTCTGAGCTTGGGCACATGTCTTTCCTATTATTAGAAAGTCATTGATTGAAGAGCTAGCTTCAGTTTCCCTATAAATTGAGCACAGATCCTAGTGCTAGGAAAGGAAGAAACTTTGTAAATAAATGTTGTTTGATTCTCAATTGAGTGTGTGATAAGAGTAATATGTTGTTGGTAAGATGTTTATTGTGATGAGGTTGGGATGAATGCTGGAGCTGGTGACATCAAATCAATCACTGGTTGTAACCTCCCCCTTCTATCCATTAATAATGATTGTTTCTCATTTTCCCATATATTTATCTGTTTATGTTTCTACTTTTCATATGATGGATTCTTAACTGATATATATGTTTTATGTTTAATCAATTTAACTGATTAAGATAAATAGACATATGTATATTGCAATCTCTTTTTTGTTTAGTATTTATAATTGTAGGAACTAGTCTGACGATCTAAGTTGGATTGGAAGCTATAGAAAGAGGGATAGAAGGAGAATAGGAAGCGCTTGGACCACAAGTAGGTTCCTCTATTTTTCTATGTTTATTTACTCTTAGAGAAAGTGTCTACAAAGTCTTTGATCCGTTGTTCTAAATGCATAGCACCACATTTAGGGAATGTGTTTTATCTATAATTCATAATTCCGCATAAAAAATTGGCGACTCCACTAGGGAGATTTCCTTATCATTCCTAGTGTTTTTGCCTCTGCTTATCCACCCAGTAGCATCTATTGTCAATTATTAGACATTTGAAAAAAATAATTGTATTAGAAGTGTGTTTAGTAGCTTGAATTTTGAATCTCTACTGCGCCCAATGCACTGTTGGTCAAGACACAATGCTTTGCATAGCACTGTCTCCCACTCAGGGGTGCTTTGCAACACACTGTCTCCCATTAGAGACTGTGTTGCCCCCTAATCCAACCAAATTCCCTTTGAATTTTTCATCTCCATCACTTTCAGCCTTTTGTTTGCAGTGTTTTCAATTCTCTTATACCTCATAGAAACCAGTGAATTTGCTCGATTCTTCCGCCATTGAAAAGTAAGTTTGGTCAATGTCTCTTTAAGTGTTTTTATTTATCATTGACAATCAAATTAAAAATATTTTATTTTTTCATTAGATCCATTTGTTTTTGTAAATGAAATTACCGTTAAATTCTTCGTTTCCTGTAGGAAAAAATTGTAGTTTCATTCTTCGTTTTTCCTAAAAGAGAAATTGTTGTTAAATTCATCGTTTCTCAAAGAAGAAAGCATTTGTTTTTTGTTGATTTGATGCACATAGTTTCCTTTTTGCATTCATAGCTTCCTTTGTGCTCTTTGTTGTTTGCTCTCAAAACTGATTTCTCTTTCCCTTTAGTAGCTAGGATTTTCATTGAAAAAGCTAAAATTGAAAAGTTTTCTTATCATTTTAGTTTACATTTTAGGAATTTCCATTACGTCATCATGGTGAATATTGAAATGAAAATTGATAAATAAGATCAACTTAAAATTTACATCAATTTAACTAAAAAATCATTTGAGCCATAACGATAACATTTTGAAGGTCTAGGCTAGAGATGTGTTCCAACGTCATAAAACATAGAAACCATCATTAATTGTCTGTAATACATTCCGAGTGTGATACCTCACTCCACGTACGTAAGCATATTGTAGCTCACCCATGTACCTTTGGGTATATCGAGCGGTGTTATAGTATGAAAAGTATAAGGGGTGCTCTCACTATGCAGTTTCCCATTAGACAACGCTAATATGAACTTGGGCCTCCACATACCTTCAGGTATATTTGGGAGGAAAAATTTAGGTTTTTATCCATCCATAGTGAGCCGATTTGGCCGCCTTGTAAATTATGATACACCAAACACGATATTCGGGGATATTTCCTACCCGTACTTCTTGGTTCGCCAGGAGGTATTATGTAGTTCACAGTTTTTTGGTAAACCTTTTGCCTAGAATTACCCTTGTATTTTGTTTATTTGTTTTTAGTCATATAAGAAATCAATCATCATGTAAGAATAAAATCCCTTTCCTCGTCGTTCGCATAGACTTGCATTGAAACCACCTTTACCACCGAAAGCCACTTCTGGTTGGTGAAGGTGAAATCACTCTACCGAAACTAGTACCATCAGTACTTATGGTGAAGCATCGTATTCACATATACTAGACTTGGAACAAGTTGTTTCTACAAATATTGGTTCATCTACTATTATCGATATGGAATCCTCACAACTACCCATGGTCACGATCCATCCAATCAGTGAGACCATACCTCCCGAACTCGACGTTGTTCAACTGGAAGTTGATCCAGATCCTGTCTCTTTTTTTCCAGAACATCTGCATTCTGAAGTGGAATGATCGGAAGTTGTTCTTGTATCGGTCACCCAAAAACTATTGTAGCCATTAAGTCTCCCATATCGTGTAGTCAACCTCCTGAAATATATTTTGGGCCTGACGGCGAAATCCTTCCACCTAGTTTAATTTTGATTAAAGAAATACCATAAGACGAAACACCTTTAGTTCCAATTCATTTTGGGGTAGAGATTTACCTATACAAGTATTTTCCTCAATCACTTACCTCTGCTTTTGTTTATCCTTTGCCTATTCAATTTCCCGTCAATCCAATAGGGTACACATTTGGTCAAGTAATCATGCCTTAACCAACATCTTCATTTGGACCATTTGTTCCAATTGCGACAACACATGCTCTCGCTACCCCGTCGATGCTCAAAACTTCACCAGAGTTATAGTTACATGGTGGCCCTATGGTCCCATCAGGTTATAAATCTTTATCTGGAATTTTCTCTGGTGCATCTTCAAATCCATGAACTTCACCAATGTCATCGTCTGGTATTCTAACTTGTAAACCTATAGTGAGTACTGAACAGATTGATCCTTTATATCCATCATTAGGGAAATATCAAGCTGGTCCATATGGGTATATTCCATCCAGTACAATCTCAACTCAACTCCCGACATTTGGAGAACAATATTTTCCATCTTATTATACTCCTCACACTGGGGGGAAACCTATGGTCACCCACTTAGACAATACTCCATCATTTTTTGGTCATCATAATGTCGAAATGAATGTTTGTCAATTTAATCCCACTCTTCCTATCCAACCACAAACAGTTGTACACTCATATCAACCGGTTCAACCTATTGCACCCACATCAACTCCAATTTTTAATACATCTTTACCCCTATTAAAAACTCAATTTTTTCTACCTCAACTGTTTCAAATGGGTCCTTCAACCTAATACCCTCAAATATTGGGCCCTTAGACTCAGACTCCTTCGACTGGTTTACAACAACCACCTGTATCCAGAATCATTTATTCACAAGTTGGATTACCATATTATGGGATGTTGCAGCCACAACCAAGTTATAGCTATCCTCAACCAAATCCAAGTTATCCTAATTTGGGTTATAACATTATTGGCAGACCCCTTGGCAGCGACAGACACAAATGCCACAAAATTCATTTCAAAAAGTATCGTACCCAGGTTTTGGTCAACAAAGTCCTCAAGCTTTTTCTTATCAAAAAAACCCCTATCTAGGTTACCAGCAATAGATTCCTTATGTCGGTGCTCAAAGGCATGTTGCCCAAACAATTCCATCATACCCTGGCTATGCTCAACCTGACCTCAATCGATAGCTGCCCTTTTTTTCAACTTCAGAGTTACCGGATTTAAATCGGCTCACCAACGATCCAATCAACTTTTCTCCTTGGTGGCCGGTGGTACCTCATAAATTACACTCAGATATTCCTAAGTGCAATGGAAACTTTCGGGAAGACCTTTCGACTCATGTTATGACTTATCATTTTTGATGTTCATCAAACTCGCTGAATGATGACTCTATTCGACTACGTCTTTTCCAGCATACGCTCACTGGTCCGGCTGAAAAATGGTACATTGCATTGCCAAGAGCTTCTTTTGATAATTTCACTACCCTATCTACTTCATTTTTGATCCACTTACAGTTACCCATATGATATGAAGTTGGAATGGAACTCTTGACTAATTTTAAACAGACTAATGCTATTCACATTTCTAATCATATTCATGAGTGACGTTGTCATCGTAGAATGGCTAAGGCATGTGTTCCTTATCAGCTCCTTGCTGAGTAGTTCATTAAGTCCCTGTTACCATCTATAACTGAGGATGTGGCTAAGGGTGGCATCGTCACTGAAGAGAAGGTCATTGCTCATGCCAAGTATTTAGAGTTGATTTATACTGAGTGTGGCACACTCTATGAGAAAATTCCCAATGCGTCGCAATCTAATTTCACTGTTCCTCCTCCATTAAAGGACTCTCATGCTGGAGATAGTATTATCAGTATTATAATAACACATCACATTACTTCATCTGATCTCGCGCCTTCCTCTGAAATCCATGCCATGTCATATAACAAGGGAAAAAGTGACAATAAACCCGGAAGTAAGAAAAAATGGAAATCAAAGAAAACTCAAACTTCTACCCCGTAGGAAAGATCATCTGATCAATCTTCTGGAAATCAGAAACCTCATTACCCTTGCATAATCTGTAATGAGGAACACTTTGTTCTAGGTTTTCCTCACCGCGCTAAAGTCTCAAAAATGGTTAAGACCTTACATGTGTTAGCTGTGTTGACAGATCCATTTCCGAATCCAGACACAAATTTTGTTGCTACGGATCCAACTTCTATTTCACAAGTGCTTATGCTATCTGTCAGAAATCCATCGACAAATGTTTTGGTGTCAATGTGTTATAAAGATTACGGTAGTCAGTCCATTGATCAACCTACTACTTTGACCATGAATTTGTCTACAGAATCGATACCACCACCTGTTATTCCTCAATTGACAATCAAGCCATCGAAGCAATTCGTTCATAAATCAACATTTAATCCTAGAGCTAGAGCTGCTCAAAATTATAATATAGTTGAATATTTGGCTCAATCCCCTTCATCTATGTCAGCGCTTGAGGTGCTACAAAATTTTCCCTACCAGAGGGAGGCTTTATTGTCGGCAACTAGTGAAATTGATCTGACTGATTCTAATCTCGTAGTCTTTAATCATATGGCCTATCTGTGGCAATTACCAGCTGAATTCGCATTCTCCATCCAAGAAAATGTTCTCAATCACCTTGTTTATCGTACTATTATTGATGAGGGAGAATCTACGTGCATTATGTCTCTAAAATGTTGGAAGTCACTTGGCTCGCCGCACCTATCTCAATCGCCAACAACGTTGAAAGCTTTTGACGGACGTACATATAATCCTTGTGGTATTATCAATAACCTGCATGTTGAACTAGGGGGGAAAACAGTGAATGTTTAAGTTGAGGTTGTTGATGGACCCCTTGACTACAATATTCTACTTGGAATATCATGGGTATATGCTATGACTGCGATAATTTCTACATATTTTAGAATGATCACATTTCCACATAAAGGTGTTATCACAATCATCAATCAGCTATCCTTCTTTGCCTACAATTCCCAATTAACTAGAAGTGTTTCGTTAGTTCACGCACTCCAACTAGCACTTCAGAACATTGGTGTAGGACTCTTAAAGGAACCTTTTGCATTACCGCCAGCTATGATGTCGGCAGAAATTTCAAGCATTAAGACCTGCTACATGATCTCTTCCACTCCATCTAGCTTAAGGAAGAGTACATGTGATTCTGAAGTTGTTACGTTGGATGAGTTTATGCCACCCAACACTATTGAGTTGGCATAGAAATCAATATATCTGGCTTGGGCGGCGAATCCGAAATCACCATTGCCGGTCATTTGGGTTGATCGTTCATTAGATTTTGGTACTCCACCTAATCCATTTTCCTCAACTTTCTTAACAGATGAGAATATTTTGGAAACCATGATGTCAGCAGGAGAACCATGGGAAGATTATCATCATCAATCCCATCTTCCTAATTATGAAGAAGATAATCTTAGTGAAATATATCACCCATCGATCAAAAATTTCTTTTCGAATTATTTTCCTATTAATGCAATCAATTCCGAGTGAAATTTGTCAAATATTGAAGAAACCATTTCTATCGATATTTCGACCAAACCCGATGTTGTAGTAAACATTCATGTCAGCGTGTCTTGTTCTCCATCTGAACTCAAAAAATATCAGTCTCTCTTTCGTGAATTACATGATGTATTTTCTTGGTCTTACAAGGAAATTCCAGGCATAGATACTAATATTGTTGAAGAGACTATTAATATATACACTGATGTTAAGCTGGTACATCAACGCCGTCATCCTGTTCATCTAAAGAAGGTCGCTACCATTAAAGAAGAAGTTGAAAAACTTTTGCGTGTTGGTTTAATTTACCCTGTTCCGCTAACTGAGTGGGTTTCCAAAATAGTTCTTGTTATGAAAAAACAAGGAACCATTAGAGTGTGTGTCGATTATCGGGATTTCAGTCTTGCTTGTCCAAAAGACAACTATCCAACTCCCTTTATCGACTAGATTATTGACGATTGTGTTGGATGCAGAATCTTTTCATTCATGGATGGATTTTCCGGTTACAATAAAATCAATATCTGCCTAGAGGACCAATATAAGACAACATTCATCTGTCCCTAGGGCACATTCCCTTATAGGAAACTCCCATTTGGTTTAAAGAACGTTGGGGAAACTTTTCAAAGAGCAATGGATTATGCTTTCAATGACATCAAGCACATTGTTCAACCCTATCTAGACGATTTAAACGGACATTCAGGAAATCAAAATGATCACCCAATGCATTTGAGATCCATCTTTTTACGCTTTCGAAACTATAAAATACACCTCAATCCACATAAATGTGTGTTTTATGTTGGCTCTGTTCAATTTCTATGATTCGTCGTCTCAAAATAAGGAATTCGAATAGACCCATTGAAGGTCCAGGCCATTTTTGATTTTCCCATGCCATCAAATTTTATTCAGTTACAGAAACTTCAAATAAAGGCTAACTTCCGAAGGAGGTTCATACCCAACTATGTTGAAATGATAAATGATTTACTCGAATCTTGAAAAAGGGGATTCCCTTCCATTGGGACAAAGTTGTTCAAGCTTCTTTTCATGTTGTCAAGGATACTCTTGTTCGGGTGTCATTAATGTATCCCCCCAATTATTAGAGTGATTATTTCTTATATATCGTCGCACCTGATATGACCATTGCTATGGTATTGGTCCAATTATGAAACGGGATAGAACATCCGATCTATTATTTGAGTTGTAATCTCAATGATACAGAAGTGAAGTATTCATATGTAGAAAAGCTTGCCTTGGCGGCTGTTCAAGCTGTCCAAAGATTTCACCACTATGTCCTGTTCTGGAAGATCGTTGTCATTTCATATTGCAACCCCATGAATTACATCTTTGTTAGCTGTGGAGCCTAATTATCTTGTTTATTTTGTATCATAGTGTTGGACCCTTGTACCTTAATAGGGCAGCAACGCTGCCCGCAGTTAAATGCTTCCTGGGGGGTCCAAGGGGGGGGCAGCTAAAAATAGATGTAAAATTTCCTTGTAAAAGTATAGTAATTTCTAGTTAATCTGGGCCATTCATTAGGTGGATGATCTGACGACAGAATTTATGTTAAGTTTAGGGTTTTTTTCCCTATAAGGAAACCCCTCGCTTGTATGAGGGTATTGTATTGCAGCTGTGTATTGTATGTGTATTCTTAGAGTGAGAAACAAATAGGGAGAATGTGAGAATGAACAGAGGATATTACAGTGGATCTTTTGTAGGTTGTGTCTCTTCATTTTGCTGGATAATAGAAAGGAAGGACTGGTTTTTCAAGGTGGACATAGCCCAAACTGGGCGAACCACGTATATCTATGTCTCTCTAGTTTTATGTGTTTTGTGTGCTTACGTTTTCCGCATATTTTATGTGTTTCATTGCTCTATAATATATAATTTTCTAACAATCTTATCACGTCAATTGTTGGTGGGCAAGTATTCAAAATGGATCGTTATTTTGTAAGAATTTGAATTGGAATTCATGAAATCCAAGTCAATTAAGTCTTTAGTTTTGGCCGAGATTCTTTGTGACCTTCCCTCTAATAGTACTACTACTACGTCAGAACAATCTATTCCTTACAAGTATCTATTTCTGATCGGATCATCTGATCCTTTGTATGGGGATTTTATCATTTATCTCCAGACCCAAAAATTTTGGCCTAATACCTCTCACTCTGACCAACTACGTATTCGATACCAAGCCAAATATTATCTGATCATCGGCGATACACTTTATCATCATGGTGTCAATACAATTTTAATAAGGTGCCTCACTCATGAGGAGGTCGAAAAGCTTTTAAATGATTGTCATGCTGGGGCTTGTGGCAGACACTTGTTTGGATAAGCTACCATGTAGAATATACTTCGTGATAGTTACTTTTGGCCCACCATATTTCGCAACTGCATCGTCGCGGTCAGAAGTTGTCATGCGTGCCAGATATTTGATCGTAAAATCTGCAAACCGCCAGCACCAATGCACCCAGTTGTCTCTGTGGGACCATTTTCGAAATGGGGAATTTACTTCATGACCTGTAACCCTCATTCATCTTGGGGGCATGGTTATATTATTTTCGTGGTAGACTGCTTTACCAAGTGGGGCTGAAGAAATGCCTACATTCAACAACATAGGACAAACAACTACATTGTTTTTCTTTAATCATGTCGTTGCATGGTTTGGGGTCCCACAAGCTATATTCACAGATCATGGTAAGCATTTTCGTAATCACATGATGATTGAATTGACTGCCAAGTTAGGACTGTCACATGATAGTTCTACTACTTATTATCCACAATCAAATGGACAAGTTGAGGTTATTAACAAAATTCTTAAACGAATGCCTCAACGAATGATAGGAGTTCATAAACGAAATTAGAATTTGATCATGTACTCAGCCTTGTGAGCATACCTAACCTCAGCGAGAAACGCAACTAGATTTACTCCCTTTTCATTGGTGTATTGTTTGGAAGCTATCCTGCCAATCTAATGTGAAATACCATCGTTAAAACTCGCAACCGAATTTTTACCTGACACCTCAGATGAAGAAGCACATATTTTTAACCTCATCCATCTTGATGAAAAGCATCGTGAAGCCCAATTTTCCAATGAAGCACATAAGAGACGTATAAAGGTGCAATACGAAAAAAATGTCCAGCCTCACATTTTCCCAGAGGGCGACTTGGTCCTTCTTTATTATCAGGAAGCTGATGTAATAGGTATAGGGAAATTTGAGCCATTATGGCATGGCCCCTATATTGTCAAAAGATTTCTTGCTAAGGGTGCTTATGAGTTGGTAGATTACGATGGAATTTTGTTGGTACAACCCCAAAATGGGTTGTATATGAAACGTTACTATGCTTAATCATGAGTGTAATCATTTTTTGTATTATATTGTATATATATGTTGTTCATTTGCATTCATTGTCTTAATTTATTTCTTAGAGTTTTCTTGACGTTAGTAATCTGCTTTACATTTCATCGCAAATTTATGAATCTTTGGAACCATTTGTTGGGTATGGTGATGGTGCTAGTCGCAGTATGCAGAATCTATCCTCTGTAGTGTGGGCCATTTTCGCTCCAAACGACGAGTTAGTGAGTTTTCAAGGGATTTGTATCAGTAGATTGACAAACAATATTGCTGAGTATAGCGCATTGATCGAACTTCTGTCTGATGCCATTTCATTTGGTATTAACCACATCATCATAAGGTTAGACTCACAACTTGTGGTATTACAACTTACTAGTGTTTATATTGTTAGAAATCCAACACTGCATCATTTTTTCTTACGAGTTTGACTTTTGGAAAGACACTTTGATTTTATTCAATATAAACACATTTCCAGAAACTTGAACAGATTGACTGATTCTTTAGCGAATTATGTTATAAATGGACATTTGCAATAGATGTAAAGATACATTCACATAATTGAATAGGATTGCACAATAAACATAGGAAAACTCTGAGATAAAATAGATAGATAGTTATAGGTTTTTACAAAAAAAATTGCCTAGGACACATTGGTCATTTGACCTCAAAATGTATGCAACATGTCAAAATTAAACTAGTGATGCTCATGGTAACATGCTATCGATATAGCTATCCTACATAGTAACTGCATCCAGCTGTTAACTGTTGGCAATATGATGCAGAGTGTTGTCCTTGATGGCAACCCACTTGATGAAGATGATGCCAACCTACTTGATGAAGTTATTCTTGACTTGATGGACTTGGTAATGATGTAAATCTGATGTGATATGATGTGTCTCAGAGAAACTTAGATGTAATGATGAAAGGAATTTCATTATGTGCTAGAACAATGATGAAAAGTCTGTGTCTCAAGGCATACGCGGGTTTTTCTAGGAGAAGTAGCGTATGCACGCGAAAAAGTACGTGCCAAGTCGTGTATGCTCAATTGCGCTCTAAATTTGTAAAACCAGGGGTTACTACCATGGTATTGACCCATTGTATTGAGCGTTGGATTGTATATTTGGTCCCGTTCAGGAATACCATCGGAAGTGGTGTGGTTTTGGCTCATGGTATTGAAAAGGGGTAAACCTATATAAGGAGAAGAAAATCATTGAGCAAAGGTGTGCATGTGTCTGGGTTTTAATGAATGCTTCACTCTGAAGTTTATCTGCATGGTTGAACTCTGTTCTTAATCGATAGATCTGAATCTATGATGCACCTCTAAAGATGATGAAGGTTCAGATACTGTAGATCTAGAAATGACGAATCTCTAGGATGATCTGAAAAGAAGGAATGAAGACTTGACGCAAATCTATTGAAGATATTGAAGAAATCTGGGTAAGTCCATAGATCTGGTCTGTTCTGCAAAATTTATCTTATATAGATCTATATGCAGGTTCATTTCATGAAAAGCACATATATACGTGGATCTGTTTAAAGAAAGGCACGTATGGATTGTTAGGGATTTTCTGAAAAGTGCACAGATGTGTACGCGGGTTGTCTTTATTAAAAGAGCGTATATACACGGGTCTGTTTAAAGAAAAGCGCGTATGGTATTTGAACTGATGGTTGCTCAGAGCTGATTAAGTTTATGCATATCTTTTCTGAAGTCTGGGCTATCTCTGATATTTTGGGTACAGTGGTTTCACTATTCTGTTTGATGCAATGAGAAAAGGTTGTTTGATGATAAGTGAAGGATTGTGTTGTAGCTGTTTGATCCAGTTTGAAAATTGATGAAACATGGTCTGCAGTGGATCTGAGGGTTGGAGCCTTCAGTCTGAAAGTAGAAGCTTTCTGCGAGTAGAGGCTGGTGCTAATATCAGGGGGTAGTAGCTCGCTTCCAGGTGAGGCTGGTAAATGAGAGCAGGGGGTTGTTTCTCCCTTCCAGGAGAGGCTGGTAAATGAGAGAAGGTTGTAGGCTTCTGCAGGTGGGTGCCTGCGTGCTGGTATGAGTCTGTGCCAGTACATGTTGTAAGAAGTTTTCTTAATAATAAAGATTGAAGACTGAGATGACGGCAGCGGTGGTTTTCTCCCAAATTGGGTTTCCACCTAAAAATCCTGGTGTTCATGTGTGTTGCTTATGTGTGATGATTATTCTATTCTTTCTGCACCTGTTTACTATTTTCTAAACATCTGATGAATGAGTAATGCAATGATCTAAGTCAAGAATTGAATGCATAATTAATTCACTGGATATACGCAAGTTCTGTAAAGGATATCCGCATATATACGCTAGTTGGCTTCAGGAAAGTAGAGTATGGGTTTTTAAGAAAGAAAATATCAAATTTTTAGTGTCTGCACTAAATACTGATTCACCCCCCCCTCTCAGTATTTTTCCCAACAATTGGTCTCAGAGCAGGTCCTTCTGAAAAAGCTTAGCCGCTAGAAGGAAGATCAATCAAGATGAGCAATCAAGATGGAACAACATCTATCAAGCCTCCACTCTTTAATGCAAGTAATTTAATCTTCTGGAAAATAAGGATGAGATCCCATCTTCAGTCTATGGGAGCAGATGTATGGGCCATTGTTGAACAAGGATATCAATATCCAGCTGCAATACCAATAGATCTGACTAAAAAGAAGAATTATGAAATGAATGCAAAGGAAGTCAATGCTCTAACAGGAAGTCTAACTGAATCAGAATTTTTCAAAGTTATGCAGCTAAATACAGCAAAGGAGATATGGGACAAAATCATTCCAAGTTATGAAGGTGATGCAAAGGTAAAAAGTGCAAAACTTCAAACTCTCAGAATTGAATATGAAAATCTAAGAATGCATAGTAATGAGAATATTTCCAGTTTCTTTTTACGTCTTGATGATGTTGTAAATCGTATGAGAAATCTGGGAGAAACAATAACCGAATCTACTTTGGTTGAGAAAATTTTAAGATCACTAACAGCAAAATTTGAGTCAAAAGTTTCTGCTCTTGAAGAAAAACAGGATCTTCAAAATATTACTGTGGTGCAACTTCATGGCATACTAACTGCATATGAAATGAGAAGAGGAGGACCATCTGAAGTCAAAGAAGCTGTCTTTAGAGCTTCTACAAAAGGGAAATAAGTACAAGAAGTAGAAGGATCAGGATATATTTCAGAAGAAGATGAGGTAAATTTTGTGAAGAAACTTCAACTTGGCACAGGACAGTTTAGAGGTAAGCTTCCTTTCAAATGTTTTGAATGTGGAAGAGTTGGTCACTATGATGCTAAGTGTCCTTATAAAGAAACATCCGCAAAATGGAAGGAAGTAGCAAGAAGGAATAAGAACAGGTCTAGCACTATAAAAAGTTACTATACTCATGAAGACAGTGATGGGTTATCTGATAGTGAGGAAGAATGTGAACAAGATTTTAGACTTCTCATGGCATTTGAATCTAGAGAAGAAAAGGATACCTTTGTGGATGCTCTAGAGGACAATGATTTTCTTGAAGAAAACAATCAACTCAAAATCCGCTTAGAAGAAAGTAAAATACTCTTAGAAGAAAGGAAAATAACCATAGAGACTCTGTAAAAGCAGGTTGAAGAAGCGAAGAAACACATTGAGAAATTAGAATGTGAAGTGGCAAGTCAAAGAAAAGAATTTGAGAAAGTAAAGACTCTGAATCTTAGATTTGCTAAAGGATCTGAAACCTTAGATGAGATTATCAAGGTACAATGTTTTCCTCTTATAAAGACAGGTCTTGGATACACCGGAGAATCTTCTCAGGCTTCAGCACCAAATTATCTAAAAGCAGCTACAACTAGATTACAACATTCTGCCTCTCAGCAAGGGAATAAAGAATCCTTACAGGTAAAGCATGATCATCTCAATTCAAAGGACACTGACCAGAATATCTCTCAAAGAAACATCAATCAACAGGTAAATTCAAGTAGAAGATTTTATGATTGCAGAAATTTCTTCTTCAATGGACAATGTTTCTCATGTCACAATTTTGGTCATAAAGCTGCTCAATGCGTTGCATATAAAACCATCATGACAAGAGAAGCAAGAAATAAAAGGATTGATATTGGAACAAAGAAGAATAGATATAACAACTTTTCTCCTCTTGAAAATGAAGTTGAATGTGCTTATTGCAATAACTTTGGTCATGAAGAATCTAAATGCAGGAACAAAGTTCAGCCAAAACAACATTTTCCTTCAAGTTCCAAAGTATGGAAAAAGAAGGAATTACAGGTTGAAAATTGTGGGATAGCGTTATTTGCATAAGGTGAAGAAAATCAATGGTACATTGATAGTGGATTCTCAAGACACATGACAGGTGACAAAAGTAAACTTCTTGCATATAATGCTCTAGAAAAGGAAAAGAAAGTTACTTTTGGTAATGATACTCCTGCGGTAATTAAAGGAAAAGGGTTCGTGTTTCTAAAAGAAAAGGTGAAGGCTACTAATGTCATGTACGTGGATGGATTAAGGCATAACTTGTTAAGTGTAAGTCAAATGTGTGATCAAGGAACTGAAGTTGTCTTTAGTTCAAAAGAATGTGTGGTTCGTGATCTTGATACAGGTAAAACTATTATAAAAGGAAAAATAACTCCAAGCAACCTGTATATATTGAAGAACTGCAAAGAAAAATGTTACTTGAGTAAATCTTCAGAAAACTGGCTGTGGCATAGAAGGTTGGGGCATCTAAGCTTCTCTCAAATCAACAAATCAAGCATACTTAATGTTGTTCGTGGTCTTCCCAATATTACTCTACCTGAAAGTATCATATGCAAATCCTGTCAATTCGGTAAGCAAACCAGAGTGCAATTTAATGCCAAAGAAGGATCGTCAAGTAAGCCTCTTGAACTCATTCATACTGACATATGTGGACCTATGAGGAAAAATTCACCACGTGGTGAAGAATACTATATCTTATTTATTGATGATTTCTCTAGAATGTGTTGGATTGGGTTGATTAAACACAAAGATGAAGCATTTGATAAATTTCAGATCTTCAAAGCTCTGGTATAAAATGAATTAGATCTAAAAATCAAGTGTCTTAGATCTGATCGAGGAGGAGAATATACGTCAAATGAATTCCTTGAATTTTGTGAAAAACATGGCATAAAAAGACAGTTCTCTGTAGCTGGCACTCCACAACAAAATGGCGTAGCAGAAAGAATGAATAGAACAATTCAACAAATGGCTAGAGCTATGCTTGATGACTCTGGAACACCTGACACTTTCTGGGGAGAAGCAACACATACAGCAGCAAACATTCTCAACAAGGCACATGTTTGGGTAAATAGTGACAAAACTCCATATGAACTCTGGTATGGTAATTCTCCCTCTGTAAAGCATTTTAGAATTTTTGGAAGTAAATGCTTTATCAAAAATAATGATGAAAAGCTTGGAAAGTTTGAACCTAGATCAGATGAAGGGATACTTCTTGGTTACTCATCTACAAGCAGAGCATACAAATGTTACAATAAAAGGCTTCAAAAGATTGTTGAATGTATTGATGTTGTTGTTGATGAGTCTCCTGCAGCTCCTAAAGAAGAAAAACAAACAACAGAAGAAGATGATGGTGACTTTTGTCCTTCTACATCAAATAGAAATGATATAGACAGTGGATCCAATGAAGAACCTGAAGATGATTTATCTGAAAAGGCTCCATCCAGATATGTTCAAAAGAATCATCATGAATCTCAAATTTTGGGAGACAAGGAATCAGGTGTACAAACAAGGAGGACTCTTGTGGGATCTTCTAGCTATCTGGCATTTCTATCCACGATTGAACCACACAATGTCAATCAAGCTAGCAAAGATGAATGTTGGATTCAAGCCATGAATGAAGAGCTTGATCAAATTGAGAAGAATCACACTTGGGAATTAGTACCAAGACCTCATGACAAAAATGTCATTGGAACTAAATGGATATTCAAAAACAAGTTAAATGAGAATGGGATGTTATAAGAAATAAAGCTAGACTTGTTTGCAAGGGGTATGCTCAACAAGAAGGTATAGACTTTGAAGAAACTTTTGCTCCTGTAGCTAGACTTGAAGCCATAAGAATGTTTCTTTCTTTTTCAAGCTTCCAACAAATAAAAGTTTATCAAATGGATGTTAAATCTGCTTTTCTCAATGGTGATCTAGAAGAAGAAGTTTATATAGAACAACCAGAAGGATTCATTTTGGGAAATGATGAAAAACTTGTTTGTAGACTTAAAAAGGCTCTATATGGTCTCAAACAAGCTCCAAGGGCATGGTATTATCGTCTTGACAAATATCTTCATCAACAAGGATTTTCAAAGGGGTCTGCTGATAGCAACTTATACACAAAGGTTGAAAATTATAAACTATTGATTGTGGTTGTATATGTTGATGACATCATTTTTGGGAGTAATGAAGAATCTATGAGTAAGAAATTTGCTTCTGTCATGCAGCAAGGTGAAATGGCCTTAGCAGAGAACTAACGTCTTTCTCAACACAGGGTGTGTCAAATTATACTTGGTATGTTCTTGCTCCGTAAATATCTTAAGCAGGTGCAATGGCATGGAAGAATGCCAAACACAGCAAGTACCAATAGCACGGATGCCAACCTGGGTTCTCCCGTGCCCACGGTGAATCGACCGAAATACAGATCGTGATAGGAAGCCTACTTGATCTCACTGAGACTGAACCAGACATTATTCATGCTATTGGGATTGTTGGACGATTCCAAGCTAATCCAAAAGAGTCTCATCTTCAGGCTGTCAAAAGAATATTCAAATATCTGCAAGGAACTCAAGACTTTGGACTATGGTATCCAAAGAATGTTGATCTTACTCTTCATGCTTACTCTGATGCAAATTGGGCTGGAAATGTTGATGATCGAAAAAGCACAAGTGGTGGTGCATTCTATATGGGGCCTCGATTGGTATCTTGGTTCAGTAAGAAGCAAAGTTATATTGCCTTATCTGTTGATAGAATATGTGGTGGCATATTTGTTGCACTCAACTCCTTTGGATGATGCAAACCTTGCAAGATTTTCAAATCAAATGTACACCTCCTATCTCCATTATGTGTGATAATACAAGTCCCATCAGTATCTTAAAGAATCCTGTTATGCATTCAAAGACCAAGCACATTCCCATCAAGTATCACTTCTTACGTGAACAAGCGCTTGAACAAAAGGTGAAGTTGGAGTATGTTCCCTCTAAAGAACAAATTGCTGATATATTTACCAAACCTCTGCCCAGGGAAGCGTTCGAATATCTCAGACAGAAGCTGGGTGTTATATCAGCCTCTCAGAAGAGCAGATCTGATTAAATTCAAAAGATTAAATTGGATACGCGGGTTTCCTGAAATATAGTCGCGTATATACGCGAGTTTATCCACAGAAAACCGCGTATGGTTAGTTGCTGACAAATTTTGTTCGGGATCAGCATTTTTCAGCACATCTACAGTACTGTTTGATATCTCTAATACTGTATGGAATCTCTGGTGAATTTTTATCTCTTATATTTCTGTTTCATTCCCTGATATTGGGTGAAGATCCCTTGATGATCTTTTGATTGAAAGTGTTGAGGATGCACAAGCTAAGGGGGAGATGAAGGAGTAAACTAATGTACAGGCTCAGGGGGAGCATTAGCCTTGCTGAGTACTATGCATTGTTGGCATTATGGTTCTGAAATATGATCTCTCTCTCTTGAGGTCTTTCTGGTATTGGTCATGAAATGTCATATTTGTAATTTGATGGAAAAGTCATGTTGAGATCTATGATGTAAAAATTGTAATATTCAGTCGTGGAAGGACTTGTTCAATTTTGTAAACCCACTTGGTTGGGTACTTGAGTCAAAAATGTGTAAACCCTCTTGGTTGGGTATTTGAGTCTCATATGTAAATCCACTTGGTTGGATCTTTGATGTAAGTATGAGTCCTTGGTGATAGGAAAGGTCATAGAGTCATGTACTTCATTTTAGAATATTTTTGAAGACTCAGCATGAACTTAGGGGGAGCATGGTAACTTCAGTGCACATCAGATCTACAGCGCTCTTCTATCTACATGAGGAGAAAACAACCTTGTGTTGGTTTTGATTCGCCCTTTGCTCTTGATCTCAAAGGGGGAGAGTGACATGGTGTTTGAATAGGGGGAGAATATCATTATTCTTGATGTATCTATCTGTTGTGATGATCAAACACCATCGTGGTTGCCATCAATTCCAAAGGGGGAGATTGTTGGCAATATGATGTAGAGTGTTGTCCTTGATGGAAACCCACTTGATGAAGATGATGGCAACCTACTTGATGAAGTTATTCTTGACTTAATGGACTTGGTAATGTTGTAAATCTGATGTGATATGATGTGTCTCAGAGAAAATCAGATGTAATGATGAAAGGAATTTCAGTATGTGCTAGAACAATGATGAAAAGTGTGTGTCTCAAGGCATACGCTGGTTTGTCTAGGAGAAGTAGCGTATGCACGCGGAAAAGTACGTGCCAAGTCGCGTATGCTCAATTGTGCTCTAAATTTGTAAAACCAGGGGTTACTACCATGGTATTGACCCATTGTATTGAGCACTGGATTGTATATTTGGTCTCGTTCAGGAATACCATCAGAAGTGGTGTGGTTTTGGCTCATGGTATTGAAAAAGGGTAAACCTATATAAGGAGAAGAAAATCATTAAGCAAAGGTGTGCATGTGTCTGGGTTTTAATGAATGCTTCACTCTGAAGTTTATCTGCATGGTTGAACTTTGTTCTTAATCGATAGATCTGAATCTATGATGCACCTGTGAAGATGATGAAGGTTCAAATACTGTAGATCTAGAAATGATGAATCTCTAGGATGATCTAAAAAGAAGTAATGAAGACCTGACGCAAATCTATTGAAGATATTGAAGAAATTTGGGTAAGTCCATAGATCTGGTCTGTTCTGCAAAATTTATCTTATATAGATCTATACGCAGGTTCATTTCGTGAAAAGCACGTATATACGTGGATCTGTTTAAACAAAGGCGCATATGGATTGTTAGGGTTTTTTTGAAAAGTGCACAGATGTATACGCGGGTTGTCTTTATTAAAAGCGCGTATATACGTGGGTCTGTTTAAAGAAAAGCGCGTATGGTATTTGAACTGATGGTTGCTCAAAGCTGATTAAGTTTCTACATATCTTTTCTGAAGTCTGGGCTATCTCTGATATTCTGGGTACAGTGGTTTCACTTTTCTGTTTGATGCAATGAGAAAAGGTTGTTTGATGATAAGTGAAGGATTGTGTTGTAGCTGTTTGATCCAGTTTGAAAATTGATGAAACGTGGTCTGCAGTGGATCTGAGGGTTGAAGCCTTCAGTCTTAAAGTAGAAGCTTTCTGCCAGTAGAGGCTGGTGCTAATATCAGGGGGTAGTAGCTCCCTTCCAGGTGAGGCTGGTAAACGAGAGCAGGGGGTTATTGCTCCCTTCCAGGAGAGGCTGGTAAACGAGAGAAGGTTGTATCCTTCTGCAGGTGGGTGCCTGCGTGCTGGTATGAGTCTGCGCCAGTACATGTTGTAAGAATTTTTATTATTAATAAAGATTGAAGACTGAGACGACGGCGGCGGTGGTTTTCTCCCGAATTGGGTTTCCACCTAAAAATCCTGGTGTTCATGTGTGTTTCTTATGTGTGATGATTATTCTGTTCTGTCTGCACATGTTTACTGTTTTCTAAACATCTTATGAATGAGTAATGCAATTATCTAAGTCAAGAATTGAATGCATAATTAATTCACTGGATATACGCGAGTTCTGTAAAGGATATCTGCATATATACGCTAGTTGGCTTCAGGAAAGTAGCGTATGGGTTTTTAAGAAAGAAAATATCAAAGTTTTAGTGTCTGCACTAAATACTGATTCACCCCCCCCTCAGTATTTTTGCCAACATTAAGAATGCCAATAGTGTGGCACTATAGTCACTTGGGTAACTCTTCGATCCAGAAATCTGGAATCCTGAAGGTCAACCCCTCTATGTGCTATCCAAGCTCAGTAAGAGTCTCAGCCATTTCTAAATCCTGAAGGACTACTCTCCCGACATCCCTCTCTGTTGGCTCATCTACTCCATGCTCTTGTTCTTGCACTGGTTAAACACGACCCACATTTGAATTACATTAAAACTTTATTTTACTCTTGGGAAAACATAAAAATTCAAAAACATGTATAAAACCTTAGAAAAATCAAAAATCATGGTCAAAACATTCTTACCGATTGCACCTTAGTGAGCGCCTTCTGGTAAAGCTAATTTTGGATCTGCTCAGAAATCGACACCTGCATATGCATGCTCATCGATGGTGATAACCTGTTGCCTGAACTAGGCGAAGAATGCAGTCGAGAACACGATGGATGATTGGCCTTCATGCCTAGCCATCAGTTCTACCCATATCTGCATCCTCGGATCTCTAGAGTTAGACACACCCAGTGTCACATGCTAAGGCTGCATCAGTGGAATCCTCTCTAAGGAAAAATAAATGAGGATCGAACCATAACTGAAGTTTTTCTTCCTTCCTCCCTTTTCCTTGTTCAATTTTTATTTTAATTGAGAAATTACAGCTTCAGACCTGTTGAAAATTGTTGGCTCCATGCACTCTAGCACATACTGCATATAAGGTCTATTCGTAACATGTAGTGTAACGGTACCATCAAGATTTGTGATCGTGAATAGAATGGTTCTCAAAGTCAAATCACGAATGTCACAGATGTTTATTTTCCCATCCTACTTGGCTCTGCCACTGGATAAAAATACTATAAAACATAGTCTCTCACTCTCTCTCCTCTGAGAGAAAACCCTTAGAGAGAAATGGGTAACTCTCTCCTCAACAAGTCTGTCAGAAAATATATGTCCTCTATTGTAATAGGAACCATTTTTTTCCTAATGTGAAATGCTTCAGTTGCCGGTTCCCATGCACAAACAAGGAAATCCAAAAGTTCTATTTGTTGCCTCATACCTGATAAGTGGAAGTATTTTAATAACCCACAATCTCGTAGGGCTCTTACAGTACCCGAATCATTAAGGTAAATCATATTTTTTTCTTCATTCTCTCTCTTCATGTAATCGTCATTATAGTCTGATGAATCCCTGAAACATAACCATAAGAATCATTAGACTCCCTTTCATGCAAAAAATTAGGAAAAATTTGGGTACAATGCAAGAATAAAGAATGTGAATTATTCCCGACACAGTCTTGGTCAATAAACAAGCATTGCATATGCACCTAGGCTTCATTTTGAGTGCTCTACAATGCATTTTTTGATGCCCAATGTTGTGTTTCCCTCTTTGGAAAAATAGTTTACCCTAAGGGGCCCAAATCCCTAAAATTTTGCAGTGAAATGAAATGAAATGAATACTAAGAGAAAGAGAGGGTTTATGGCACCAACTTGGAGAAAACGGCAATGAAAACATCCACAGAATCGATCGCAATCAACATCTGAAGTTCTGGGGAAAAAACAGGTTCATAGCTCCAAATTGAAAATAGTAAATTTCAAATGGTAAAAATGAATAATAAAACTCTTTTAATTAGTCATTTGATTATTTTCAAATCATATTTATTGTTGTGACTATGGTTTTATTCAATTTTTATCATGAAACGTGTATTTTTAATCCATTTGATATTGTTCTGAATAGGTTTTGCAACTGATGAGCAAATTAGTCGTGCACATTTATTTTAAGAATGATTTGACCACAAAGCATACTTTTATCCTTATTTTTCGAGCTTTGATAAAAATGAAAAAGGACTTGAAGCACACTTTTATCTCTTTTTCAAGCTTTGATAACAGTGAAAAAGGAATCCCTGGAGTCTTCTTTTATCTCTTTTCAGACTCTGATAATGTGAAAAGATTTCTGAGCACTTGTCTTTTCGAGCTCGTAAAAATAAATTAATTGATATCTACTCAGTATAAGTTTAACCCTTTTCCGGACTGAGATATATTATTTACGAAAAAGTAATAACTTAGTCAAACATGGCTAGGAGGTTCTCTTAGATATTATTTTACACTTTTTCTAATCTGAGCGACAACTTTACGAAAAATTACCTATGGAGTTTTCTTTCATCCTCTTTTCAAAACTCTCTAAATATGAAAAAGAACTGGGCTCTCACTATCATTAGGCTCGTTAAAACATAAAATATAAACAATCTTGTCGATCATGGAAAGAATTGAGTTTCATTCATCGCTAGACTCATTAAATTATTAAATAGCTATACATTATTCGCCCAAAGGGTTGAATTATTTATCAAGCATATGTTACCCTCCTCAAGCATGTTAAAAAATAAAGAGGTACTGGTCGACAAATGACTAGGGAAAAATTGGGAAAGTTAACAAAACTTTTATGGTAGCAGGTCGCTCTTGAACATGACACTTCACTCCATCATCGTGATTTTTTGGGTTGGGTAATATTCTTGACGGTTCATTCATATCTATGGTTAATCATACCTCCACTTCAGTTTTGGATCAATGCTGCCAACTCATCTTAGTGTTGCTGATATGTTCAAGCGAAGTCATCCAGTGAATACTCATCCTTCTGCAATACTCATAAACCTTTATTCTCATGACAGTCATCCATGAACATTGCTATATCAAGTCTCATTTTATCTCCAAAATTAATAACTCTTGTTTCGCAATAAAGTGGCTTCCTATCGACGTCAAATCATAATCTAGGAAGTTTACTTAGAAACATCATCTTCTAGTACCATGAGGCTTGTTACACCATCGACAAGATCCTCGATTCCGGACTTTTGACCGAAAGATTTTTTTTTTCATTCAATATCAAATCATCTATTCATGCCTTACGAAATGTACTACAGTACCTTGAGGGCCATTAACATCAATGGGGGTTCTCTCGCATTTGTTAACAACTAACATAATTGGTTGGTAATCAAATGATGTCTTACCATGTTCGACTACAAATCATATATTCACATGGCTAGACTTGTACCTGAATTATCAAGTGAATGAGATTAGAATACCCCAAATCTATTTTCATCCATCCAAGCTGCGATTTCAGGATTTTTGTACACATCATCTGTATGGTGACCTTACATACATATCATCATCCGAACATGGGCCTATATCTGTAGGCATGTCTGTATTGGGAAAATTTCCAATGTAGATGACTTTCTGCACTATGTACATGTTATTAGATAGTTTATGTGCTGAGCATGAGAATTCCTTCCCTCAAAAATTCGTGATCAAGAGGATATATCATGATATAATGTATTGTAATATTGATGCAGGTCACCACTTTGCTTCAGTTCTAGCCCATCACAACATAAAGCATCTCATTCAAAAAATATTGTTATTATTTTGACTCCATGCTTTAGGGGGAAGGTGTTGTAGGTCAATTTTGGCATCATTACTAATGACCTGGTCAAACTGGACATCATCCTCAGGATCAATGAAATAGGATCTATCATCCCCTATCATTCCAAATTCTATATGCCCTAAGACAAGAACAAACCATTCATGACTTCCATTGCAAGGTTCCAAGGTTTGAAGTATATGTTATATCACCTATGAGCTCACTAGCACAACCTCTCAAGGGACTAAATACTTTGCATATTCAACTACCTCCATTCAAGGGTGCTTTGCAAAGCACTTCCCAACATTCAAGAGTGTGTTGGTCAAATGGGAGCAAAATTGTCATTGTTCAGGAATCTACACATGGCCAGTGCCTTCTCGAAGAGTCCATATGTGTAAAACTTTGAATCCATGTGTCCATTTAACACCTATGAGCTTGGGAAAATGTCTTGACTATTATTAGAAAGTCATTGATTGAGAAACTACCTTCAGTTTCCCTATAAATTGAGAACAGATCCTAGTGCTAGGAAACGAAGAAATTTGGTAAAGAAATGATGTTGGATTCTCAATTGAGTGTGCGATAAGAGTAATATGTTGTTGGTGAGATGTTTATTATGATGAGGCTGCGATGAATGCTGGAGCTGGTAACATCAAATCAATCGCTGCTTGTAACCTCACCCTTCTATCCATTAATAAATATTGTTGCTTATTTTCCCATATATGTATGTATTTGTTTATGTTTCTACTTTTCATATGATGGATTCTTAACTGATATATGTGTTTCATGTTTAATAAATTTAACTACTTAAGATAAATAGACATTTTTATATTGCAATCTCTTTGATGTTTAGTGTTTATACTTGCAGGAAATAGTTTGGCGATCTAAGTTGTATTGGAAGCTACAACAATAGCGATAGAAGGAGAATAGGAAGCACTTGGATCAAAAGTAGGTTACTCTATATTTTTGTGTGTTTATTTACTCTTAGAGAAAGTGTCTGCAAAGTTTTTGATCTGTTGTTCAAAATTCATAGCACCATATTTAAGGAATGTGTTTTATCCTTAATTCATAATTCCACATAACATAGATGGATCATTTGGTTGATTCTTCAATGGATATCATTTGGTTCATTGTATATCTCTTGTAGAATTTTCATCACTGGTAAAAATAGAGAAGTAGGGAACACCGTGTCAACACCATACATGAGCTGGAAATATAACATGTTGATTGATATCTCCGTGCTAACTATGTCCGCCCATAAAGCATTGGTGAGCTTTTTGTGCCAGTTCCTTTTGTTTTCTTGCAGCATATTCTTGATTATGTTCACCAAAGCTTTATTTGATGATTTATAATGCTCGTTGCCTTGAGGATAGTATGTTGTGGAATGACCAAGAATCATGTCATACTTATCACAAAATTCAATCATTTTCTTTGACTTAAAGGCAGGTGCATTGTCAGTAATGATTTTATATGGACGACCAAAATGAGATAGAATATTGTTCTCTCAAAATTGAATAATGACAGTTTCAGTAGCTTGCTTCATGGGGACGGCTTAAATCCATTTAGTGAAATAATATTTGGTAGTGAGTATACATTTATGTTGAGCTGATGATGGAGGATGGATCTCGCCAATGAAGTTAAGTCCCCATTGTTCGAATGGCACTTGCACGTCAATTGGTTTTAAGGGAAAAGGAAAGAGATTCCTCTTTCCCTGAAATATTTGACATTCATGAAAACTCATGACTTCTTTATAAACATCAAAAAATAAAATTGGCCAATAGAAGTTCGCCCTCAAGATATCATTAGTTGTAGTCTTCCAATAAAGATGACCGCCATGGTCACCTTTATGAAAATCAGTCATCACTTTTTGTACTTCTCCTTCAACCAAACAATTCAGCAACACTCCACCCGGATCTTTCCAATACAAGTCACCATTAAGGATGCAGTACTTTAGAGCTCTCAACTTCAAAGATCTAGCCTTACTACTTGGCAAGTCGGGAGGAGGATTCAAGTGTTGCAAAACATGAACTATATTAGCATACCAAGGTGATAAAGAGAAAATTTCAGATACCGCACGTAATATTTCAGCCTCTTACTCTTCAGATAATGCAGCAATAAAATTTATGTCCAAAGCATGGAGATTTGAATCCTCCATTAGCTTTTCTAGGCCTTGTCCTTTGATCAACTTTGTGTGCTTTATCTCCAAGTCATATTCCAAAATAACAGTGATCCATTTACCTCGCCGCCCTTCAGGATCATTCTACATAACAAAATATTTGACAACAATGTTTGGAACATATACAATGATGTGAGAGTCAAGAATGTAGACCCAAAAGTCCTTCGATTCTTTTACTAATGCCAAGACCTCTTTCTAAATGATGTTTTAATTCAAGGATACATCTCTTATGGTTCTACTGAAGAAAGCTATGTGTTGCTCAATGTTCCGATTTTGCTTTTGCATGAGGACAGGAGCAAGAGTGTGCCTTGAGGAAAATGAAAAAATGATAAAATCAAGTGTATAATGTGGACTAATAAGAATAGGAGCATGAGATAAAGAAAATTTAACTTGATTGAATGATTTATTTGCCTCTTCAGACCATTTTACTTCACTATCTTTCTTTAGCATGTCAGTAATTTTCCTTAAGTGTTCAACAAGATTGGGGACAAACCTTCTGAAAATTTTGATTTTTCCATTGAATGACCAAATTTCCTTTTTGCTCCTAGGATAGTCCAAGGTCTGAATTGCTTCAATACTTGACGTATTTATCCTAATTCCATATTTGGATAGGATATTTCCCAACAATTTACCTTCCTCCATAGTAAAAATACTCTTCTTTGGGTTCAACGATATGCCAAACTTTGTACATCTCTAAAAAATTGTTTCAAGTGTTGCAAGTGCTTCACATTTGTCTTGGAAAAAACAATGATATCATCAACATAAATGACCAAAAATACATCCTTTTCATTGGCGAAAGAAATATCCATTTCTCTATGAAAAGTAGCCCATGCATTCTTCAATCCGAAAGGCATTTTGGCATACATGAAGGTGCCCCAAGGTGTTGTAAAGGACATCTTTTCCTAATCATCTGGATGGACTAAAATATAATTATACCCAGAGAATCCATCCAAAAATGAAAGTCTGGAAGATCCAACTACCCTTTGCATAATATGATCCATCTTTGGTAGTGGGTAATTTTCCTCGAATGACACTTTATTCAAATTTCTGAAATCAATGCATAAGATAATCTCCCATGTATTCTTTCTCACTAGCACTAGATTAGACATCCAATTTGAAAAGTGGAGAGGCACTATAATACTAGCAGTAAATAATATATTTACCTCCTTTTGAATACAGGGCAGAAACTTAGGATTCATTCTCCTTAACTTCTAGCGGAAAGGTTTCTAATCTAGCTTTAAGTGAATGGTATGTTGAATTATGATCTTATCATAGACTTTGAAATCAAAATAACCCCAAAAAATACATCAAAAAACTGAGACATAAGTGCTACATATTTACCTTTCATTTCTACACTCAAAGATTTTGAAATTTTTACCGTCTTTGGCTTTTCTTGGTCATATTCATAACACTGGTTATCCATTTGAGAATTCACAAATTTATCTTTTTTCTGTAAATTTTTTTTGATATGTTTATCATCCTAAAATACCTACCAATATTTAAAATTATCTAGGACAACAGGGTGGTGTTTGACATTTATCTCATACTTCTTATTAGGATATAACGGAATTTTGAATAGGTTGGCCGAAGTGGCAAGAGAGTCATCAATAACATTGTTGTCCCTTTCGATCAATGAGAAATTGTACTTGGTGAATGTATTGAGGATGTCTATCATTGTATTTCAATAAGCTTGCATCCTTGCATGCTGGGCATGGTATTCCCCTTTTAATTTCTTTATTACTAACTCGGAGTCGCCATACATAGAAATATTTTTGGCACCTAGCTTCTTAAGAATTTTCAGATCGACTATCAAAGCCTCATACTTAGCTTCATTGTTTGAACATTGGGAGGAATGTTTAATGACTGATTTACAGGTCTGTGAATCCACACTCCAATGCCAGCCCCTTGTTTTCCCAAAGCTCCATCGAAGTCCATAGTCCACAAACCACTTTCCTCATCCCAAAACTTTAAACCGGATGGCTGAACTTTTCTTGTTTTTTTAGAGTTCTGTTGTACCAAAAAAAAATATTTCTTTCACTGCTTCATCACTTTTTTGAGGTGATTCCTTTAGTCCTAGACCAATTGATATCTTTTCATAAATTTATGCATTCGCCAATTCTAAATAGAATTTGAAAATTCAGAATTTTCTTCTTTTTCTTCAATCAAAACTTCAGAATATGTTGAACATTCATCATTGAACAACATAAAGGACTCTAAATCGGTATGAACAACATGTATAGGATGGTTATTTGGATTTTCTTGGCTGCTAATCATGTACTTCATTTTACTTTCCCAATATATTTTCCCAAGTTTCCCAAAGAAGGGAATGGTAGCATTTGAAAATTCAAGCTATAAGGTACCTCTAAACTTCACTCCCCATGACCGAGAGAGGAAAATTCCATATTTGGGAGGGATATCAGCCACAAAAATATCCATGAGGAAATTCTTGGCTAGGATTTTCTCTAATGACACCACTAGGTCCTTGGTGAGGCCAAGACATTTCAACCTCCCTGAATCAAATGAATAAATATCATGATAAGGTCTTGTGATATCCAGTCCTAATCTGCCCATAATGGCCTTAGGCATGAGGCTTTGAGATGCTCTAGAATCAAGCATGTAATTATGAAGAATTAAATCATGGATTTTGAGGCTTAGATAAAATGAAGGGACCTCACTATCTTCTAGATCACCATCAACAACAGAAAAAAAGAAAAAAAAAATAAGCTCAGGGTGATCATCATGCCACATTAACCATGTCAGAAATTTGATCAACTGTAAGAAAATTATCTACTTGAACTTTGTACTAATCATTCTTGACTATTTCAGTTAGAGGAATGGAGACTTTCAATTTGGAAATTTCATTTTCAAGACTAAAAAGAGCATAATGTTTTTCTACCTCTTTCAATGGTGCATCTTTCTTTTCGGTATCATCTTTGTGTGAAGACTCTTTCTTCCGTCCTACATCTCAGACTTATTTATCCTTTCTTTCACTACTGGAGGAAGCTTCATTTCCTTTAGCATGATTAGGGACAGCAGGTCCTTTGTCTTTAATTTGATTTACATGTGAAACTTCTTTATGATTAACATCTACTTGAGCGTTCGGTTTATTCTGATTGGAGGTTACATGAACATTCCTATTCCTCAAACCATGTTTTCTCTACACTTGAGAAAGAGCATTCTAATATCCCCTCTAATAATATTCTGTGCACATTGATAACATGTCATCATTTGACAAGACATACTGATTATCATCCGGTGCACAAATTTATGTAGAAAATTGATCTTCTTCTGCAAAGAAAATAGGTTGTTAATTTTCCTCAACTAAATGATTCTCGCCAGAAATTTATTCCTCATCATATTCATCAAAGGCCTTCAGTGTAATTCTGCTGAAATGGAGTGCGAATTTGTTGCTGACTTTGTGGATCCTGGCCCCTCTGTTCCCTTTTCTTGATCCTATATTAAGGTTGTTGATTGAGAGCCTTGAAATTGGGATTTCTAATGGAGGGTTCAGCTTGTCAATCAGTGATGGAAATTTTATCCATCATCTTCTCCATGGTCTTGATAAAGGTATCTGATTTTCCCTCTTATGAACTAGATGTTTCATCTTTGATAGTGACACTTTTCTCCATCTTTATTTTAGACTTCTTGATGATAAAAATATCTTCCACGCTATTGCGTTTCTCTGCATTTCTTCAAGAGTTGATGGGTTTCTTTCCCTCAATTAATAGGCCATGTTAGGATTGAAACCATTAAGATAGTGAAGTAAGGAAAGGCCCAGAGGAGGCTAATTGAATCATATATTTAATTGAATCTAGGTGTAAAGTATTGGACAAACTCATTAGGATTCCTTTTCAAGGCGTTATACTCAGCTAAAATCAGCAAAGGATTCTTCTTCTCTTCTCATTTCACCATAAACAAGTAAATCAGTTGCTCTGAAGTACCTATTGAACCATCTGTGAGAGAGAAAAACCATTTCTTTACCTCTCCAGAGAAAATCTGTGCAATGATGTGCATCTTGGCATTATTGTTGTCAATCTCTTCAAGATCTATGAAATCAATCAATTTAGAAATGAGATGATAAGTAGTAATCTCTGATGTTCCATAAAAAGGGGGAAGTCTCTGACCATAGTTCTGAGGTAGTGGAGTGATCTGAAGTAGTAAGATCAACAGAGAAAATCTAGCCATGACTAATGGAGGAGGTGGTGGAGGTGCTGATGGAGTGAAAACTTGCAGAGGTAATGATGGAATGAAAGGAAGGGTCGGTGATGTAGCAGTATGAGAAGGTGTAATGACAACTGAAGAAAAAATCTACTGCTGATATTGTAAATAAGCTTTCTCTGAAGTTTCTTGAAACTTATCCACCAAGCATTTAAGTTTGTGGAAATTAGACCATACTTCGCTATCAACTTCGGAATAGAAAGACTCAGAAAATGGTGCAAAGGTCTCAAAATTAAAAGGATCAAAGGTGGTTTTCGAAAGAAAGGTTGCAGACTTAGTTCTAAAAAATATCTTTCAGATTTTGAACTATAAATCGAATCTTTTGAAACAAATCTTGTAGGCAAGGAATTTGATTTGAGAAGTGGAGGAATAGCTCTTCCAAGCTTCCGAGACTTGGTTTTATGCTTTCTAAAAACACTCTTAGGGTCATTCACAATTTGTGAGCGATTTGGATCTGTCTTTGACCTGGTATGTATTTTAGGATCCATCTTAAGATAGGAATTTTGGAATTTGGCTCAGATTTAAGAATTCAACCTATTTTGAATGTTATATCTTGTCACCTACAAGTCTAAATTTCGGAGGAATAAAGATCTATTTCTAGGGATAGTTTAGCAAATGCTCCCCAAAAACGACGCGAAAAATGTTATCACTCTCCTGAACTTATGAAGGCTGAAAGTGGGATTGAATAAAGGTAACCATAGACCATGCTTTAGGTCAGGTATCTAGCCCTACCAAGACTAGAGAGGGCTCTCTCGTTTTCACTTTTGAATTCAAAGGAATGACTGAGTATCTAATGATCTTACGCTAGGTATTTAAGCTTAGTAAATATGATTTATTTGATGTTTTTAGTGCTGGATAGAAAATTCAGTGAGTAAATTGTGTATGAGGTTTCGTAGGTTCCATTCCAAGGTAAATTTGCAGAGAATATGTGAGGCTAGATAGGTAGGTTGAAATAATTTTTAATATGTCATTGAGTATAGGATGAAGTGAAAAAGAGTGTGAATGAGCATTGAAGTGAATTCATTCATTGAGAATAAAACAGACATAACAACATAAATCTTGTCTAAAACAGAGCATGAACAAACATGATTTCTTCTCATAAATTTACAAGATAAACATATACGAAAGAATGATATATGGTATCAAGCATGAATTGATAAACATACATAACAATAAAATATGCTCCAATGCATACCACAAGTATCTCAATACAAATTCTGCAAATTTGTCTCTAATTTCATTCCAAATTGTTGACTACAAAAGCTCCACTGTAATACGAGACTATTCAATCCAAAAAAAGACTAACGAGAGTATAATTATAGAAAATATGGACTATGACACCTCATCATTTCAAAATCCCATCTAAAATGGATCATAAATACATAATATGAATTGTTTCCTATATTCTATGGAGGTTAGAAACCATTTCCTGAATTTTAGCTATGAACTAGGAGTGTTTGTCCCTTACATTAATTAAATATTCCCTCATAAGAGGAGGAAAAAACCAACTCAATAACTCTAATTCCAACTCATAGGACATAAAAGCCTTGAATTTATGACAATTTCTAAGCTTGACAAGTGTCCTGAGGAATCCAATACTGATTTCTAACGTTTCTCACAGAAGGGTAACAAACATTTGCAAATGCGTAATAGAACTTTGGAGGCAACTTCAGGAGTCCAAATCCACTTCTGAAAGAATAGTAAAATATCCCCATGTGTCTAGCTTCCATAACATATTTATTTTTTCAAAATTACCCATGGGTAGGCCTCAAAAATCCATTCTCCCAAGGTTACTCCAAAAGCATAACAGAGGTTCCAAAAAGGTGACAGAAACATGAAAAATGGGTGGTTTTTGAGCTTTTTCTTCAAAATTACAGCTTTTCATGCCAAGGGGGTTCCTGATATGTTATTTAATCATCAAAATACATCCATCCATGTAAATAAATCATCATTTTAATTCCCCCAAAATAAGTGTTACAAAATTGTGTTACCCTTCTGCAATGAGGAATTTCCAAAATTGTGTAAAAATCACAAAAACTACCAAAATTGATCAAAACTTCTCAAAATTGGTTATGTAGTAGTTGTGAGGGATGGGCTAAAAAACCAAAGAAGCTTCAGCCAACAAGTCCAAGCTATATTTTTCTTTTAGCTTCATTTTTCCTTCTTTTAGCCTTTTCTTCAATTGTTTTAGCCTTATTTGAGAAATTGTGTTCCTAGTGCGATAATGATTTTCCATGTGTATTTGCGGCTTATTGTCCCTCTTAGCCCTCTTCGGGAGCTTCTCCAGATGCTCATTTACCCTTTACAACCAAATCTCTCTGTCTTCATTAATTTCCATGGTTATAAGCTCATCAAAGGTCAACTCTTCAGGTGGTTGAGCTAATTGTCTTTCTAACTCCAGCACCCTTTTGAGGCCCCTTGTTTATTTCCTTGTTGTTTGTGTTTTATCCTCCATGTAGTGCATTGGTCAAAATCAATAACCTCCTTAACTTTACCTTTGATTGCCTCTAGGTCTTTCTTGGGCTTGATTTTTAAGGGTTGCTTCACCTTCAATTGAAAATTTTCTTACTACAAGAAAATGGTTTGAGAATTAGAAATGGAAAAAATCTTCTTCAATTCTGCTATTTCCTCATCTTTCTCTCTGATGATCTCTTCAGCTGATCTGACCTCCACCTACTCTGCTACCTTAACCTCCAATGGCACTCATTCACTATGTTGATGCAAAAGAGGATGCTCCTCGATCTCACTTTGTTTCACAATGGTGTCAAGTGTAAGAACACGTTTGGCATACTTGGGTACAAATATATGTCTCTTCCCTTTCTCATAGGTGTGAGTAAAATAAAAAACCCTAGGAGCATATGAAATCTTAGTTGGCATGCTAGAAGAGCCAACTTGCATTGGATGTGCTGATGGTGTACTAGGCAAGGTAGGAGGGCTAATGGTAGGCATTGCTGATAATCTCCCTAAGAAATTTTCCCAACCCATTTTGATGTAGGAAAGGTGACGCAATACAATGATCGTGATTAGAACATGATGAAAAAGACTAATGTGATGGTATTTTTTATACTTTTAACCTTCTCATCCATCTTAATCAAACTCATGTACAAATAATATGGAAAATCAAGTGTTTTGATAGAGGTGAAATGCATAAACAGTCTGATATAATAGCTATACAACCTGTAAAATATTCCTTCACACATGAAGTACTTCATTATGAACATCATGAAAGGAGCATACTTGTTTCTGATGTATCTGAAAGGAAATAGGTAATATGGCTCCTCTCTAGCATGAGGTTTGAGAAATTGTTTGTATTTTTCAATGTCTAACTCGATGCCTTTGAACCACTGCTCTCCATGACAAGGAATACATGTTTCTAAATAAATTAGGTCTGTTGGTAAGCTTATCTCTATAACTACAATAGTTACCTTTCCCATGCTAAATCTTGTAGCAAATAGGCTTGTCAATTGAAGATAATACCCCTCTTCCAGAAGCCTTTCACAAAATATCAAACAATGAACCCTCTCAAAGCATATTTTGTTCAATGGCGAGGCATTGATTTCATGCATTGTGAAGGGTTTTATCCTGAGGTGGCACCCTCCCTTGAAGCTCTTCTTGGCATTTTCCATTTTTTTTTTTAGTGGAATGATGAAAACCTTAGTGTGTTGATGGGATAGGTAGATGTATGGAAATCTAGAAAAAAAAAGTCTAGGAAAGTGTGAGTTTAGAGGATGAGATGGAGGATCATGGAATTGAGAAAAATTATAGAAAAAATTGGGTAGATTGGGTTGTGTGTTAGCTCCAAATTGTGGGTGGAATTAAGGAAAATGAGTGTGAGGAAGGTGGTGAAATGATGAAAACACAGGTAATTTCCAATTTCACACTGGGAAAATAGCTATAGTAGAGGTGAGGCAAGTTTAGAAGGTGAAATTAGGAGCATGCAGCTGAGAAAAAAATCTGGAAAAAATTTAGTGCATAGGATAGCATGTTAGCTCCATAATATAAGTGGAATGAGGAGCAATGGATGTGTGGAGGGTGGCGAAATCTGGCAAACACAGGAAATTTCCAAGTTTTTCACTATGAAATAGCTAGAATCTAGGGTTTGGGTGAATTTAACATGTTAGGGATGGTATGGATGATAGGAAAGGTGGGGATAATGTATATGAGATGTGTGAGTTAGGGTTTAGATACTATGGTTAGGGTTTAGGAAGGTGGGGTATGTTATGGTTTGTCAAATGAATATTTTTTGTATACCATGGATGAGTGGACATATGGACAAAAACAAAGTGAGCAATAAAATATTTTAAACACTCAAAATTTGACCAAAAGATAGCATAAGAGTAATGAACTACCTTTTATGAAGGCTTCACAAGGTAATGAAGATAACTTTCAAGCTTGTTCGGAGGTTTTCCAAGCCCAACACCAAAATCTGCCTCTCCTCTAGAAGTGTAACAAGAATCTACAAAAGTGTAACAAGGAAGGAAAAAGGGTAACAAGGGGTTCGCAAAAGCGTAACAGGGAGATACATAGTGCCTGCACAACATGCCAGAAGGGTAACAACGGCTGCAAAACACACTTCAAAAGCATAACACACTTTCCCAAAAACGTAACAAATGTTCCCATAAGCATAACACAAGCTACAAGAGCGTAACACAAGCTGCTAGAAGGGTATAAAATGAGTTTTGAAATGAATGTATGCTTTGGATTTGGAATTTGACCACATTTGGAGTGTGAGTGAGGTAATATAGGTGGTCTTCCACACATCAAGAGATAACATTGAATGAAAATGATCTTGTTTTTGCCTTTTGACATTTGAAATGAAATTTTGTCCTTTTAATGAGACAATAAGACAAAGTTGACCTCTTTGAACCTTTTGACACTTGAACCTTTTTTAAATCAAGACAAATTGACTTTATTTCATTCCCTAATCATGGTAGCTCCCTCTTTAGTGCTTATGAGTGAGATGAAGGGTTAGATCCTTGTTTTATGTGACAAATTGAACATTTTCAAAGGTAGACTATAACCCCTAGACAGTGACCTAGATGAGGTGAAATGACATAACCCTAAACCTTAAAATATGATGAAGGAGATTACCTTGAAAATGATGATGTCGATGAATGAGATGAAGTAGTAGCACACTTGACCTAGAAATATTCACTGACCAAATTATTTTTTGAAAACTTGTTTGAAAAAGTAAAAACTTTTGACCTATGACTTTAGGAAAACAACTGAAAGAGTTATTTTTTATCACTAACATACTGACAATAACACCAACATTGACTTGGAATGGATAAATTTTGTAGTAGACATGGGGCCATAATTGTCCCAACTTTATTTTGTTGGAAGACCAAACATTATGCTACAAAATTTTGAATATCAAATTTAAGGCCATCCCAAAAAATTTATTTCTTCACCCTGTGGTAAGTTTTTAAAAATCCCGAGTGTCCTAAAGGAGAGGTTTGCAATTCCAAAATAATATTTTGTTTTAGTTCGGAATTATTTCAAAGATATAAGCGATCTGTGTACCATAATGAATCATTTTTCCAGCTAAACGTATCAGATGTACTGGGATTTTGTTGCATCTTTTGAATGGGTGTCAACATGTCTTTGTCATTCTTCCACTCCTCCCTTGCTTCAGTTTTCAAATATGGTTGGATAATAGAAATGGCACAAAGAAATTCTTCCATGTCCTCGTCCTTTCTTGAGACTGCATCTCCAAAAACATTTATCTTCCTTTTTTTGTAGATTATTTCAAAGTCCTAACCCAACATCTTTGTGACCCTTTTTTGCTTCTCTCCTAAAGATAGTCTTTGTTCAAAAAAGTATTTAAGACTATCATGATCTATTTTTACCTTGAAATCTCTTCCCATTAGGTAAGGTCGCCATTTTTTTAGTGCATGTAGTATTTCCAACATTTCCTTCTCATAAATAGCTTTTAGTGAATACTTTCCTTCGATTGTACGGATTTTAAAAGAAATGGGTTTTCCTTCTTGAATTAAAACAACACCAATTCCATTTCTTAAGGCTTCACATTGCACAATAAATGTTTTTGTGAAGTCGGGCGTAGCTAAAACCGGTACTTGGCACATTTCCTCTTTAAGATGTTCAAAGGCCTTAGTTGCTTCTGTATTCCAAGAAAATGAATAATTCTTCAATAATGTTGTTAGAGGTGTTTTTATTCTCCAATAATTCTTAACAAACTTGTGATAATACCCTGTTAACCGAGAAATCCTCGCATATGCTTTAGGGTTGTGTGGATTTTCCACTACTTAGTAGCTTTAATGTTTTAGGGTCTACCTTAACACCCTCATGAGATAAAATATGACCCAGATATTCCACCTCATGTACTCCAAAGAAACATTTGGAGGTTTTTCCACATAATTTTTTCTCCTCCAATAATTTGAGCCCCCTTGCAACATGTTGAACATGGTCCTTCGAAGACTTGTTCTATATTAGTATTTAATCAAAAATACTAACACAAATTTTCTAAGGAAGGGTTTGAAAATGGAATTCATCAACCCTTGAAGTGTAGAAGGTGCATTGGTAAGGCAAAAAGGCATGACCAATTCATAATGACCCTCATGAGTTCTAAACATTGTTTTTAGAATGTCTTCAGTCATCATTCTAATTTGAGGATAACTTGAATGAAGATCCAACTTGGTGACGTAAATTGCTCAATGTAATTCATCAATGACAGGATGGGAAATTTATCTTTAACAATGAGCTTTTTGAGCTCCCTATAATACTAACACTTGCACTATGATCCATCCTTATTGTGCACCAATACTACTGGAGCAGAGAAATAACTTTTACTAGGTTGAATTATACCAACCTCTAGCATTTATCGAATCATACAGCCAATTTCGCTCTTTTGGGCATAGTGATATCTGAAAGGCCTAATGTTTGGATGAAAACTTCCTGGAATAAAATTAATATCATGATCATGCTCATGAATAGGTGGGATGCCTTTGGGAGCCTCAAAAACCTTGGAATTATTTTCCAAGACCTTTTGGAGATCTCGAGAAATACAGGATTTCAATGTTTCAACTTGTAGTGAGAATAATTGTGCAATTACGCCTCATTGTTATTTCTTCAGAAAATTTGTGATGAAATTAGAGTTGATTATATTTCTGAGTTTCCATGCTATACCCTGTAATTCAACTTCCTTTCTTCCCAAAATAAATTCAAGAAAATTTCTAGAAAATTAAAAACTACAATCCCCAAAGATTGTAACCATTGGAATCCTAAAACAACATCAACACCACCCATTGGAATAGAAAGAATTGGAATATTCAATACATATTCCCCCATGGTTAGCTTGATATTATGGCACTTTCTAGAGAAATTTATATTTCCTCCATTTGCAACCATCACTTGAAATTCTGGTGCTGGATATAGGAAGCAATTCAATTCCTTGGCTATCTTAAAATGAATAAAATTATGTGTACTACCCAAATCAATCAACACTATTACCTTTTTTTTCTTGATATATACTTCTATCTTGAGAGTTTGAGGAGTGTTAATTCTTGCCAATGCATTATAAATATATGTTTGGATTCATTCGTTCCTTATTTGGGGTTGGTTCCTGGTGTATATCCTCCTCTTTTGATGTTTCTTTTTCCTTTCCTTCCTCCTCTTCACAATATATGTAAAATAACTTCTTCTCAACACACTTATGACCTTTAGTGTATTTGCTATCACAACTATAACAAAGCCCCTTTTCTCTTTTTTCCTCCAACTATTGTGGTGTCAACCTTGTAGGTTATAGAAGGCTAGGAGGAGAAACATTTCCATCTTTATAGTTTTGATCGGTAGACTTCCTTGTTGCCATAATTTTTCTTTTAACTTTTCTTGCCACCCTGAATGCCTTCTCCAATGAATCAAGTTCCAAAATGCGAAAATCATGTTGGATGTTATCCTTTAAAGTCCCTATGAAGACATTAATCCCATGCTTCTCTTAAATATATGCTACCCTGATATTCAATTTTTTGAAGTCCTTAATGTGCTCTAAAATTGACCCATTCTTTTTGAGATTTATCAATTGGCTAAAGAAGGTGTTTCTCTTTGTATCCTTATAATGTGCTATCATTTCCTCCATAAAAATTGACTGAAGTGACAAGTGGTTTACGAGAACAAAGTCATCGATACCATACAAACTGATTGGGTTCAAAATATAAAGTTGAAATGCATACCTTTTGAGTGTTTTGAACATTATGGGGATCAAAATATTGATCCATATTAGTATCCATGTCACCGAATCCTTTCCATAAAACTTCCTCATATTGATATTTGGAATATGGTGGGTCATAAATCCAACGTTAGAGTCTATGAAATCATGATTAACATTTCTTTTGTTATCATCATTAGTCCATCTACTACTATTTTTCCATTAGGAATCATTTGTTGTAGCAGCTTTGTCAAACCTTCCTTCAAAGCTTCCATCTATGCTTTTAGACCATTATTCATGTCTTCCATGTTGCCTTTCATTTTTTCTTCTATACCATCGATCTTAGCTTCCATTCCATCCATCTTAGCTTCCATGCCATTCTTCAGTCCATCCATCTTAGCTTCCAGGTTGTTCTTTAAAACATCCATGTCTTTCTTCAAACCATCCACCTTAGCTTCCATTTCATTTTTGGTTACTCTCCGCAAGAGCCGAATTTTTTGCACTTGGTCTCATAATTTTGATATATCATGTTGCACTTCTTCCTCTTCATGCGTCATAGTAGAGCTTTCTGAGCTCTTAATGGGTGTGGAATTATTTTTTGGAGGTATTTTAGAACCAAATATTGATATATGTGCTTCAATGTGCCCTTGGAACCATTTAAACTGATTTTTCAAACAATACTTATGTAATTTTAAAAAAAAAATACACACCCTTTTCTTGCTTTTGAGAAGCTCAATATTGAAACTGGTGTATATTTGTAATTTTGGATCCCCAAGGTTTCTATTTCGGTCATGCATTATCCCTCCAAGTCTTATTTCAAATGCCATAGGTCAAGCCTAATTTTGATTCTTCAAGATAAAGATATGTTTGATCTCCCACAATGGCCTAATTATGGACTGGTTCAGTAGAGCGAAATTGTACAACATGCCACGTCTCACTATTTTGACCTTCAGCTCTGAAATCGATACACAGGAAAGTACAATCCGTACACTTTCTCTTTATTTTTAAGAATTCCAATCTGATGCCTGGAACAAAAGTTATGAATACTTTCTCTCGATCACCTGTTTGATATGAAATTCTGGAGCCTGAAAAAACCCTAACTTCCACAAATCATATCTCCAAAAATATAGCGAACCAAGGTCTGAAGTTCTTACCCAAAGTTCATCAAGATTTCAGATCCACGTGGTAAATATGTAAGCTTCTAAAGCCTGATATAAAAACAATTATAGCGAAAATTACAAGATGACTTGTTTGAAGAAGTGAAACCCTAGAATCCCAAGCTTTGATACCAAATGTTATGCAACCAACTCACAAAATAGAAGAAAATACTGATCAACAACTTAGAAGTCAACCTATTCAAGGGGGAAACCTCCTTTACATTAAATGAATGAACAATTATTGGATGATTCAAATGACAAAAACCTAATTTATATATATAGGATTCTAAGGGGTCCCAATATAATTAAAGCCTATATAACAATAATAATGTAGGGGCACAACAATAAATGTAGTGGGCTTCTATGAGGCATAATAATAACACTATGGGGACTAGATAGCCACAAAAATAATAATAAGGGGGATACACTAACAATAACAATAAGGGGCTACACTAGTATTATAAAGACCTAACATTTCATTCATGAAAAGTTTGGCAATATCAATTTCCTTGTGGGTAGACTTGACAACTATAAAATGAGTTATTTTAATTATCTTGTCCACCACGACCATTTTGGCATCATGTTTCCAAATTGTATGTGGTATTCCTATGATGAATTAAATAGACATGATTTCCCTCTTCCATTGAGGAATTGGGATTGGTTGTGACAATATCATTGGGTTTCTACACTTCACTTTCACTTGTTGATACTCCAATAATCTAGTAGTACACTCGACAACATCCTTTTTCATGCCTAGGAAATATCACATCATTTTCAAAGATGTTATCATTTTCTGATAACTTAGATGACCTGATTAATGTATTTTATGAAAATTGTAAGATATGATCCAAATGGATATGGGTGGCCACCCGCCTATTCCACCTAGACCTCCAGTCGGCTTCACCAGTTTCCTTATTTATAGCAACATTTACTATTTTTCATAGTTTTTAGGGTCTTAAACTTCCGAAGTTGTTTTTACCCCATAAACGATGTTTTCTTAGGTCCGTAGGAAGCCCATAACTGTAGGTAGGGGCCTACAATAAATATTGTACTATTCAAAGAGATATTTCCAACAAGGTATCATACGTGCCAAACAGAGATAATATGACCAACTTATGACCCCAAGAATTTGGTTGCCCAACTAACCCCAACTAGCCCCACAAAATCTTGGCATTCCATCTCTTTGGGACAGGTTTTTGGTTGTTTAGGTTTTTCCATTGTTTTCCAATAATAAAAAGGCCTCGGAGCCTCATTTTAACATAGTTCAAAAGCATGTAACCACCACATCTCTTCTTAGAGATACGCTACCATCGCTTGAGATAGTTTATTTCCATTGTGTATGTAAGCATAATTCAATTCTTTGATATTAATGAAATTAAGTTTAGTTATGTTATGTTAGGACCCTATAATTATAGGGGAATCAGGGTTGTTGAATTGTATGTGCTGGTTTGGCTTGCAGGATGAAAACAATGTTTATCCTATAAAGTGAGGTTCATTTTTGAAAGCATCCTAAATCAAATTCTTCATGGAGCATATTTAAAAGGAGTAAGCGATAAAAAATTTCACCCACACTTCTCGAGAATGCCGCAAAATAAGTATTTCTCATATATTTTTCTAGTGTTGCATGGAGGCTTGGATCGAAATTGTATTCATATGCTAGGCTCAGTTGGTTCCATTCTCCCCCTCCATCCATTTTTGTTTGACCTTTCATCTCCCTATTTCACCCTTCATTCCCTTGTTATCCATTTTTTCACCCATCCATCATTTTCGTCATTACATGCATAAAAAAGCTTAGGATTAAATAAAAATAAGAAATGAAAATATAAAAGAAAAAATTATCTATATCCTAAGTTTACATGTCACATCATGGAGTTAAGTCTCCACCACTTTCCACCTCATCCACCCACAAGCTCTTTAATCTGATGGCCTACATTTCCTTTCTGCACCCCCCCTACCATCCTAACTTTATCCTCACAAGGGTCGTCCGAAATAGGTGGTTTTAAAAAATGCCCCTCCCCCTCTCCTTATGTTACATTCTCTCATGATTTCACCACCCCCCCGCTATTACCACTTACCACTAAAGGGGGTGTCCGAAATACCACTTATGCTCCTTCAAAACCGTTTTCGCCAAATAAAAAACCATTTTTAGCCAGTTTGACTAGTCTATTTTCGGGAGAGATTCAGGGTAGATGGGAACGAATTTTGACAAAAAAAGAGAGTTTTTGTTCAGAACGAGCTGAAGAGATAAACCACTGCCATATTTTTCACAGGTGTCTTCAGTCTGGAGAATCGAAGCCATCTTTTAGCCTTATTTTTCAGATTTCCGTTTTTCCTTTTTTGGTCATGATTTTGCGGTGACCATGGTGGATAGATAGAGATGAATTTTGAAAATACAAGAGAGGTTTTTGACCAGCACAGGGCAAAGAACAATAACCTCTCTCAGATTTTTTATAGGTTTCATCATTGGGGAGAAACAATTGTCTGAGTGCACCCCTACTCTCAACAAATGCATCCCAATTTTTAGTTCTATAGTAGTTTATCTATTTTTAGAGAGGAGAGATTCAATCAAGTTGAACATTTCAAGGTACCTAGCCATATGAAGAGCCAGCTCCAAATTTTATCACTCAAATGGATAATCAAAATGGTACAAATGTCATATTTACACTAGAAAATATATGACAAACCTAACTGCAGGGAATCAAAGAAGAACCAGACATCCATATGCCCTTTCTAACTCTGGCAGTTCTATTTATGCATGTAAAATGCTACTCTTCCTTCTTTTTTATGTATTCATCTCTCTGCTTCAGCCCAAGGAGGGTTCCTACTATATTGAGTTGGTGGATTGGCTTATATGCTTGGTGTTCGAAGTATTGTTGGAGGGGGGGGGGGGGGGCAATATTAATGAGGGACTAGGTCCCATTCTATAATGTTATGACAGTTTGCAATTAATTCAATAGAAGCTTTCAGGATTCAAGTGGTGCACCATATGGTGAAGTTTATTCTGTTTAACGTGTGATCCGTTGTTTTCCTATCTTTGTATTTCTGAATTCAGATATTGTAGAATAGAAATGATGAATAGGATTTGTTACGGGAGCACCCTATTCTGGCTAATTCTGCAATATTCTTTGTTTTCTACTGATGCCCAGTCAAGGAATTCTTAACTGCTCCTTGACTTCTGTTGAACCTTACACTCCAGTTTAGTTGAGGAATTCTTGGTTGCTCCTCAATCTCTTCTGAGTCCCACTTTCTTGTATCTTCCCATTCCATTTTATTCTCAGAGATCCATAGCAGTACACCTAGTGTGCCCTGTTTCACTCATGCTGGATTACTTCTGCAAATTGGTCACCCAAGCCCTTTGAATCCATTGCCCAATGGCCCTTTTCCCTCACTTTCCCCACCAGACCAAATTCAAAATCCAAACCCCACACTTATCAACTAGCCTAAAATGCCCAATTCAACAAAGCCATATCTGATAAGCGGTTTTGATGTTGCCTACGGAATTTTGCCTTCAACCTCAAAATTACGGAGTCATAACATGTTACATATTTGTCTTTATGTTTATATATATATCCTATTATGTTCCTTCATAAGTCTAGATTAGTGGTATCAAAGCGGTCTATTATTTCTCTTTTTTCTTTTCATGTCCCCAACGAGATCAATGTATAAGGAGTTAGGGATTAATATAGTTTAACATTTCCAAGATCATCGTCGCAAACCCTGATGACCTACCATGGAGGAAGAAAAGAAAGACGAGGGAGCAGAAGATCCTTTCAAAATATTTCTTGAGGAGACCCTCAAGAAATAGAGGAATGCAATGATGGATAACTCTGCCTAGATCCTTCGATGGCTACCCATATGCGACATATATGCATCCAACAGCCACTCCGGAGGCACCACTCCTTTTAATGTACAAGTTAATTTTGACATTTCCATATTTGAAGGTCAAATAGATGCATACGTCGTAGATTGATGGTTAAATCTGTTGGAAGGATATTTTTCAGTTCATGAATTTTCCAATCAGTAAAAGATCACTTTTGCACTCCTCAAAGTTGCCCCCCATGTCAAATACTAGTGGGAAACTTACTGTCAGCAAAAGGATGAGAGGGAATCCTCATTGTTTTCAATCGCACCCACTTGAAATTTTTTCTGAGATGCAACCAAGGAAAAATATTACCTTGTCGGGAGCTATGAAGATAAATGCATAAAGTGGACCACGTTGTGGCAGGGAATGGACCAATATGTGTCAGAGTTCAGAAATGGTTTTCATGCCCTTCAAAAAAAGCTGGGTATTAAGGATTCTAAGCAACATTTGGTACTTAAGTACTGCGGTTGTTTACATAAGTACATCCAGGATGAAGCATTATATATTTGTGCCAACATCTAAATATGTTTTTTTTCATTGCTTAGTCAATGTCAAGAATATTTTGGATAAAATCCAAAAAAAAATTCCTTTGTTATTTGTGCATCCTAATAAGCATATTTTTGGGTTCTATCTCATATATTTTCTTATTTTCTTATGGCCAAGTTTAGATTGTAGCTTTAAATTTGTCTTATATTTGTAGTCTTTTTACTTTATAGGTATTACTTGTTTGCAAAATTAAACTGCCATTTAATTCTATGGAATAGCCAAGAAGAGTTATGAGAACTTATGATTTGTAACACATCAAATATTAACCTTGTTTGAGCTGCTAAATTGGATGGATCATGAAAAATGGCCATATGAAGAAAATCTGAATGGGAGTTTTATGAGCACCATGGAGTTAAATTTATCTTCTTGTGATATATATCTAATTTGATCTCAGTTGTTATGCATTTTAATATTTTTTTTCCTTTGTGGGTATTTTACTTGAGTTCACCTTTTTATGGAATGGAAATATCATATGTGTAACTTGTAAGTTGTAGTTTTTCTGGAGATTCCTTTGTTGATTATGTAGGTTGTCATTTATCTAATAAAGGCCTTCTCTTATAAAAACAACTATTTTCTTACAATAAAGTACACATGATGTTTTCTTTTCAAGTATACCTGTAAGTTGAGATTTAACGGAAAAATTATAGTTATGTGTTTTCATGAGCATGTTCCTTGAGTCTTTCTCCTTGTCAATTTAGGATATCTATACCATATCCACTGTTATAAAAACCTTGTGATCAAAGGCTATATCTAGGTTTTGCAACATTTTTTGTGTCTAAGCTTCAAAAAGTTTGGTAGTTGCCCCTTTTCCTCACTGATGTCTCAGATCATTGTAAATCATGGAATGGTTATAGTTAGGTTTTGAATTGCAATTATTTGTCCAACAAATCAATGTGAAGAGCAAAACTACATTCTGCATATTTCAAAAATTAATTTACATATCTATTTTGTGTTTTGGCCTTACCTTATGAATTATTGAAAATGTCATTTTAGTTATGTTATATGCGCTATGATGTCACAAAAGTTCATTCTGCATTATTTTATGCTCAATATTTGTTTAGAATCCAAAACAACATTTTACATGACCATCAATTTTGTTAAGAGCTCTTTCCTCTATTTTTCATGCCTAAAGAATACATATAACACCTTGAACTATGTGCTTACATGATAGCTATTAGATTTAGAGCTTTAATTTTACTCCCAACGATAATCAAAATTTTTAATAATAAAGACATCTCTTTTATGTCTAGTAGTATTACTAAGATCTAATTTTTTTCCTAGAAGCTAGTATGGACGTCTAATTTACGATACAAAGTCCTTTATAGAAAGCCCGATTTGTGCTTTCTAAATTTATATCAAGTTGTTACAGATGTCCATCTAGTAAAAAGATTCCCAAGGATGAGCGTGGTGGAGGGAATGTCACTGAAGTAGATGAAAAGTCGATAGCAGATGTCGAAGACAAAAAAAAGAGGATTAATGGTTTGTGAGCACGAGATCTTATTTTCATTACTTAAAACCCTCTTTCTGCTTTATCCACAATCAAGGTATTATATACAATGAACATTTAGCACCCTTTAAATAAATAAGTGCAAGGCACAACTTTGTCATAAAAAAAAGCAACAAAAGAATAACCAGGCAGAAGGTACGCTGGTTGGGATGAATAACATCAATTACTATTGTTGTTCTAGGTAATTAAAGTTGTGTGGACTGTGTTGCGAATTTCCCTTTAAGTTAATATGTTCCATAAACATGGTCTAAGTATTTTAGTTATGGGAATTTTAAGAGCTCATTTTATAGGTTGATGAACTTGTGATGTACACATATAATATTGTAAAATAGTTGTCATAATTTTATTTTATTTTTTGTCTAACATTATTTTTGTCTCCAGATCCAAATGTGGGAGCATGTTTATTTGGCTTTGAGCTTCTTAAAAGTCGAATTGTTGCTTTGTTTGTGGCTGGAATATACAATTTTCTTGATATGCTTTGGAGTACATTATTGGTATGTTATGAATGTAAATAATTAATCGGTGCTATCTGTAGGTTTTGAAGGTATTGTTTTAAGTTTCCACATGGTTATGATGAAGGCAGCTTGGTCATTACATTGGTTATGCAGTGGTGGATTCACTGTTGTTAGGGGCAACTGTTATTGCCATTTATCTGTTGCGAGTCCATCAACTGCAAGAGAGATTCTTTGGAGATCAATGTAATTCACTTGAGGGAGGGATTTAGGAGGAAAATCCCTAGTAGTTCTTCAATTTTTTCCAAAGGCTGTGAATCAAGTGAAAATCATAGAAATAGTGTTGAAGCTGCTCAAATTGGAACTGCTATAGAAGCTATGTGTAGAAGTGATGTGTAAAGTCAAAGTAATGGTGGGGCAGCTTGGAATGGTACGACACATGTTGGAACTGAAGATTCTCAAGAAGACATACATAGTTCCAAGAGCTTGGATAGTGGAAGGCCAAATTTATCATTGCACTATGGTTCTTGTCCTTTCACTACCCTGGAATCTGACAATGGAATAACTTTAGTGGATCAACAACCAGAAACCAGAAAGACACTGCTCAAAACAAAACAAGAATCCAACATTTGGTTCAAGTAGTGGAACAGAAAGTCAAGGGTTCGAGTCAAATACATCAAGGGTGACTTTCGATAATGAAAAAATCCTAGACTTTCCATTAGCGAGGGCTTTCCAGGAAATATTGAATTATCCAAGGATCAGTTCAATTCTAAAACTAAAGCCAGACAAGGTGATCAAGGGTTGGCTAGCCTTTTGCAAGATAAAGGAATTGATCCTAACTTTGTTGTGATGCTTAAGGAGAGGGGCCTTCGACATAACAATTATCATAAAAAATGGATTCAAAGTATCCCTTTTATTGTGCGGCAGTTGGCAGGCACTCCATAGTGTGCATGGGTCATTTTCAGCTTTATTTTCATTTTGGAAACAATTATTGTTGCTATATTATTCCCAAAGATTGTAAAAGTATTAAATGCAACTGATGAACAGAAAATGATTCATATTTTTTAAATAACAACTCCTTTCTTGATTTGTATTGTTGTTATTTTAGGTTCTGTTATTTCAAGGGATTGATATAAATTTCAACTCGATATGTCTACTAAATTGTATGCTTTTGGAGACTAGCATAACATTGTGCCTTTTGTGCAGCTTGAATTTGGCTTCTCAACATTGCTTTTGTCTCCGGTTTTTGGTTCAATCATGGATTTCATTCATTCACTTCAAGCAGAAGATATGGCAATGATATCGAAGATATGGTAAAGAATAATGTTGTTTGATGATTTCATGCTTCACAATATCAGCTTTGAAATCTTTCCAATATTTAATGGTAATCCTTATATATTTCTTCTCACTAGAAGTTTATGAAATACCAATACCGAAATTTTGAGTTGTTTTCTTACCCTAATGGAATGGCGGTAGTCCTTATGTATTTATTATCATTAGAAGTTTTTGAAATACCAATACCGAAAGTTTGAGTTTTTTTCTTACTCTAATGCAATGGAATTTGATTGTTGCTCATGATTGTTGTGCTCAGACTTTTTCCAAACCTTGCATTTTTGCGAGAAGAACATTTGAATTATTATAAATTTTGATGCCCTCATGATTAATAATTGTGCTTGAATTGGCTTTTAAATTTTTCATATAAGTACAACAATTTGATGAACCTTTAAGTTGTTTGTTATTGTATCTCAGTATTGCTTCATTGCCTGGCTGGCTTGCTTGTGTTGGCTTGCTTCTCTCCTTATTAAGGTATGGTATATAGGATCTATCTAATATTTGTCTTTTGAATTACGAATTCTATGGAGGATTTTTCTATAATCTACTAGCATGCTTCTTTATTCTAGATTTCATGATTTTATTTAATTTATTTATCCTAATTTAATTTTAACAATATAAATGTTATATTTTGTTTGAATGGATTGAATGAAAACTATATGGATCAACTACAATATATACTATTAGGTTAAAAACTTGAAGGTAATGATTTGATGGTAAATATGAATTTATTAATTTTGGTTGTAGTTGATACTGTTCAAAGTTGTATGTAGCTTTATAGAAAATGCTATTTAGTTTCAACTAAGAGGATTCCCTTGAAATACAAACATAAATATGGGTTAAAAATTGTTGAACCTAGTAAATATTTGATTTGGCATACTATTATATTTGCTTTTAATGCATAGTTATAACTATGGAATATGCATTGATATGTTATTAGGTTATTGTCAAGTACATGGAATTATGTTTTTATAGTTCCCATTAAGTTAGCATAATTGTTACGGTTTTACTATTTAGGTTTGTAATCTATGATTCTATAGTGATGTGTGTTTGTGCATTTTTATTTTTATACCTTTATTTCTATCGATGCCTTTTTAATATATATTAAGCCACCAATATCATTTTAATAATTCAACTATGTTTCATATGTCATACATTAAATTTATTGGACCTAGGCTATGCAACTAATTATTATTATTTTCACTAGTATATGGTTTGATCATGCATACAATAAAAGTTTTCATTTCTCATCTATGATTCCAATGAACATTTCAAGCATCATTCATTTCCTTAGAACTACTTACTTATAGGAGGGACATTTCCACCTCATGGCTCATGTTAATTAATATAATTGTATATAGATGTTAATATTATATAATGAGTATTACGATGGGAATATAATATATATTTTTATTTTTATTTTTATTTTTTCTTTTATGGTTGTGCTAGTTTAGTAAAAAATTCACCAAGGCTTTACAAAATTTTATAATTTAATTAAAGTTTTATAATTTAGAATTTATAAAGTTTCAAGGTCTAATTCTTTGAAGGGTGCTATCTCAATGGAAGAGCCATTTCTTTACAGGCAGGTGGTTGGTGGTTCGATTCCATCGTGCCTTAATATTCATAGGGAATGATGATTATCACTATTTGTCCCTATATATGTATCAATAAAGAGGGTTGCTCAGGGCCATCATCAAAATTCATTTTCTATATATGAAATGGTAAAAATTAATGAGCATTTCCATATATATGCATCAATAGTGAGGTTCATCAAAGGTCCATCACCATAAATCATTGTTTTTCATATGAAATGGTGACTTTCATTATCCGTTATTACAATCATTATTCATGGCAAACCTTGAATGCCACCACAACACTTATAATTTTGGTGACATAGCCTTTGGTCATGTTCAATTTTTGGTGATGGAAGTTATTTTGACCGTCACTAATGATCTTATGGTGACATTTTTTGAACCTCACTAAATATGAAAACTTGACAATCAATGAACGTCGCCATATATATGCATCAATAGTGAGGGTCATGAAAGTTCCATTACCATAAATCACTGTTGTTCATATGAAATGGTGACGGTCACTATCTATCATTATAATCATTATTCATGATAGAATTTGAATGTCGCTACAACACCTATACTTTTGGCAACACCACCTTTGGTGACATTCAATTTTTTGTGACGTAATCCATTTTGACCATCACCAATGAGCTTATGGTGAAATTTTTCGACCCTCACCAATGAAATTTTTTGTTATAGTCTATACATTACAAATCGCCAGTTTATGTGTCTGGAACTCACCTGAATAACTCTTCTTCTTATTTCGTTGTCTGTTAGGATAGTCTCTTCACAAGTTTTCCTCTCCACAATGACAACATGAAACTAGATCTCTTTTCTTTTTATCCTCACGATCTTTCTCTCTAAACTCATTAGCATTATTTTCCTCTATGCTCTTTGACGATAATTCATGTTGCAACGAATCTTGCATGCATGACATGTGTTGTAGAAACATTGCATTTATCCTTGTTTGTTCTTTTTTCTTCTTAATACACCTTTCATTCTATGTGTTGCAACTCTTCAATTCATCGTTCAAGCTTCTAAAGGTTTCTACTCTTTTAGGGGAACTTCCCTTTTATTCTCATGATGTACTTGGTCCATGCTATGTTGCACCATACAATATTCCATGCTTTTATTTTCTAGATGCAATTGGATATTCTTATGTGTTGTCACACACATATTTGTTAGTTACATCAACATAAACAAATTGACTTGTTAATTTTCCATGCCAACACCAAAGACATTGATATGAAGCATGTTTATCATGTTAGCTACATATTATAGGAATCCAAATTGCATATTAGTATGTTTATATTCATATGATCACTAAGTTTGAAATATTCCTTTTACTAAGACCAGTAGCGAAAAAAATTGTAAGCTTAAAAGTAATTTAAATAAAAAACAACATATTAGAATATTTCATTCCTATATTTACACAATTCTAATATCAACAAATATCTACAAAACACAATCAATAGTCAATTATATATTCAACACACCTTTGCATATGGAAAAAAAAACACCCTTTAAATAATATAGTTTGATATTCCACACTATAATATGGGTCTTAAACTTATCCTCCTAAGCCCATTCATCTCGAGTGCTAAAACTGAGTTCTTTGATACTTTGTATTAGAACTCCAAATATTATCTCCTAAGGTCTAGTGTAAACCTTCATTGTTCATTTCATTTGTCTTGAGCCCATCCAGTCCAAATGTTGAATATGAATGCTCTGATACCACTTTGTAACACTCCCACCCACCCTATTAGATTCCCCAAGCCTTATGGGAGGTATTAATTTTAATTAATCCACCATCCATGGTCTCTTTATGAAAATGGGGTTATAAAATTCCTTCTCACCCAAAGTGTGTGAAATTTACTTTGGAAAACACCATTGTGTTAAGCTCATCAAGATTTTTCTGACGATATAAATTTTACCTCAATCCAACTCAAGGATTGAATGTTATTGCCCATTTGAAGATTTCCAAATTAACCTTTCCACATCATTATGTTACTTCCACATGGAAACCGTGTGTTTCCCACGTGGCCTTGCCATGCCACTCTTGGTTCAACATGGCACCCATGAATTCATTACGTCATAGAACGACTATGCTATCATACCTCACCTCTAATAAGTTTTTCTATGAAATGTCTACAGTGTGATGTGAATGTTTGCATTGGCCAGTGATGATTTTCCCATCTAGTGCTTTCCATTATCCTATGGTCTCTGTCAACTCCATGGCCCCCTTTATGTGAGGGAACTAAAATCATTTTTGCGGAACCATACTCCATTGTGACGTGGCACCTAGAAACATATCCCTCCACATAATCAAAACATCAATTACCATGTGTTGCCTCCACAACAAGTGGCACCACAAAATTGTCCCCATGTGTCACCTAGGTGACATGTTAGCATAGGTTTCCAAATCACCCACTCCCATTGCATCTTGCTAATGTCATGCTAGCATTAGGGTGACATCATACTACCATGTTGCATCCTCCCGTGGTGCCACATGTCACTCAAAATTGTGCCATTTGGACATCCAAAAGGCAATTTATTCCTATCACGTGTCACGATGATAACGTGTCATTTCACTTATCCACATGGTATTCCCAAACTACATGGATTTTGCCACATCATCGTAAGTTAGGTCTTATAGGGTTATTCCCCTTCATGAAACACCACAATTCTCATTATTCAATGCATTTCTACCCCTGGGACATGAATATCTTCGCCCAGGTTTTTCATCCCAAAAAGTCCTATCTCTATCCCCTGGGATGTGATTTCTCTCATTCCTAGAAATAAAATTTCATGTTTAGGCATGATAGATCACCATCTCCTAAAACGTGCTTCCTCCCATCTCCTCGAACATACATTTTTCCATCTATTAATTGGAAAGACTTCCATCACACCCTTACCTCTCATCAATAGTGCTACACACGGGATTCAGCCAATGAACCTCTCACATAGCACGTGTATTCATGGCATACTAAAAAACGCCCTTAATTTAACTACATATTGGAAAAAACTCTAAAAATCAGTTTATCTAATCCCCTACCTATACGAACCCAATACACCTCCCAATTTAAAAAACCCTTACTTTCACTAGATATTGTAGGTATCCATTTTTTCATTAACAAATTTTATACCCCTATATATTTTTTCATTAACTTTGAGCTCCATTTTGTATACAAAACATATAAAAATCATTTACTCCCTATTATATTCTCAATATATTATTTCATTTTTTTCTCAATATATTTCCCACAATATGAATGCACATGGCATGGTATTTCTCCCCCAGTGAAACCCCCATGTAGTGTTATATACCATATATATCACACATGATATGTGTCATGGTGATAATCAGTGCTTAATAAGGGTCATTAAGCTATGTACTAACCCCATCTTAGTGATAATCATTGTAGGTTAATTAAGCCTTCATCCCATGCAAATTTCTGAACTCATGTGCAATTTTTAACAAAGCCTATACATCTCAAATAAAAAATTTCCAGTTTGTGATGCGAGGTTGAGAATTCTTAAGAAATTCAATGACTTTACACAACCCTTCATAGTATCGAGAAACACTCAGTACCATTATTACTAAAATTTTGAAGCCCTTATTTACTCTCCAACATTTAGACATCATCCACGGACGTATCACAACCCAATAAAGTTATAAACATGCCTACTTCTAAGAAATAGTAAAGTCAAGCCATGACTAATGCTACTTGGAGAATTCAATCCCAGCAAAAATATACATATATAAATCACAAAATATACTCCACACATAGGACTATTAAATTATCTAATAAGCACACATCACAATATGGAGACATTCAATAGTCTCAAGAAATTAATAACCATGTCCAAACCAGGAAATGTATTCCACATGCTATACTAGTTAACTAAACATATTAATCATACATGTAGCACTATGTAACTAAGCTATGAAATTCTAGAAAGTACCAACAACCCAAGGATCTACCAATCCCTAAAACCATAATAACATTCAAAGAACCATCTTAATGTAAATAGCTAGGAATAACACATTCCTACTACAAGTGAATATGCATATGTGAATAATTTAAATATTCGAAACTGAGGGAGGTACTTCAACTCTACACCCAAACATAGGCTAGCTACACTGCAATATTTCTTGCAATTGACCACCCTCGAGCCAGGTTCAAAGTCTAAGTAGTAAGTTTTCAAGAGAATTCACACTGATGCCAATCAATCAATTCACACAATAATCCAAAGTACTTTTATGTTCTTCCTGCTCCACCTATCATGACTCAAGAATGCACAATATCCATCTACTTCTTCCCTTCTCTTCTATGTTATGCAGGGGTCTAGAGCACATATTGGTTATAACCCACTAACTAGGAGATATCTAGATGACATTATGCCTCCACCTACTCTCCTCTCATATTCTTTTCACTGCCATGATACAAATTTATAGATTTACCACTTTGCTATGGATAGAGAGCAAAATGATTCCAACCCACTACATTGTGCCTCCAACTACGTGCTCCCACTCATGTGCCAATTTTGTTCCTTGCATTTCCTTCCATGATTTCACCTCACATATCCTTTATTCCTACCTAGGCATACTCCCTATGCATGAACTTCGCTCCTGATTGAACCTCTATCATTATGCCTATGGCTCCTTTTCCCTTCTTTGCATCCACCACTTTTTCGATCTTCTCTTTCCCATCATCCTCTTTTCTTATGTTGACCCCTAGTCTCCCCTCTTATGTTTTGACCACCAAACACACCCCATGAGGGTATATGTGGTATAGACTTGTGTTCCAATCAGGAAGCCCATACTCAACCTCCCTACCTACTATGTAAGCCATTAAAACTAAATTAGAAAAAAAGGTGGCATATTAATTGAAATTCCTTGACTTCAACCACTTCCTAAGAAACTCCTCTTCACACATATCAATTTGTGTCCCCTCATCTCAGCCTAGTGATTGTGTTTACATTTCCACAATTTTTACATGAATTAAAATTCATAGTGATAATTACAAAAACTATAGAAAAAGGGTTTTCACAAAGAAATATACAAAAAAAAATATTACCTAACTTTAGGCACAAAATCATTCATGTTGATGTATTTTTGTATATTAGGAACTATAGAGTGGAAACTTTATTTTTTAACTTCAATTCCCAACCATACCCTCTTCTTGAACTCTAATGTTTTAAACTCACACTTATAGAGTGAAATTCTAACTTGAACAAATCTCAAATCTATGCTCTATAAAAGGTCTCATCTAACATAGACACCATGATATAAAACACCTTGTCCAAACACAAACCCTAGATTTGGGCATATGTCTTTGATATATCTAAATATATTGAGAGATAAGGTGCTAGGTTCCTCATTATAGATCCTTTTAGTAAAATAAGTTTCCTCTCGTGTGGGATTGCATTTGAATGTACCACCAACGTCATCGAATATGGGGATCTAATCCATGTATTTAGGAAATTCTTGGACCTAGAAGCCCAAATTATAAATATATTTAGAGATCACTATATGTTGAATCCAAAATACAATCCATTGGAATTACCACTATATTATGGTTGATCACCAAGAGACCTTTAAATAAGTTAATGAAACATTAGGTTTAAGTATTAATTCCATGCTCTGCAATAAAAATAAAGAAACTAAATCATTAGACACAACCACAAAAATGCTATAATCATTACAAGACTTTGAGAAATGCAAGTTCTTTGTAGATTTTATTTATTGAACTTCTTTTGTAGCTATTTTTATCAAATTGAGACTATTTGATGATGAATCCAAGGTCATTCTGTTTGTAGCGTACAATAATAACTTCAAATATGCTATAATCAAAGATGGGCTACATGACACCTGATTTATTAAGGACAAAACACCTCAAATAATGTTATAACATGGAATATTACAACTCTATAATGAGTCTTTGATCTATAGAAAATTTTATGCAAACATACTAATGCCAATATCAATAGCTCCATCCTAAAATTACCAACATATTAACTTAGAAACCCTTGAGTTGAAGTGTGAGTTATTCATCTTCTCTTTAACAAGTATTGAGATGTATTAACATATATTTATGAGGAGGTTAAGACTAATGACACTCATAGCATCCAACATGTCATCCCTTTCAGGTTGAAGGCTAATTCATTTCACAAAAGGAAGGAGAATACCCCATTATTTAAAATGTTAGGAGAATATTTCTGAGCAGATGAACCAAAAATATACTTTTATATGGTTGGTGACAATTCACCATGACAAAAAAGTAAATAAGAATGAAAATGTTGCAAATATTTTCAAATTTGCAAAAATAATGTTAGAAAACCAAAAAATACTGCAAATACTGAAAAACATATGCCATAAAAAATAACCCTAAACCCAATAGAAATAATTTGATTTTTATTAGAATTTAAAACACTCGTTGGAGAAGAACAAAGGCTTCGGTCTGTTATGTCCTCCTCCATGGGACAAGTCCTTCTAATTCCTTATGATTCTTACAACTACTTTCTCTCTCTCCTTGGTTGCAATGAGAAAATGAAGAATTTTGGTAGAACTCAATGTGGGGAGCTTGTGAACGATGAGACAAGAATAATGATGATTATGATCATCTATAGATAGATAGAGAGAGAGAGAGAGAGAGAAAGAAAGAGAGAGAGAGAGAGATAGAGAGAGAGAGAGAGGAAAAAATCGCTATATTTATAGTAAAATGCCAGGATAGATCTAGATACCTAGTGAAATAATAAAATATTATTAGACCAAATCAAGATCTAGCCATTAGGAATATTTTATTATATTTAAGAGATGAAAAGATTAATGAATGGTTAAAGATATTTATTTAGTGAACTAACCCAAAAAATAATGATTAGTTGAGTTAATTAATAAAAATGGTTAAAGTGATTGATAAATAAAAATCATTTATTAGTTACTTTGAGAAATGGTCGAGGTGAGTTAGAGATTGTTAAGTCCCTATATTAATAGTGTAGCCCCTTATTATGTCAGTGTAGCCCCCCTTATTGTTATTATTGTACCCCTGTAACCCCCATATTGTTATTATTGTGCCCTTAAATTATTATTGTTAGGTCGGCTAGGATTACATTGTGGCCCACTAGGATTACATTATGGCCCCATGGACTCCTATATATAGAAAGGAGGTTTTGTGAATTGAATCATCCAAGAATTGTTCATTTATGTAATGTATTGGAGGTTGCCCCCTCGAAGTGGCTCATTTCTAAGGCGTTTATATCTCTTTTCTTCTCTTTTTGGAGCTGGTTACACAACATTTGGTATCAGAGCTTTGGATTCTAGGGTTTCGTTGCTCCAAACAGGTCATCGTGGCATTTTTGCTATAAATTTTTTTTCTACGAAGTTTCAGAAGCTGAAATTTTTATGGTGCGAAGCCGAAATCCTGAGGAAGATCGTCTAAAAATTTCAGAGCTTGGTTCGCAATATTTTCGAAGATATGATCTGTGGAGTTCAGGTCTTTTTTCAGGCTCCTAAACATGTCATCGTGGCATTTGCGCTATAAAATGTTTTCTACGAAGTTTCAGAATCTGAAATTCATATGGTGCACAGTGGAAATCCTAAGGAAATTCGTCAAAAAATTTCAGAGCTTGGTTCACAATAGTTTGGGAGATATGATCTGTGGAAGGTAGTGCTTTTTCAGGCTCCTGAATTTCATCTCAAAGAGGTGATTGTGGGAAAAGTTCAATAACTCTCTCTCTGGGGATCAGATTGGAGTGCCATAAAAATTGGTCGCAAGTACACAGACTTTAGTTTCTTGGTTAGCAATTTCAGAGACAAATAACGAAACAGTGACATGTGGCAAGTCATACAAGTTTGCTCCACTGAACCAGTCCATAGTTAGGTCATTGTGGGAGATTGGACACAACTTTGTCTTGGAGAATCCAAATTAGGTCAGACCTGTGGCATTCAAAAGAGAATTTAGAGGGCTACTTCAGTGCTAAATTTCAGATATAGAGGAGCTGCAATCACATATATAATACAATTTCAATATCGAGCTCCTAAAAAGAAAGAAAAAGGTGTGTATCTGGTTTTTAAAATTGCATAACGTTTGTTTGAAAAAGAAATTGAAGGGATTCCAAGTCCATATTTTATAATTTTTATTAGTATTGGGTTCTATAATGCCTCCAAAAAATAATTCCATACCCATTAATCCCTTAAAAATCTATACTATGACGCATGAAGAGGAAGAGTTGCAGTATGAGATATCAAAATTATGGTACCAAGTGCAACAAGTTTCGATCTTACGAAGAGCAATTGAAGATGAAATAGATGGTTTAAAAGAAGAAATGGAGGCTAAGTTGGATGGTTTGAAGGATCAAATAATAGAAAATATGGATGATAAATTAGTGAAAGATCACATCGAGCATCAACAACAAGTTCTCCAACTCTCAAAGGATAACCCAACTTTGGTGCAGAATCTAATGAAACAACATGAAGATCAACATGACATCGAAAGAAAGTATTAAGCAGTCACAGAAACAAGAAATCGACAAGTACGATCAATTTCAGAGTTTCTTAGCAAGTGGAAGAACTTTTCTGTAGAATATTTCACATGGGAGGATGAGAATTTTATACAGAAGCATCAAGAAATAATCAAGCGTTGAGGACAACACTTGTTTGAAGGAGAGGGGCATGTTAAGTCCCTATATTAATAGTGTAGCCCCTTATTATGTTAGTGTAGCCCCCCTTATTTATTATTGTACCCCTGTAACCCCCATATTGTTATTATTGTGCCCTTACATTATTATTGTTAGGTCGGCTAGGATTACATTGTGGCCCACTAGGATTACATTATGGCCCCATGGACTCCTATATATCGAAAGGAGGTTTTGTAGATTGAATCATCCAAGAATTGTTCATTTGTGTAATGTATTGGAGGTTGCCCCCTCGAAGTGGCTCATTTCTAATGCGTTTATATCTCTTTTCTTATCTTTTTGGAGCTGGTTACACAACAGAAATAATTACCAAATAATGATTTAATAATTATTTCATAGGAGGAATGTGTGATGATTAAGGAATAATAAATGAATATTTATTTATTTAATTATTCTTATGGTTTTGGGGGTTATTTTCAAGAATAATTTAAGAAAATTGTGCTCTATATTATTTTCTAAGGTGAAATTAGGTGTTGATGTGTAAAAACCTATACTACATGGCATATTTCGATCATCCTTGTGGGAAAATAACTAGGTGATCAATTTTTAGGTGATAACATAAAAGCTCAAGATTAGGAGCTGAAATTTTTTGCTAGAGATGAAGATCATTTTTTCGTTACACACTCAATTTGGGTGGCCAATCTACTTCCTATTCAGAAAAGAGTGTGTAGATATTGATTTGTACATAGATCTAAGGAACCTAAACGGAGCTTAGGAAAATAAGAACTGCCCAATACCTTCCATTGACCAAATAATTCAAGAAATTTATAATTTGGAATTTTCTTCCCTACTAGATGGTTTCTTAGGTTACAACCAGGTGTTAGTCATGGAGGATGATAGGCTCAAATGGGAGTTCCAGAACAAATGGGGGAACTTTTTCATATAAAAGGATATCATTTAGGTTGATCAAGTTAGGTATTACATTTTAAATAACCATGGATGTGACATTTATGGGATCATTAAGCAAGAGTATGGTCATCTATTTGGATGATGTAATAGTATTATTCAACAATAATTCCGACAATATCCTTCACTTAACTTATAGTTGCTTTTGATGTCACAAGTATGGCATATCCTTGAATCCTACCAAGAGAATATTTGGTGTCTTAGAGGGTAATTTATTGGGTCATATAATCTATAAGGAGTGAATATACATTGACCTAGAACATGTCTACGTTATCCAAAAATTAGAATATCCCCACCATAAGAGAGTTGAATGATAGGTAAATATTATCCCATTTGTTAATGAACATACAATGTGGCTATTGAGTCAGAAAAATCCATTCCTTATCTATATTTTCCTATAAGCTCACTATTACAAAGAAGTTACTTATGAAGTGATTCCCTTTTATAAAATAATGTGAGGATCACTTTTAAAATGAAGTTACCTTATAAATTAAAGTTGTAAGAAAAAAAAGTAACTTAAGAAACAACATTAAAGTTACTTTATAATGATTCACTTTTATAATTTAAAGGAAATATAGTGTATAATAAAGTTATGAGATAGCTCAAAGTTGCATGAAAAAATTTCAAAAGAAACCTAAAGAAATATTTGAACTCAAGAATCCTTATTAAATAAATTCACTTTCAACCAAGTGAGCTAATTCAAAATATATATCAAATGTTATGAAGGGCGGAGACCTTTGCATACACCAAGACATTTCCAAATGCAATATAAATCACCTCAATCAAAGATTGTATGCAATAGATATGCCTACCACTGATATGGAATTATGAAGGAATAAAATGAAATACAAATTTAAACAAAAACATAAAGATACAAAAAAACATAACTTCAATTAATAAATAGTAATTGTTGAAAAATGTTTACATGCACAAAGGAAACAAACTAGCTTGGGTGATGGTAGCTTATCTCTGAGAAAAATTGTGATGGATACATGCCCTCTAAATTGTGTTACAATGATTCTAAGAGGCATTTTTATTATAAAGAAATAATGGAAACCCCTAAGCATCCAAAAACGTAACCCTGGGAGATGAAGTGTCAAAAGATTTTGGGCCTCAATAGGATTAGTTGGAACATCAATTTCTGAGTATTGTAAATTTGGAAAACGATATTCATTTGGAATGTATGATACCTCATTAGAAATTCCTATCTAAGGACAAAAAATTTCGACTACAAACTTAAGGCTACAAGCCTCAAATTTTAACATTTCCCCAAAAAATGTCATTTATGGTCTCAAAATGGCTCCAAACATTCAAGACCCGAAAAAATGCCAAAAATAGAAAATTGTCGAAAGATCAAACTATGCTGGAAATTAGGAAACCGAAAGAAAATAGTGTTGGGGGTCCAAGTGGAATAGGCGAGTGGCCACCAATATCCACTTGGATCTTTCCACCCCACCCTCAAGAAGAAATGGCACCCATTGCATTAAGTGCCTCCATGTGATGGGGAAACTTCTTCTAAATTTGGTCCATGCTGAGATAATTGCCTTAGTGCAGGAGTTGGCCTGCTTTAACAACACGATAAATTTGCATCCTCTGTTGGCTATTTTTTTAATTTGTTTTTCTATGATATTATTAGTTGTTTCTTGATTGATGCAATTTAGATTGATTTCTATTGGTTTCATTTGCTTCGTAATGTTTGATGTGTCCAAAAATGGTGGAAAGTATGGCCAAAGGCGGTCCAAATTGAATAGAGGTTGCGGGACAAGGAATGGAGGGATACTTAGCTCGAAATAATTATCATCCATGGCCTTGGTGTTTGTTTAAAGCCTGTATCGAAGTGGTTAAACCTTCCAGTGGGCTCCAGAAAAGCGTTCTTTTTGTAGATGCAACCACACCTTATTGCCCACTTGAAACTTAAGTGGCACTTGATGTTGATCATGATGTTGTTTACACTTGGAATTTGATTTATCGGGGATGTTATGAAACTTCTCATGGATTTATTGGATGTGTTCAATAAACTTGGTAGATTGATCAAGTTCAAACTATACATGTGTAGATTATTCCTATGTAGACACAATAGGCATGGCAACATCAATCAGGGACAATGGTTGAAATCAAAGGTGCACTTGAAAGGGGTTATGGTTGGTCGAGCTATGGAGATTTATATTATAGTTGTGTTGCACATAGGGAAGAGTCTCATCCCATTTTCATGGATGCTTGGAGCTTTACATACATATTATGTGCACTATCATCCTATTGATGACCTTTGTTTGGCCATCAGTCTAGGGATGAAAGGCAGTCGAATTTGTGAGCTTGGTGTCCAACAATGACCCAAGGCTCGACTAGAATTCATTGAGAAACTTGCTATCCTTATATACTATAATGGTCTATCGGATCCCAAAATGTACCCATACTCTTTTGAAGAAGAGTTTGGCAGTGTCTTCTACTGTGATACTCTTGCAAACAACCAATATAGTCATCTTAGAAAATATATCAATGACCACAAATACACAATCATTACCATGCTTGGTAGAAGGAAGGCTATACATAATCCATGTAGATGGATTCCCAAAGTTGACTAGGGGTAGGAAGAGGAGTGTGAAAGACTTGATTTTTAATGGTTGGGCTGGTGATGGCACAAGCAGTGCAAGATTTGAGATATTTTTCAACTTCTTGTTGGATTTTTTGACAGCAAAAATACTTGTTAAATAATGCCATTTCTTTTTACAGACCAAAATGTCCTATGATCCAACTATAGTGCATCTCCCAAAGCATATTTTCACTCTCACTTGAAGGAACACAAATGATCCGGATTTATGCAGGAATGCAACAGAATAAACATAGAAACATAAATACAGAGATGCAGCAGAAATAACACTTCATTTCATTAATATCAAAGAACTGAAATTTGCTTACAGACAGAATGTAAATAAAACTAGCTAGGGCGCTGGTAGCTATCTCTGAGAAGAGATGTGGCGGCTACAGGCCTCTGAACTGAGTTACAATGAGGCTCGAGGGCCTATTTATTATTTAGAAACAATGGGAAATCCTAAACAGCCAAAACCCTAATCCTAGGAGATGAAGCGCCAAAACTATGGGCCCCGTTTGGGTAAATTGGTGTTTCAACTTCCCAGGGGCGTAACTTTGGCATACGATCTCCGTTTGACGCGTACCATACCTCGTTAGAAAGATCTATCCGAGGACTACAAATTTGGAACAAGAAACATAGGTCCATGGACCCATGTTGCTCTCCGTTTTCCCAAAAAACGTCGTTTAGGGCCTCAAAACGGCTCCGGAAGTTTAGGACCCGAAAAACTGCTAAAAATAGTAAACTGTGCCGAAACTGAAAAACTGAAATAGACAATGGTGGAGCCCCAAGTGGAATAGGCGGGTGACCACCAATATCCCCCTGGATCATTCCTCCCCCCTTAGGAAGCAATGGTCCCCATTGCGTTAAGTTCCTCCATGAGATGAGGAAATTTCTGCTGAACTTGGTCCCTGGTGAACCACTTTCCTTGGTGCAGGAGTTGGCCAGCTTTGACAACCCGATATAGTTGGATCTTGTGCTGGCGAGTGTTCTTGATTTGCATGTCCATGATGCAATCTGTGGTGGCCTGTTCCATGCAGTCTGGATTTAACTCGGTTGGTGTGAGTTGTTCTGCAATGTCCGAGGTGTCCAGTAGAGGTGGGAAGTAAGGACGAAGGCGATCCACATTGAAGACTGGGTGCATACCAAGGAATGGTGGAATACTGAGCTCGAATGCATTGTTCCCTACAGCCTTGGTGATGGTGTACGGCCCGTATCGGAGCGGGCGAAGCTTGCGGTGGGGTCCAGTGAGGCGCTCCTTCTGCAAATGTAGCCATACTTTTTCGCCCACCTGGAAGTTGTGTGGCACCCGATGTTGATCATGGCGTTGCTTGTACTTGGCATTGGCTCTGTCCAATATATCATGAACCTGTTGGCGGATGTGTTGAATGTGCTCGATGAAGCTACTTGCTTTGTCAACTTCAGACTGGACATGAGCTGAATTGGCCTGAGCAGCTGCAAATGGCATGGCTACGTCGATGGGACATAGTGGCTGGAATCCCAAGCCCACCTGAAAGGGGCTATGGCCGATTGAACTGTGGAGAGCCCGATTATAACTATGTTGTACATAAGGGAGGCTCTCGTCCCATGTGCGTGGATGCTTTGAATTGTACATGCGCAGAATGTGTACAATCATTATGTTGACGACCTCTGTCTGGCCATCTGTTTGGGGATGGAAAGTTGTGGACTTGGTGAGCTTGGTATCCAACATTGACCAGAGGCTGGACCAAAATGTGCTGAGGAACTTGCTATCCCGATCTGATATGATAGACTGCGGGATCCCAAAGTGCACCCACACTCGTTCAAAGAAGAGTTTAGCAGTGGCTTCTGCTGTGATATTCTTCTTACAGGCCGCCATGATGGCCATCTTCGAGAATCTGTCAACGACCACGAAAACACAGTCATTTCCATTCTTAGTAGAAGGCGGGCCCGACATGTAATCCATGGAGATGGATTCCCACGGTCGACTAGGGGTAGGTAGTGGAGTATATAGGCCTTGCTTCTTGATGGTCGGTTTGGCAATGGCACAAGCAGTGCAGGATATGATGTGCTTCTCGACATCCTTTCGAAGGTTCGGCCAATAGAAATACTTCTGCAGGATTGCTACTGTTTTCTCGACCCCGAAATGCCCAGCGACTCGATTGTAGTGTGCTTCCCATATCATCTTGGCACGCTCGCTTGAAGGAACACAAAGGTGTCCCATGTGACATAAAAGTGCATCTTGGAGGTGAAAATTTGGAACTTGCGCACCCCCAAAGAGTGCCTTGTAAGTTTGGCCGAATTCTGGGTCACTCTCATAGAGAAGCGGCCAATCAGAAGTCTCGTGCCCACAAGAGTTGAGCACAGTGGTGAGCACCACGATCGGTGGTCGGCTGAGGCAGTCTGAAACATGATTGGTGCTACCCTTCTTGTACTTGATGTTCAAATGAAACTGTTGCAGATATGTGGACCACTTCTGATGGTGATCATTCTGCAACTTCCCTTGTGTCTGTATGAACTGCAAGGGCCTGTGGTCTGTGTGGATGATTGTTTCCTTCCCAAAAATGTAATGCTTCCATTGTCGACAAGCTTGCACAATGGAGTACATTTCTTTGTCATATGTGGGGTACTTGCGAATTGTGTCAGACAATGTCTCACTGTGAAATGCCACTGGATGTCCCTGTTGAGTAAGAACTGCCCCAATAGCATAGTCAGAGGCATCTTTCTCGATCTCAAATGGCTGTTGCAAGTCTGGTAAAGTGAGCACTGGGGCAGAACAGAGGCGATTTTTCAGTTCTGTGAACGCCTTCTGTTGAGGTTCCGACCAAAAAAAATTTTCTCTCGCTCCTCCCTTGGTGACTTGACTCAAGGGCCAAGTGATATGAGAGAATCCCAACACGAACCTCCGATAGAAATTAGCAAGACCCAGAAAGCTGCGAAGCTTTGTTATAGTGGTTGGGGCTGGCCAATCCTGAATGACTTGGATCTTGGCCGGATCCACATGCACCCCCCTTTCATCAATAATGTATCTCAGATATTGAACCTGGGTCATGCCAAAAGTGCACTTCTCCAAATTGGCACACAACTTGTGTTGCCGCAGTGTTTGGAGGACTTGTCGGATGTGGTGAAGGTGCTCTTCCCAAGTCTGGCTAAAGATCAGAATATCATCCGAGTACACCACTACAAATGAGTTGGTGAATGGCCGAAAGATGTCATCCATCATCCTCATGAAGGTGGCGGGAGCATTCGTCAACCCGAAAGGCATGACCAGCCATTCGAAAAGGCCTTCCTTGGCTTTGAAGGAAGTCTTCCACACATCGGAGGGTTCAATTGGTACCTGGTGATACCCAGACTTCAGGTCAATCTTGCTGAAATATTTTGCACCTTTGAGTTGGTCCAGAAGGTCATCAATCCGTGGGATTGGGTACCTATTCCGGACAGTGATCTTGTTCAGCGCCCGATAGTCAATATAGAGTCTCCACGTCCCATCCTTCTTCTGTACCAACACGATCGGGCTCCCATAGGGTGATGAACTTGGTCTGATGTGACCTTTCTGCAACAGCTCCTGAATCTGCCTCTTGATTTCATCATTCTCCAGAACAGAACGCCGATAGATCGGTCCATTAGGTAGCGGCACACTGGGGGTCAGATCAATCGGGTGCTTGACCTGACAATGCAGAGGAACCCCTGTGGGTGAGGTGAATATGTCCGCGTACTCCTCCACAACCTTATCCATTTGTTGTTGTTGTGCAGAGGAGCCCTGTATGGAGGTCGTGGCCACAGTCTTCTTCTTTCCCTGGGGGAAGATTATCAGGAAAACGAATTTCCTGGTTTGGGAAATGAGCTTACTGCATTGTTTTGCAGTAACCAAAGAGATAGCAGTAGGAGGTGGTACCTCTGGTATCCTGTACAACTTATTTCCCAAAGTAACAATAACAGCATGAGGCCGAGACTCATACACAGCATGACGCTTCCACAACTATATTTGTCCTAATAATACATCAGAAACATCAATAGGAGCAACGTCACATAGTACCTCATCCGTGAAGGGCTTGATGCTATAGGGAAGGCGACACTACCGCCTGACGCGGAGATCTCGTCCTTGGTGAAGCCACCCGATGGTGTATGGATGTGGGTGAGCTGTGGTCGGCAAGCCCAACCGCTTCACGACGTCTGCTGAAATGAGGTTCTTTTGGCTCCCATTGTCGAAAATGAACTGTACCGGGGAGCCCTTTACCCACATCTGGGAGTGGAAGAGACATTCCTCCTCCTCTGGATCTTCCGGTTCCTCCTTCTGGATCTTTGTAGTGGCAACAGTGGCGTTGGGCTCCGCATCAATAATTTGTTTCCCTTTTTCATTCCCCTTTTCAGGTTCTGATTCGGAGTCGGAGCATGCATCTGACTCAGAAGCCCTCATCTCGGCCACTAGCGACTGCTTGGCCCGACACTCCCTTGTGTTGTGAGTGGAGCTCTTATGGAACTCACACCACTTTCCCGTGTCCTTCTTTGGCTTTGCGGTGCTGTTCTTTTCTTGTGGCTTCGATGAGTTGTCTTTAGCCGCCATGCCTTGGCTCGGTCCTTTGTTCTGTAGTTTGGAAGCACCTTTCCCTTGCTTTTGATTCGCAGATCCAAAGTCTCGCTTCTTCTGCTTGAATTTCTGCTCAATCTTGGCAGCATACCGGTATGCTGTACCAAGCGAGGAGATGTCGAGGAACTCCATTTCCTCCTGAATGTATCTGTGCAGACAGTTGCGATACTTTAGCACCAGATGTTTCTCTGAATCTTTGATACCCAACTTTGTGCGCAGGGTATGGAACAGATTCGTCAGCTCATGCACATCTTGATCCCTTTGTTGTCATAGCGTGGTCCATTGTATGTACTTGTCCTCATAGCTCCCCACAGGATAGTACTGTTCCTTGACGGCGTCTCGGAAAGAATTCCAAGTTGGTACGGCCGAGAACAGAGAGGGTTCTGTCTGGTCCTTGTTCTCACAGTAGGTTTCTCACCAGTCCTTAACATGGGGCGTAGCTTTGAGGAGTGCAAAAATAATCTTCTCCTGGTCTGAAAAGTCATGAACCGAGAAATATCCTTCTAACAGATTCAACCATCTATCTACGGCATATGCGTCTATTTGACCCTCAAATATGGGAATGTCAAAATTTACTTGTACCTTAAAAGGAGTCGTGCCTCCAGAGTGGCTGCTGGATGCAGATGCGTCGCCGGTGGGTAGCCGTTGAAGGATCTGAGCAAAATTATCCATCATCGCGTTCCTTTGTTTTTCGAGGGCCTCCTCGAGCAATATTTTGATAGGATCTCCTGCTCCCTCATCTTTCTTTTCGTCCCCCATGGGCGTCCGTCGAGGTTTGCGAGGCTGATCTTGCAAAGGTTCCACCAGATCGAGCCCTAGCTCCTTATACCCCGACCTCGTTGGGGACATGCAAAGAAGGATTGAGAAAAAGCAGACCCCTCTGATACCACTGATCCATATTTATGCACACTAGAACATTTGGCGGAAATTCCGACGGCCAAATCGTCGCTATTCCGACACATTGTCGTCGCAGGAGCGACAGTTAGCGGGCGGGCAAACCGTGGTTTACCGTACCGTCGCAGTTCCGACACAACTAAAAAGTGTCGCAGTATCGACACTTTTTCGTCGCTTCCAAACAAGCGTCACTCTTCCGACGTCTCCTAATCCGTCGCACTTCTGACCTTTAAAACCTGTCGCACTTCCGACGACATGTGGTCCGACGTTTTAAACGTCGCTCTTCCGACGTCTGTAAATTGTCACAATTACGACGAAATGTGGTCCGACGTTTTTGACGTCGCTCTTCCGACGTCTGTAAACTGTCACAATTACGACGAAATGTGGTCCGACGTTTTTGACGTCGCTCTTTCAACTTCTGTAAACTGTCACAATTACGACGAAATGTGGTCCGACGTTTTGGACGTCGCTCTTCCGACGTCTGTAAACTGTCACAATTACGACGAAATATGGTCCGACGTTTTGAACGTCGCACTTTCGACGTCTGTATACTGTCACAATTCCGATGCTTAAAGGACGTCGGAATTGCGACGGAGAGTTCAATTTTTTTTTTTTAAAAATGAAACTTTAAAAGAGGAAAAATGATGTTTTGAATATATTTTATGAAGTAAAACAGTACATGAAGTCATTACATTTTCACATCTAAAGATTTGAACCCAAATATCCATCCAGAAAAGTGGAAGTCCCACCCCAGACAATGATAGAAAAATACCCCATGTCACATACAGGGACATGATATAAAACCCAGTAACGGTCCACATGGAGATTATCGACAATCTGAGAAAGCATCCAAATTAATATGCCCAAGGCATCTATAAGAAAGTGAGATAGCAGTATGTAGAATAGTAAAACAACAGATAGAGTACCGACGTCCATTGTTCCAAATACAAATTAAAGTACCCAAAATCCTTGAACAGAGAAAAACGCTAATCATGTGAGGAGTGTGATATGTCCAAAATATAAAAAGACCATCAGACCATATCAATAAACCGACAACATAGACCAGCATCGCTAGTTTTGAAGGCAGAGTGATAAACATTAATCATTTTTTTTTCACAAGAGAAAAAACGTTGTTTTGAATATATTATATGAAGTAAAACAGTCCATGAAGTCATTACATTTTCACATCTGAAGATTGGAACCCAAATATCCATCCATAAATGTGGAAGTCCCACCCCAGACAGTGATAGAAAAATACCCCATGTCACATACAGGGACTTGATATTAAACCCAGTAACGGTCCACATGGAGATTATCGACAATCCGAGAAAGCATCCAAATATGCCCGAGGCATCTATAAGAAAGTGAAATAGCAGTATGTAGAATAGTAAAGCAATAGATAGAATACCGACGTCCATTGTTCCAAATACAAATTAAAGTACCTAAAATCCATGAACAGAGAAAAACGCTAATCATGTGAGGAAGACCATCAGACCATATCAATAAACCAACAACATGGACCAACATCGCTAGTTTTGAAGGCAGAGTGATAAACATTAATCATTTTTTTTTCACAAGAGAAAAAACGTTGTTTTTAATATATTATATGAAGTAAAATAGTCCATGAAGTCATTACAACAATATAGACATATGGTCTCGTAGATAAGAAAAATGATAACTGATGTTGTGCTGTTTCCTTCTTTTAAGAATGTGCTGGAGGCAGGCCCTATATCTTGGCTTGCTGCTGTCCTCTTTAGTAATTCTATGTTGATTATTTCGTTTCACTGATACTCTTTAACTGCTCTGATACTCTTTGACCTTTGTTCATCCTTTTATCCTTTTTATCATGATATATTGTGGTAAATAGGTAAAAATTTATGTAAGGATAATTTTTTACAAAAGTTCCATCATTTCTTCCCACCATTGAACTTCTGGCACTCTGGTCCTTTGCAACTTTCTTAGTGTTTCATCAGCCTCAGTATATCTGAAGAAATTAGGCTGATTTGGGAACAAATGATTTACTTCATGCTCAAGATAAAATAAATTCTCCAATATGTCATGAAGGTTTTTCCCTGTAGGCAATGCTGCTGTTGATGAACTGGTTGAAGAACTAGCTTGATTATCAGCATATTTGTCCAATTTTTCAACATAACTATCAAGGTCCATTAGCTTATCTTCTGCAACTATAGGACTGGGCAATCCTCTATTTAACAAAATATTCAATCTTTCTCTGAAGGCAATGATTTCTTCTTGAACCAGATTTCTAAATTCTGTACCAGATTTCTTTTAGTAAAAACTTTCTTTATTTCCAGAATTGTTCCGGTCTTGTCCTGAATACTAATTTCTGCAAGTTGATTCTTAGTGTGAGTATTCAAAAAATGTATAAGTCTATTGGCCTCTTCTGGCATATTTCCCAACTCTTCTCTTGATCTCTCAATCTCATCCAGAGCCAATTTAACTAAGTTATTCTGTTCATCCATTATTTGAATTGAGGACCAAACATCCTTTATTGATTGAATGATATTATCCCAAAGAATATCATTTATTTCTTTTAAAGGTTTCTCCAATGTGAGATCCTTTTCCAATGCTTTAACTATTTTTTCTAATTTGTTCACTTCTCTTGTTTTATCGACAACACTCATTTTTGAAAGATCATATTTATGTTCTAGAGTGGCCAATTGTTCCTTTGTTTTGTGAAGCTCTATGGCCTGAAGTTTCATATCTTCCATTGACTTTGTTAATTCATCAGTGTTCAAATTTCCAATGTTGCTCTGTGACAATTCTGCTGGCTGACCTGTTGTTGTTGTACCTGTCACTACTCCTGCTGTAGATACTGGAATATTTTCATGCTTATCTTTTAATGCATTCTCAAGCTCTTTTTCAGTTGCAGTAAGTTTCTCATTCAATTTTAAGAGAAAATCCATTAGTTCTTCCTCGGAATTTTTTTTGATGATTTCTGCAGTCTGTGGATGTCTTGAGGCCGGTAACTTTAATTGTTTTCTTAGAGCTGCAATATCATCATCTTTTCTCTTGATCAAAGCTTCAATACCTTTCACATCTTTAGGATTATGACCCAAACCAATGATTATTTTCTCTAAAGTTTTGATTCTATTATCCTTAGCCTGGGAGGAGGCTTTTTCAAGCTGCAACTGTGTATTAGTATTATCCAAAGAATCCTGCAAATTATGGGTCATCATTGATTTATCCGTCAGAGTAGAATAAATCATCTCACCTGTTTTCTTGTGTAGCTCAATTTGATCTAAAGGATGGATATCCTTTACTAAGACTTCAAAATTAGTCCTAACGTAATCTGCAATTGTCTGAGGCTGCCACACCTTGGGCTTCAAATGGCTCATTAACATCTTACCTTGTTGGATGTCATAAGCTGACATCAATCTTTCTTGATTTTTTAGATCCATCTTCAAATATTGGTTGTACACTTTAAGTCTAAGTGGATCGTTCCTGGCCTTTATATTGGTGAATGTTCTTTTGATGTCCCAGGCAGTTTTTACTAGAGGTTTGAAAGAAGATATTTCTGCACTTTATTACCTACGCAATTCATCCCTACTGTATCGTTTCATGAAACTACCATGTTCCTAATTTGTCAATTTACGAAATAGTTTAATATTATTACGGAAGGGAGTTAATTTTACACAGCACTGTCTTCTTTGTTCTGTTCGGAAGAGCACAATAGAAAAGGAGTAGTTGTTTCAGCCTCTCTCCTTTTTCCCTTTTCTATATTCAGAGGAGTTTGTAAAATAGAAATTTCTGGCTCACTGATCTGAGTAGGAGGAATTTGTCCTTGACCTTGTTCTTTAGAAGTCTCTGGTTGCGTTGTCATTATGAATTTTTCAATTATTTGTATATCAGGCTCCTTTTCTTTTCCTTTAGATTCTACTGCTACTGTACTAATCTCCTGCAAATTTTGTTGTAAAGTCCTGGCTGAAGAAGATCCCTGCACCTGTCCAAAAGATTCTAGGTCAAGTATCTTTTCAAGATATTTCATTACATTTTCAACATTGACCTGCTCACTATCATTTTCAACCAATGTCCCTTCTGTCAATTCATCCATATTAGCATATTGTTCTATTTCTGGGATTCTTTGATGGATGTATGGTGACTGTTTATTTTTCACTCTTCTATCACAGATAAAGTTGTTTGGATCATAAGGCACCCAGTAGAAACTCTTTTGTAGTCTGAGATGGTCTTCTAAAATCCTTTCGGCTTCTTGTCCAGCTTCCCTAGAGTTACAAATGAAGGGACCTAATTGGCTCTTGATCCTGAGTTGAGCCTTTTTCTTTGCATTGCAAAAATGAATTATATCTGAATTATTCATCTGTCTGAAATATTCTAATGCAAAGAGTCTCATTGGGACATACTTGGGCAGTTTGAATGGGCATAATTCACATCCATATATCCTGATCTCTGTGTAGTTTTGATATAGGTACCAGTCACCTATCTTGTAATGCTTTGAGAGCTGAAGGATTTTCTTGATTTCATTGTTAATTCTAGGAGGAGAGACTCCTGTCAACAAGGTAGTTGCGGGATGAACAAAAAGGTCGACAAACTCATTATAGGAATAAGGAGAATCAAAGGAATTGTGAGTAATGGCAGACCAAAAGATGACTGACCTAGGATTCCCTTTGGCATCAAGTTTCTTAACATAAAAAGGGAAATTTTCTGACTGAAAGTAAATCATGAGATGATATATGACAGAAGAATACTTAAATACTCTCTCATTCTCAAATCTCATGAGCTGATCATGGATTTTGTCAGCAATATAAGATGCAAAATCGTACTTGACAGCAGGAGGCTGTCCAGGGGTAAAAATGGATAACAATACTAGGGTTAAGTGATCAACACACTCACTAGTATTGAAGCCCATTATGGAAGATATCATGTCTAAAATAACTCTACCCTCATCAGTAAAGAAAGGATAACCATAAGGGGGAGGGTATTTAGGCTGATACTCTGGTAACATAAAGGTTTGGCATAGGCGGTTTAACTCTTCATGGGATAACTTAGTAGATTTCTCAAGTAATTCAACCATGGACAGGGGAGTGAGAGCTTGACCAGGTTGGAATTGTAGCATTTCATTTATGGATTGAGCAGTTATTGGAAAAAGGACATTTTGACTTGGGGATAAAACTGCTCGTTGGTTGGGATCATACTTTGCGGAGCAATAATGGATTAACTCAGGAAAAATATGGACTGAGGGGAGAAGGTACATAGGAAGATTTGATTCCCAAAGTCCAAAGATGTCAGAACCATTCAAATAATTGTCTCTGCAGCGGAAAAATATTCAAAGAGGATTCTCACTGAGAAGCAAGTCCTTAATTTGAAAATCCATATCGGCTAAAGGAAAATAATCCAAGTCCTTGTGAGGGGCATTGATGGGCACGACATTCAGAGCTACAGGAACTTCCATTTCTGGTTCTTGTGGATTTAGAAATGGAATTTCAAGGTTTTTGTGGAAAAGGGGCACAATTACCAGTTTTGGGAATATAATTGCAGTTCTGGGAACGAAAAAGACCAAAATGAACTTCTTTTCAGACCTTAGTGCAGAATTAAAACTAAAACCAGGATTTTTTACAGAGTTTAGCGGGGAATTGGAATAAATACCTATTTACGGGAAATGAAACGTGTTTAAACAGGCGCTGGTTATGACAGAAGAACCCTGAAATACTCGGCTTTAATTCTCTTCAGCAAGGTAACGGTCAGCAAGCGTTAACAGTTGGTTTTTGAATTTTGTTGCATGGAAGACTGGCTAGCGCACGGAACAATGAAAATGACGCATACGCAATTTTTTTTATTTACAAAGTCAAAAGGGTGGCGGGGAACAATGAAAATGACCCGAAAAAGATTAGGGCGAATTTGATAAGAAATTCGCGTCACAACTCTCCCTCCGTACGCCAGCCAACTTCGGACCCGAAAAAGATTAGGGTGGAATTCATTTGGTTTTCGCGTCACAAAATTGGCCGACGTCAGCAGGCTATTTTGGAACGTGAATTTGGTTTGAATTATGGTTTATCGCCGTTTGAAGTCCGACGGGCTCGACTTAAGAGAACCGGGGTCGTGAACACTGTTCAAATATAAAAATCCCGCTTAATAAAGAGACAAGATTGTTGTGCTTTCGGAACCTGACCCGAGGATTGGACATGAGTTAACAAACAAAAGGAAAGTGGAACCAGACTTGCACCCGTGGTCAAGCCTGTACCAAAACCACGAGCGGAATCACAAAAGCGGGTTTTCCATATCGCACCGCTTTTGCGGAGTAGGCGGTATTTCCTATTCGCGAGCGATTCCATAGGGAAAGCGACACGTGGCGAAGTGACCCCCGGAAAACCACCGTTTAACCCGCGCCATCGCACGTTAAAGTCCGACGTTGGAAGCCGAGTGAAATTGCCAAGAGTCGTTGATTTGGAGAAGGGCCATCGGACGGTGGTCGCACGTTGAACTTGCCCGGAGGTTAACTAAGGTGTGCGGAGGATAGCCAGGTACGATACGAGTGTTTGATTGGTTATTGATATATATATAGGTGGGGCCGGAGTATAATGAAATTGTTTAATTAAACGATTAGCGGATAATTAGCATAAGTCTGGAGCGTGATTGTTGTAAGGCTGGGTGGTGAAATATAGAGCCGAAAGTTCATTACAAGTTATTTATTTAAAAAGAAATGTGGAGTATAAATACAAAGTGTTGAAAGTTAAACATTGGTTATAAGGCTTGGAGATAATATAAAGTCGAGAATATAAATTAAAGTCCAACCATTGTGGATGGTATTTATTTATCAAATTCTACGAATTTGATAAATAAACCCGAAGAAAGAAGAAGTCAATGAAGACCCAGGCTGGAGGAAAAGAACGGGGTAAACCAGGGGAAAATGCTGACAGAGCGATTGTAGACACACCAGCTCTTCTTAGGGGTCCAATTTCAGTTTTGTTGCGTCACACGATGATCTCTCTTCTCTGGCATTTACTTGTATTGAAGATCACTATTCTAGGAATAAGGAGTTATTTTCTCCAAAAATAACCCTAGCCAAGCATTGACAATGCATCAAGGATATCTTTCTATGCTTCATAAGTACATATGTTCTACTTCTAAATCATGTCTTGGAAGTGGTTGTTTTGCTGGAAATTATTCACCAGTTGGTTTCATACCAAAGTCTTTTTCTCATTTTCAGCATCCAATACATGAAAAAGATAATGGTTTAAAACAACATAAATATTTGAAATTTTGCAAGAATTGTATGGCACACTTTGAATATGAATTTTGAAGTCAAGTGCATGATGTTGTATAGGATCAAGTGTCATTTTGAATACCAAATGTTTCACGAGAAACTTCTCAACATGCTACCCTGCAGTAAGGATTAAATGACAATATTGCATCAACTATTTCCATAATAAAAGTGCACCTCGGCCATAAGACTAGACAACTACAAATGTTGTAGATCTAACAAGACCACACAATCAAATGTATTCCACAAGGCCAATACTGTATGAAAAATGAAAAGGAGTTTGCAACCAAAAATACCTTGGGCAACTAATTCAATTAGATACACCAAACCATCAGCAAAAAGGAAAACCAGCCTACTTGGCCTCAATATTTTCAACTAGGTCCTCTAATTCAACCAATAAAAAGGCCAAAACCATAGCATTGAGATACATTTCATTACACTGTCAATAACAATAAAATTTGACTCAGCCATAGCCCTTTCCTTTTAGACCACTGGGTAACAAATATGTTTCCTTTCACCTTTGAGTTTTCAAATTATGCCAACCAAATCTAAGACATTTAAGAGGGGGAACTACTACAACGTTAAAAAGAAAACCAGAGCACACATCTAAAATAACAACCCTCCATGAAAAATTAAAATAACACATTAAAATTTCATATAAGTGGACAAGGAAAGATCCACCGCAGTGAAGTTTCACGTGCAGGGGACCTTCCTTTAAACATAATTTTTTCTCTGACCTGCAATTTTTTTGTCACTGAGCCATCCTTGTTGAAGTACAACTCCTTTTCCATAGCTCTTTTATTAACTACCTTCTCTCTGTCGCGTAATCTCAGAGTCCCTCTTCTGCTTGAGCGATTAAAGGAAATGGGTGAAAAAACTGAAAGAGAAGACAATTGTCTGCCATAATTATCAAACATTGCACCCAACTTCTTCCCCTTTCCATTTTTATCCAATGAGGTAGATGTGGAAATTGTTGTCATACTGCCCAAAGCAGAGGCCATCTTCTCTTATCTTGAATATAGAATTACAAGATCTTCATATTAGTATGAACCTTAAAAAACATGACTCCCATTGCTAAAAACCACTTTTAAGTTGTAACAGGCAAACTAAACAACTATCGCAACTTTTGGCAACTTCTGGAGCATTAAAAGAGAAACAACCAAAGAGAAATACAACCACAATCCTCATTTTAATGAGACCGGACTATATATTTTCATTAAGATAATAGAAAGAAATCACGACTATATTAAGGCCACCACAAAACAATCTTTAACGAGTGTCTCTCGCAGCCTTCAGGTTGCCATGCTAGAGGTTGCATATTTTTAATTTAAATTCTAGACCTCTCGTGCCCATCTATGAATGCATCCAATGGGATATCTACATCAAATGCTCCTTTATATCCCCAAAAACAAATTCCCTACTACAAGAGCACCAGTATTGATGGATCACCCCACACCATCCCACCCACTAGAAACGATGAAAAAGGAAACCCAAGAAAACTTCTAAAATATCTCAAGATGACTATATGGGTGGTTCTTATGAATCAACCAACCATTCAGAACATGCTCATCAATCCAAACCATGAGTATTATGTGACAATATTCAAGCAAGCACTGAATCGAATTTCTGAAGATATGTTAGAGAAACCCTAAACTCTCATTGAAAATAGGTGAAATGTGGCACCACTCGGGGATTGACATGTGCCAATTGGTACAAGTGGTAGACAATTGGCATGCTCAAACAACGAGGTGATGCAGGAATGACATGAGGGAGAAAATATCAGAAAAGCCCCAAATCTCGAGAACTAAAGCTCATCACCAACCTGAGATTGACAACTTTACATGATGTAACCTATGAAATCGTAAATGGAGAAATCATAGTAACAATAAAGTAACCCATGTAACAATAAAGTCGGATTCATCCTGGGAGTGGTAATGGGAGAAATCATAGTGAACAACAGGAAACATGCAGAGTTGCTTACAATCAAATAGATGAAAAAACACATGCAAAAAACCTAGATAATAATCATGAACAAGCTTAATATTGAATTATGAACTGTAAAGGAACTTACAAAATGTGACATTACGAACCTGGTCAAGCGCACAAGCAAAAATATCCTGGATATGACCCTGGTTGACAAGTTGTATTGCTCATGATGCAAGAGGATTTGTACCTGCACTGCCAAGTCAATCAAATCCCATCATTATCTATACAATAAATACAAGTAATTGATGTAGTATTTTTTACTCTAAGATGCATTCTTATGATAATGTTAGAACATATGTTGAAAATGTCAAAACATACCTGCATAAGCTCCTCTTCGTTTCAAGAACAATTTATTGGAGTCGCATGAACTTGGAACAAGCCTCCCACGATCTGAAAGAGTAGCAACTAAGTCAACATTGACTTTTTTGTTGCTACACTAGATTGAGGGTGGTTTGCTCCAAGATTAAATCGCTCCAATAAATTATTCTCTACTAAACAGGGCCAACCACGTGAAGGTGGAAGCTCTTATGGCCCCTCCCCCCCACCCTCACATCACTCTCAATTCCCCAATACCCAATCTATAATTCATTTTTTACTTTCATGAGCATAAAAAAAAATATTCAATAACTAATAAAAAACAATTCAACAAAAAGTACACAAGGAAACATTGCAATTAATGCTTGACATAAAAATAGTATGATAAATGAGTTTTTTATATAACGCAAAAAACGTTCCAAGTATGGTCATTGGTAACGTTCCAAGTATAATACAATATTTTACATTATCGAATTTTCTTTTTCTTCTTCCTATTTCTAACGCTCGTAATTACATCATCAATATCATCATGCTCTGCTCCTGTTTCGTGCCTTTCGACCCGCACTGCTGACCTAGTTGCGTAGTCACGATGTCTGGTCTCATCCAGTGACGGGGCATCGCCTACAAAAACAGATAATATTAAATTTTAATTATCTTTTTTTAAATATCATTGAACTAGTTCGGTAATATTAATAAAAAAAATTGCAATGAGATTATTTACCTGGTGCACCATTTGTCGGCGTTGACCTAGTTGGGTAGTCACGATGTCTGGTCTCATCCAGTGACGGGGCATCGCCTACAAAAACAGATAATATTAAATTTTAATTGTCAGTTTTTAAATATCATTGAACTAGTTCGGTAATATTAATAAAAAAAATTGCAATGAGATTATTTACCTGGTGCACCAGTTGTCGGCGCTGACCTAGTTGCGTAGTCACGATGTATGGTCTCATCCAGTGACGGGGCATCGACTACAAAAACAGATAATATTAAATTTTAATTGTCAGTTTTTAAACATCATTGAACTAGTTCGGTAATATTAATAAAAAAAAATTGCAATGAGATTATTTACCTGGTGCATCAGTTGTCGGCACTGACCTAGTTGCGTAGTCACGATGTATGGTCTCATCCAGTGACGGGGCATTGCCTACAAAAACAGATAATATTAAATTTTAATTGTCATTTTTTAAATATCATTGAACTAGTTCGGTAATATTAATAAAAAAAATTGCAATGAGATTATTTACCTGGTGCACCAGTTGTCGTCGTTAGGATTGTTGCCCTATCTTCCTCTCTGGTGGTAAGATCCTCAAGGGAAACATTCTCTGTCATTTAAACAAAAAATGTTATAAGGACAACCATCAAGGTATAATTAGAAAAAATTATAAGTGGAAATTAATTACCGTCATGGCCCTCATTGATAGTAGCATTGTCGGCCTGGTCCCTACTACAATGATCAGGTTGCACGTGAGGATCATCTACATTTTGCTCTAAAACTGGGTTATTTGCGTCGTCTGTAGTGTTGCTCCCCTGATTTAAACAAAGTTGTTAGACATTAAATTTATGGATGAAAACAAACATATTGAAAGGTTAATGTTTTACCTTATCAGGCATTCTGGATCTTGGGACCTGCCCCAAGCTTATGCGACGTTCAACTACGACTTGATAGCCGAAATGGAAAACGATATTTTTATCTTCCTCTGTTGTTTCTGTTCCAAAGTCATCACCCTACATTACATATGTCTGTGTATTTTTAATCATATTTGATAGGATTACAAAAACGTTGGAAGACGATACAATTAATTATAAGATGTTTAGCTACTTAATTACAATTCTTGCGGCCAATTTCAAGTAGCCGCCCTGGCCTAGCTTGTGATGGCCCTTTTTTTCAATCCTAGCTTTGGTTGCCTTTGAGGTGTCAAGCAACCTAGCATCAAAATATTAAAGTCAGATATGACGTGGCACACTTTTATTTTAGACATGAGAAAATTAAAGCTATTGAATTAAAGTTGTAATACCTTGCGGGTCCAGTTGGTATTTTTCCTTCTTTCTTTGCCCTTTTCTCTTTTCCGTCATGGATGAGTGCTCTCCACTCACTCTCTGGAACTATGAGAGGACGCTCATATCTAGGGTTAAATTGCAATTGCGTCCTATAGGTGTCCCTGGTATATTTCAAATATTTGCCGGCAACCCGAGCCACCGTTGTTCTATCAAATATGCCGACCCCAAAAAGGGTTTCTAGATAATCTAGAAGTTCTTTTTTCAGGTTGGAACTCTAGGAATTCCACCCTGTGCGTATGGTTGGGCCAAAAATTACCAACGCATGGCTCTCCAGATACCTATAGAACTCATTGTTTCCTACACAGAAAAAAGAAGAAGATATTATCATTAATTTAAAAATAAAAATCATGATAAATATGTTTTAGATAAAGTACATGAAATAGTTAAAATATTAAAATTTACCTGGAAGTTGTACATGCTTTATAGGGACACCTTCATCGTTCACCAACAACGTGCCATTAATGGTCCCTGTGGAGCTGACACGTGTAGCTCCAGGAAACACAATAATGTAGTTGGCCATATCAGCCTCATCATTGCCAACACATTCAGCGGTTGGCTGGGTGTCTGCTTGGGCAAGGTGTGTTTCTTGCCTGGCACCTAAAGGAGTAGAAGGTGTACAAGAGGGTTGTTGGGCAATATCTTGCCCTTGTGTCCCACTACCACCAACACCGGTTTCAGCAAGTGCCAGTAAATGCTACATACAAAAGAACTTTTTGTTAGTTTAGTCAATGTAAAAATTAAAAATCAAACTATCACAATTCATCTCATGCAAAACAAAAAAAATATCCTTTTGACTTTTTATTATTACCTGATATCTTTCTAGCTGGCTCATAAGTTTTTATCTTCTCTTCTGTTTCAGGTGTTTGAGGCGCGTCTATCAAAGTATTAAATTCCGACCTTGCATTTCGTGCCTTTTTTCGCAACAAGAGCACTGGAGATAGGGATGAAGAAAGCTCTTCCTCAAAGAGGGAATCATCAGGCGTACCATGGCTAGGTGTTTGCATATTTGAACAAAATTAATATTATTTCAATTATGTAAATAACTAAAATACCTGAAGATAGAGCAATGCTGGCGCTTTACATGTTCTTCCGCTGGCCTCTTTCCGCGATCATCCCGTCTCTGGGTTGTTCCTGCACTGCTCTCATCAGTCTGCCACATTGCAATAAAATTATAAATGTAAAAGCTTGAAAACAATATCTAACTTAAAAACACAAAATGAAAACTGAAATAATTTCTAATAAGACACCGGACGACAAAGTTAGAGTTTCAAATATGCCTTGCATTGAATTCAGTCCTGGAAACATGTCATTGCACATTAAGGCACCCAAACAAGAGACGAGTTGACAATGAAGACCTTGTTGAATATATTGTTGGAGCAACTTCTAGTAAACTTTTTGTGAAGACCTTGAGGACATTTTTGGAGCAACATTGTTGAAGCTGATGGTATAGCATTGTTGGAGACGATCTTGAAGGGCCTTGAAGTGAAGCTTTTGGAGCAACTATTGAAAAATCCTTAGAGCATTTAAGTAAGGCACTTTCTATCTTCCATCACCTTTTTCCTTTTAATATCCTTTAAACGATTTTGTTGATATTTAATGTTTGAAATCACGTTATAATTCCTTGATTATATGTGTTTGGGGACTAGAATAATTTCACACTAAACCATGCAAACTTAAAAGTAACTTAACGGATCCATAAAGTAATAATAATCATAATTCCTAATTTCCTATTGTACGATATGATGCAAATTATTCAAACATGAAGCAATGAAGACATGCAATGTCCGAATTTCAAGATTGATGAACCAATACAAGAAGTTAGAAACTACAACTTTGATTCAATACTCTGTGTCCTAACTCCAGGAAGGAATCTAGTTTGTAGTACAGAACATGCATCGTGTATTATCAATTCTTAATTGACAACAACTAAAGGTCATCTACATCATCAATTCCTTCCCATTTTTGTGTTTTATGTTATATTCCTTATAAAAGTGTCAAATTTCTCTCAAAGTAAGCAACCACTGAATAAAATAAAAAATAGTTGAGATATGATTGAGAAATGGTCATTTATTTCTTAAAAGGATCTTCACGATTTCTTTGGTTGTTTTTCATCTCAAGAAACAAGAAATGACCTAAGAAACTATCGTGTTGTAATATAAGAAACAACATTGTGCAATGGCCATTTTCAAAGCCAAATGATGTCCATTGAGGACATGGCCTTTATTTGGTTCCTGTTTCATAGGAGTTTCGGGTATAAATGGAACTTTTTGTATCATTTCCAGTAGTAAAAAGGGAAAACCTTCTTTTTCCATGGGAAATAATTTACCTTTCCTTTTTCAAGATAATCTAAATCACAAAAAATATGAACTATACTGCATAGATTCTTGGATAATGTGAAAGTGCAAAAGGAATACCCTACACAAGTGATGCACACATGTACACTTGAACACTAACATATTTTTGTAGTTGAAATGCAATGCTTGTTTTCATTTAAATGTAGGGTTTTTAAAGCAGGGAGAAATAATGGCTGCCAATTTAATAAGCGTTTCTTTGGGAAAAATTTAAATCTTGTCTTGGGTGATGAAGATAATAGAGGGTATTGAATCTTGATTCTTGACATTGTGTTTAACTTGGAATAACTCAAATGAATATAAATATCGGTGATGAGTTCTTTTTCTATGCTCAAAACTCTTATGTCGAAAGCATTGTATGATGGCTAGCATTTGCTTGTTTCCTTTCTTAGTTCAATATTAAAAAGTATGTTAATATGTTATTGGGTCACGAATGATAACTACAATTGTTTGCTGCGATGTCTCAAACCCCAAGATTACGAAAAGTTTTCTCAAGTGGAGCTATTTGGTTAGGTACGGCAAAGATTGTCCTCTATAGGAGGAAGAACTGCGGTAGAACTTACCATTTGCAAGAGGGCGAGAGTAATCTTTGTTAAGAGGGCGAGGGGCGAATCTTTCGTGCGCGAAACTCGGCCGAATGCGTGCCGCAAAACTGGAAGGCGGTGCGAGGGTGAATGTTGTTCGCAGGCGGAGGCGAATGCGCACGTGATATGGGACGTTAATGTAGCACACATGTACATTTGAACACTAATAGATTTTTGTAGTTGAAATGCAATGCTTGTTTTCATTTAAATGTAGGGTTTTTAAAGCAGGGAGAAATAATGGCTGCCAAATTAATAAGCGTTTCTTTGGGAAAAATTTAAATGTTGTATTGGGTGATGAAGATAATAGAGGGTATTTAATCTTGATTCTTGACATCTAGAGAGAACCCTACAGCCTAACACAATCCAATGGAATTGACCAAAAAAACCCCAAATAGAGTCAACCCTACTATAGGAGGAAGGCCTAAGAACTTACCATTTTGCAAGAGCTGACGGTGAATGCTGTTCTGCAAGAGCTGAGGGCGAATGTTGAGGGCAAATTCTGTTCTGCAAGAGCTGAGGGCGAACGCTGAGGGCGAATGCTGAGGGCAAATTCTGTTATGCAAGAGCTGATCAGGGCGAATGCTGTTCTGCAAGAGCGGAGGGCGGATGCGCGCGTGATATTAGCTATTGCCACGGATACGAAAAAATAAAATCATTTTTATGTAGCGTGCATATAAGTTTCGTATATGCATTTAGCGCGCATATCAGTGTCGTTATACTGACGGCGAAAAAGGCGTCGCTATTGCAACGAAGGTCTCCAAACGTCGCAATTACGACAATTAGACATTGTGTCGCACTTGTAGTCGTCGCAATAGCGACGCTTTCGGACATAGTGTCGCCAGTGCGACGTCTTCCTCCAAACGTCGCAGTGGCCACACTTTTAAGTGTCAGTATTGCGACACCTTAAAACTTACTATAGGAGCAAGGCCTAAGAACTTACCATTTTGCAAGAGCTGACGGTGAATGCTGAGGGCAAATTCTGTTCTGCAAGAGCTGAGGGCGAACGCTGAGGGCGAATGCTGAGGGAAAATTCTGTTATGCAAGAGCTGATCAGGGCGAATGCTGTTATGCAAGAGCGGAGGGCGGATGCGCGCGTGATATTAGCTATTGCCATGGATACGAAAAAATAAAATCATTTTTATGTAGCGTGCATATAAGTTTCGTATATGCATTTAGCGCGCATATCAGTGTCGTTATACCGACGGCGAAAAAGGCGTCGCTATTGCAACGAAGGTCTCCAAACGTCGCAATTACGACACTTAGACATTGTGTCGCACTTGTAGTCGTCGCAATAGCGACGCTTTGGGACATAGTGTCGCCAGTGCGACGTCTTCCTCCAAACGTCGCAGTGGCGACACTTTTTAAGTGTCGGTATTGCGACACCTTTCTATAAACGTCGGTATAGAGACGGTTTCGGGCGGGATGGAAAAAAGTTGGGGAAATTTCTGACATTTGGTCAAAAGCGTCGGAATTTGCGCCAAATGTAGTAGTGGCAGGAACACAACAGAATAAACATATAAACATAAATACAGAGATGCAGCGGAAATAACACTTCATTTCATTAATATCAAAGAACTGAAATTTGCTTACAGACAGAATGGAAATAAAACTAGCTAGGGCGCTGGTAGCTATCTCTGAGAAGAGATGTGGCAGCTACAGGCCTCTGAACTGTGTTACAATGAGGCTCTAGGGCCTATTTATCATTTAGAAACAATGGGAAATCCTAAGCAGCCAAAACCCTAACCCTAGGAGATGAAACGCCAAAACTATGGGCCCCGTTTGGGTAAATTGGTGTTTCAACTTCCCAGGGGCGTAACTTTGGCATACGATCTCCGTTTGATGCGTACCATACCTCGTTAGAAAGATCTATCCGAGGACTACAAATTTGGAATGAGCAACATCGGTCCATGGACCCATGTTTCTCTCCATTTTCCCAAAAAACGTCGTTTAGGGCCTCAAAACGGCTCCGGAAGTTTAGGACCCGAAAAACTGCTAAAAATAGTAAACTGTGCCGAAACTGAAAAACTGAAATAGACAATGGTGGAGCCCCAAGTGGAATAGGCGGGTGACCACCAATATCCACATGGATCAACAAAGGTTCCCCATGTAGCATAACAATGCATCCTTGAGGTGGAATTCTGGTTCTTTCTTTCCATCCATGAACATTTTATATGTGGTGGTTAATACTTAGTAATTTTTGTATATCTATGACCATCCAGAAGTCTCATTCCCATAAGAGCTGAGAACAATGTTCAGTTCCACAATCCAGGGCTTAATGAGGAAATCTGCAATGTAATTGATACCACCCTTCTTATATTTAATATCAAATAATTTTTTTGTAGATATATGGAGCATTTATGATGATGATAATTTTGCAACGTCCCCTTTGTCTATATAAATTTAAGAGGTAAGTGATCTGTGTGTAGGATTGTATCCTTCCTTAGAATTTAATGCTTCCACTACTAGAAATCCTACATGATGGAATACATATTATTATCATAGGTGCGGTATTTCTAAATTGTATCAAGGAGTGTCTCACTGTGATATGCCACCAAATTCCATTGTTGGGTGAGAACTGCACCGATATCATAGTCGAAGGCATCTGTCTCAATTTCAAATGGTTGTTGCATGTCTGGAAATATGAGTCATGGCATAGAGCATAAAAGGTGGTGTTTCATATAAAAAATTTCCTTTTGTTGGAACTTGGAATTTTTTTTTCTTCTTTTGTTATGCCCTTAGTAACTTGATTCAAAGGCCAAGTGATATGAGAGAACCCCAACATGAACCTTTGATAGAAATCGGCAAGACTCTAAAAGTTGCGAAGCTCTATTATATTTTTCTGGGTTGACCAATTCTGAATGACTTGCATATTAGTCAGATCCACATGTACACCTTGCTCATAAATGATGTAGCCTAGATACTAGACCTCGGTCATGCCAAAGGATCATTTATCGAAGTTGGCATATAGTTTGTTTTGCTGCAAATTTTGAAGGACTTGTCGAATATGTTCTAGTGCTTTTCCCATCTCTTGTTTAAGATGAGGATGTCATCCAGATATCCAACCAAGAATGAGTGGGTGAGAGGTCGCAATATTTCATCCATTAGCTTCATAAAAGTTGCAGGGAAATTTTTCTTCTGTTTAAATTTTTTATCAATATTGACAGCATATCGATACACTATACCAATAAAGGAGATGTAGAGGAACTCCATTTATGCTTAGATGTATTTGTATAGAAAAAAATTTTACTTCAGTACCAAATTCTTCTCACAATCTTGGATACCCAAATTTGTGCATAGGGTATGAAAAAATTTCATGAACTCTAGCACATCTTGGTCACTTTCCTACCATAGTGTGGTCCATTTTATGTACTTATCTTCACAGCGCCTGATAGGGTAATATTTTTCTTTGATAGCATCTCGAAAATAATTCCAAGAGAGTGCGACTGAAATTAGTGAGGGTCCCTCCTTATCCCTCTGCTCATAGTAATATTCCCACCAGTCCTTGACATGGGGGGTGACTTTGAGGAGTGAAAAAATGATATTTCCCCTATCGGAAAAATTATAGGCTGAAAAATATCCTTCCAATAGATTTAACATATATATAGAGCATATGTGTCTATATTTCCATCAAATATAGGAATTTCAAAGTTAAATTGTACCTTAAAGTGGCTAGCACCTCTAAAGTACCTACTCGATGAATATGCTTCTCCCGCTGATACCCGCCGAACGATTTGGGAAAAATTATCCATCATCTTGATCCTTTGTTGCTTGAGGGCCTCTTCCAACAACAAATTGAAAGGATCTTGTGTTCCCTTGCCTTTATTTTCTTCGTCCATGTGAGGTTGTTGGGGTCAGTGAGGCCGGTATTGCAGGGCTTCAACCAGTTCAAGTCCCAGCTCCTTATACCCTGACCTCGTTAAGAACATGCATATAAAAAGAGAGAAATAACACAACACTGTAATACCAAAAATTTGGATTTATGAAGGGAAGAAATGAAATACAAATTTAATATAAAACATAGAGATACAAAAACATATAACTTCAAATAATAAATAGCCAATACCGAAAATTGTTTACATGCACAAAGGAAACAAACTCGCTCGGGTGATGGTAGTCTATCTCCGAAAATAGATGTGACGGCTACATGCCTTTCGAAGTATGTTACAATGGGGCTTAGAGGCCTTCATATCATCAAGAAAAAATGGAAAACCCTAAACATACAAAAACCTAACCCTAGGAGATGAAGTGCCAGAAGCTTGTGGGCCCCACTAGGGTTTGTTGGAACATCAACTTCCTAGGGTTTAACTTTGGAATTTTATCTATGTTTAGTGTGCATGATACCTTGTTAGAAAGGTCTATCTGAGGACAACAACTTTCCAAAACAAATGTAGACCAAATTTTTGTTGGTTATGTGTTATATTCTTTCCACGACTAGTCACACGCATGGAGGGATCATAGGGGGGACAATATCCCCCCCTTGTTCATTACGATGAGAAAAGTAGGGGGAGGCATCCCCCCTATCAGGGGGTATGTAGTGGGGCGGTCACCCCCCTAGAAATGGTCTTGGGTAGTGCCCTAGGAAATTTTGTTTGGACCATATATTAGGTGCACAAACCTACCTATGGTTTTGTGCATGGATTTTTCACGTGGTTTTGGGCATGATGGTTTTATTCCCATGGTATTTTGTAGATATGGTCAAGGGAACTACGATTATGTTCTCGCCATTATTTATTTTTATGTTTTAATAATTCGTTTGTAGGTAATTTCTATACAGGATTAAAACCTACATTTGGAATCAAATTTGTTTTGGCTTCAAGGGGACACCTTTTCTTTTGAGGGATTTTCCTCGGGCCTATGGTAGACCCTGTTCAGTGGGAGATCTGCAGGATCGATTCTCGCGATGAAATAATATGGAAAGTAATAGAAACATAGATATCGTGAAATTTAATTGTCATAGTTTTCATTTGTGGAATATCAAGATTGAGGATCTGCTAGTGGATAAATTTCAGTGGATCATGGTAGATATGGGTACTAAACCAACGAGAATGTTAGAAAAATACTAGGCGAAGTTAGATCGAAAGGAAAAGAGAACATTATGTATCTCAGATTTAGTATTGTTGAATGTAGCAGGGGAAGATACGCCGAAGGCTTTGTGGGACAAGTTAGGGACTTTGTACCAATCTAAGTCTCTGGTGAACAAATTGTTCATAAGGAAAAATTTGTATAACCTAAGGATGAGGGATGGAGACTCAGTTATAGAGAATTTGAACGCCTTTAATATTGTGTTAAGCCTGTTGTTATATGTTTATATTAAACTTTACAATGAAGCTAAGTGAATCATTTTGTTGTGTTCTCGACCAGATTCGTGGGATAATTTGGTTGTCGCAATAGGTAGAATTGATACTAGTTTGAAGTTTGATGAAATAGTTTCATCCTTGTTGTCAGAGGAGCTGAGATGGAAAAATATGGAGAATCATAATGGATATGCCCTGTATGTGTGAGGACGGTCCCATAATAGAAACAAAAATAATTCCATGAGTGGGAGATCTAAATCTCCAAGAAAACCTATAAAGGTGTGTTGGAAATGTGGAAAGGAAGGGAACTACAAAAATTAATGTATATCTAAATATTCTAAGAAAGGAAAGGTTTCTGATGATTATCCTTCTACAAAGGTGAAAACCACCTCAAATGAAGGTGGGGATGTGTACTTGGATTCTTCTTCAAGTACACATGTATATCATGAGGAATGGTTGATTGACTCCGGTGCATCCTTTCACTTCACTCCCCATAGGGAGTGGTTCTGCGAGTATGAGAAATATTATGGTGGTGAAGTATTCTCACGGGATAATATGAATGCAATAATCATCAGACGTGGAAAATTAAAGATGAATTTGCAAGGTGGAAGGATTAGAACACTTCACGGTGTTCTGCATATTCTTGCATCGGCCAGATATCTTATTTATGTAAGAAATATGGATGATGCGGGTGCCTACAAGATGGCTCGAGGAGCACTGGTATTAATGTTGGGAATTCAGATTAGAACGTTGTACAAGCTTCTGGGTATCACTTTTATTGATGGGTGCAACGATTATGTCATTCCTAAAACTAGAGCTGAAAAACTTGTGTTCTCCTGAGAAAATACCATGATAAGGAATCAAAGGCTTGCACATATTGGAAAGAAGTTTCTTCAAATACTGCATGGTAATTGTATGGTATAAGGTGTGTTAATTTCTCTCTGGATTTCGATTTATGTGAACAATGTGTATATGGGAAGCAGAATCGGGTGAGTTTACCTGTGGCGTTATGATGACAAACGAGATATTAGAGCTTGTGCACAATTATGTGTTTAGACTTGTGTTCATTTCATCACTGGGTAAGTATGTGTACTATGTATATTTTATGGATGACTTCTCAAGGAATACATTGATATATTTCCTCGGGAAGAAATCTAAAGTCTTTGACATGTATAAATAATTTAAGGCTATGGTGGAAAACCAGACAGAGAATAATATAAAGATGTTGAGGACATATAATGGTGGAGAGTTCTGCAAGAAGGAATTTGAAGAGTTCCATAAGAAGTGTGGTATATCATGACAGAATTCTAATCCATACACACCTTAACAAAATGGAGTTGCAAAAAGAATGAACATGATGTTGATGGAAAAGGAAAGAAGCATACTCTATGGTGTCGAGTTAGGACAAGAATTTTGGGCAAAGGCAGTGGAGACTGCGTGTTACCTAGTTAATAGATCACCTTCATCAGCGTTGGAGGATAAGACTCCACATGAGGTAGGTGCTGGTAAGAAACCCTCTCTTTCACATTTGAGGGTATTATTAGGATGCATATGTACATGTTCCATAGGAGAAGAGAACCAAGTTGGAGAGTAAATTTGAAAGGTGCATATTTATTGGGTATAAGGATGGTTTAAAAGGTTATAAGCTTTGGAACCCAGAAACAAGGAAATTTGTGTACAACCAAAATGTGGTGTTTAGAGAGGCGAAATTTTTTATTAAAAACGAAGTCCTACCAAAGGAACCTAAGAATATAGAGTTTGATATAAAGGAGGAAGAATTAGAATCTACAGAATAATAAGAATAAGAAGAAGAAGAGCCACAAACTCCAGCTTTGAGAAGATCAATTTGAAAGAGAAGGTAGCCAAAAAGGTATAGTTGCTCTGCTTTTTATTCAAATTTTTCTTTATCTGTTACTGATGATGATCCCAGAACTATTAGGGAGGTAGTAGATTTAGAGGATGGAAAAATATGGAAAGAGGCCATGGTTGATGAAATGGCATCTTTGGAAAAAATGAGGCTTGGGACCTGGTGGAGTTGTCTGTTGGAAGGAATCCCATTAGAAGAAAATGGGTGTTTAATAACAAGATGAATTCAAAAGGAAAGGTGGAGAAATACAAAGCTCAGTTGGTAGCAAAAGGTTCTTCTCAGGTGTCGGGAATAAATTTTGGTGATATTTTTTCTCCTATTTCCAATTTAGGTTCTATTAGATTACTTTTGTATGTTGCTACTGCTTTTGATTTTGAGGTAGAACAGATGGATGTGAAGACAATATTTCTTGACAAGGATATGCAAGAAGAGATCTACATGAAGTAACCCAAAATATTTGCAATGAAGGGTAAGAAATAACTTGTATGCAGGTTAAACAAGTCTCTGTATGGGTTAAAATACTCACCAAGGATGTGGTATCACAAATTTGATACATATACACGGGGACCTAGCTTCACCAAAAGCAAAGCAAATCATTTTGTGTATTTTAATTTAATTGGTGGCCGTGTTATTTATTTGGTCTTCTATGTGGATGATATGTTCCTAATTGAAAATGACAAAGAAATTATCCAATATTTGAAGACCCAATCGTCCTCCAAATTCGACATGAAGGATCTTGGTGCTGCAAACTATATTTTGGGCATTGAAATTAAATGAGATCAAGAAAATAGGAAGCTTTGGTTAAACCATAGGAAATATATCGAGACAATGTTGCAGAGGTTTAATATGGAGGATAGTAAACCAGTGAAGGTTCCTATTGTTGGTGCAAAAAGGTGACCTATAAAAATCAATCCTAATGCCTATAGTAATCATTAACCAAGGATTTGTTTGTTTGTTTCAAGAGTGTTGGCACTGTTTGTATAGAGTGAAATCAGAATTTATCTAGCAATAAATGATTCTAAATCATTGCATTAACTAATTTTCTAATTCTTGAAGTTCAGTCTGGAATAATTCAAAAGAAAAACTTAAAGAAATTATAAACCATGGATCTTAATCTATCTTCAACTAATTGGTAGAGAAACTAAATCTAACTTATGAATTGAAAGAATCACACTCAAAGAATTAATGCTTAACAATTATCTACTGAAAAAGAGAGATTACAGAAATGAACAATAATCTAATATTCACACTTTTAACTGAAACTAACAATAACTGATCACTCAAGATTTCCAGTGACATTACTCAATATAAACATCAATCAATTGCAATACTTGAGCTAATATGATAAATTTATTAAGGAATAACACGCAGGCATGAAAGTAACAACAGTTAAAAGTTATCTCATTGTAAAATCAAATCATAAGTATCTATACTAACAACAGTTGAATTAACTCTAATTCTATGAGATATCATAAATGAATAATTGTGAAAAGGAAGAGAAACAAATATGACACAAGAAAAGCAACCCTTCTCCTAGTGACCGCACCCAGAGTCTCCAGAAGTCACTGCGGAAAGATACTCAAAATAAGATTATAAAGGAAACGTTGTCTTTCTCATTAAATTTAGTAATAACAATACAACATCAACACAATGTAAATACTCTATCTTCAATAATAATGTCAAAATGTAAATTACAACTTCCAGGTTAAAAGTATCGTTCTATTTGAAATATCGGCTTTATATAATATAAAGGAAACCAAACGGATGAGAGAAAAACCTGAGGATCAGGGGATCCTAAGGATTTCACAACTGTCAATCAGATTTCCTTATAAAATAGACTCAATCCTCCTAGTCTTCCGTTGGCCCGTATGAGCAAGACATGGTCTTCTTTCCTTTTCTTGGCCACTTTTGTCCCATTATTTTAACAACAGTTGTTCCATTCGGATTCTTGCACACAAAAATCAAGATAAAGTTAGTTTTCATGCCATAATCACACAATTTTTTGATAATTGGTCTTTTCCATCTTTCACAATATTTTCTTCTAGATTTATTCCAAAAATGAAGATAAGTACATGAAATTCGAAGATAAATCAAGATAATATGAAGATAAAACATACCTTTTCCATGGCCCAACGTACTCCCTTGCTTACCTTTTTGCATGTCCTCATGCAAAAAGATGGTTGAGGTGTATTTGTGTCAAATAATAATCACGATAAACTTCTTCCTTATATATCCTAAAACCATTTTTATGTTTGATTATTGCAAATTCCTAGTTCATATGACATTATGGCAAATCATAGTCATGGTAATATCCTTCACAGGGATACCATATAATAGGACACTTGTAACGACATCCTATCCATGTAGGGCCCATGCATAATATTATATTGTTGTAGATGTTTAGGCGAGTAGTAGCACCTTTAAAAAAATTTAACCAAATGGCTCTCGGTTCTTGACATTGTTAATGGAAGCCTTCCATATTTTTTTTCTGCCAACAAATCTTCTTCTCTAATGTCTTGGAAATACTCCCTTCCTGCATGTACAATATCTTTATGTAGTGGTCCTAATTTAGGCACAACTCCCTCTTGTTTCATGAATCCTCTATGTTGAATGAAAATATGCAAGGGTTTTGTGGGCTCTCCTCTTACCCATAGATCCAAACCATGTTCTGTATTTTGAAAAATGTTATAGCCCTTAGCCCATTTAATATGATTAGAGGTGAAAGAGAGGAAAGCTTAAAATTGAATGTCCCCACTGAAGGGGATAATATTACTATCCCATTCATCCTCCAAGAAATAATTGTGAAAATCTAGTTCACATAGAAGGTGTAATACCTTCTCATTTTCCCCCTGACAACATTGGATGAATTCTGCAGTGGTTTTAAATTCAACTAGCTTTTCATCCCTGGCATCTTTAATATTCAACAATAGATATATTTCCAACAACAATAATGCATATTTAGTGGCAGGTGACCAGTAAGATAAAACATTAGAGTAAAGAGAATAGATCATTTCGGTTTGTTCCTTGGCTTTTTGAAGCTAGGTTTGCATTCTCTTCACTTTCTCCTGCTCACCTCTGAGACTGGAGAAAGTTTATTCTTCTGTTGCAGTGAGTGTATCAAATTTTTTTCTTCAATTCCTGGTGTATCTATAAGGGTACCACTTCTTTCTTGTACTGAGCCAAAAACTATTGAGTCTGTTTCAATTCATTTTGTAGTTTTAAAATAACAACCTCTCTTACCAGAGGAATATAGTGAGGTGTTTCCTTTGCCTGTGTTTCATTGTCATGTGTTGGCACCAAATCAGTTTGCACAACATTTTTATTTGTCTCTTGGGAAATACAATGATTGGTCTCAACATTCTCCTCGACATCTGTTTGAACGGCAACATCTATGGAATCCACATGAAACTCTGTTTGGGTATCTATTGAAAAAACACAAGGTTGTTCAGTTTGAGTGCCAATATCCTCTGTGGGATATGGTTCTGTTTAGGTTTCCATAACCTTAGTGGAGCATTGCTCTGTTTGGGTCCCAATAGTTTCCACTTCTACTTTCAGCTTCTAGGCCTTGTCTTCTTCCTTTAACCATTCTCTTAATTGTTTGACCATTTTATTCAATTTTTTGTACATCTTACTCAGCCTCCTTAATCTTGCCTTGTCTTATTTCTTCTCCTTCATGGGGTTTTATGTTGGATAGGGCACAATATCTCTTTCAAGCTCAGGAGGAGTTGTGCCAATATCAAGGTTATGCTCTAGTGGGACAATATCACTTTCAGGCATAAGAGGGGTTGTACTAACCTCAAGATCATGTTCTAATAGGAAATTATCTTTTTCAGGAACAAGAGGGGATGTACCAACATAAAGATCATGTTCTAATGGGACAGTACCTTCCTACTTATTCTCGGGTTAAAAATCTTCCTCTGTATGGGTTTCTACCTCATGGTATTCATTTTCAGAGGGAACTAATTCCCCCAAGTCCTGTAAATATCCCATCTCTTTAGTGAATGGAAAATTTTTGGTATGGACACAACTGCTAGCAGAGGCAGACTGGTCAAGATTTAGTCCTTCAAATTTTCTAGATTGGTCCCTCTCTTCATAGAGTGTACCCAAATTCTCTAGTACTTGGGTCATTTCTTCCTCATATTCCTGTAAAGAATCACTCTACGGACTTGGAGGGGGCATATGAGATGAACCTGCCTCATCTGTTAGAATTGAGGTATGTAGTCGTGGGATTATGCTCACAGGGTGTCTTTGTTTTATTGGGCCAGAGGCCAAGGACAGAGTCTTCCTCTTTCTTTCTCTTTTTGGAATTGTCACTTCTATTCTCTGTTGTTCAGTATTTGTGTTATCAATTTTTCTATCATCTATCCATGTCTGTGTATCTAGATTTTCTTCTGGTGGGGTAGGGTTTACAAATTTGTCCCATGTCAATTGCTGCTAGGCTAAGTCATGGATGATAATTAAATTCATCAGGCCATGGTGGCTGATAACAATATATGGATATTTAGCCTTCCTAACCCGACTAACAATATCATGCAATAAATAATTCAAAAAGAATGGAAAATTAACCGTAATTTTTTGTTTAACTATGGCTAGCAGTTTAATTTTTCGAGGTTTTACCACGTCTTGATGTTTGTCACAAGTGATGTACCTCTGAATAGTGGTTTCCAATTCTCGCCATGGTTCCTTTAGAGATGCAGGGTGAATCCCTTTTCCTTTTCAAACAAATTGTTCATTTGGGTCATGAAATACCATGACTTCCTCATGTAACAAAAAATGCTTGTTTGTCCATTTTGTGCCTTCTATTGGAAGTCCCAAAACCTCAGCTAGGATTGATACACACATTGTTGTATTTCTTTCTCTTACAGCTGTGTGTCCACCCTGTCGATTTTTCAGGAACTCAAGAGCTGTTTCAAAATGGAATCCATGTAATTTTACCAAAAATTGAAGCCCACCATCACGCTCAAGAACTGTGCAAGCCTTGCCTGTTAATCAAAGTATTGTGCGTTCACTGTGAATAGATTTTCTGCCCATGATTGTTGTGCTTTAGAAGCCAAATTTTCACTTCTGCATGCACTTCTCACAATTTTCTCAATTTGGAACAACACCAATAAACTACATACAATGCTTTGAAGTTTGTTATTTTTGATATAAAGGCCATAACGCTATTTTTCACATCAACACGTTTTGGCAGAGTTTAGTAATTATATCACATGTTGTTCCATTATGCATACCTTCCCCCCTCCAATTATAAAAGGGCGTGCATGACCATAGAGCACGAGAAAAGAGGAAAGGATGTTTGGAATTCATAAATGCGGCAGAAAAATGGTCAAAGCAGCATAAATACAGTAAGAAACGGCCAAAGCCATGCAAATTCCACAAATGGTTAGGAAATGATCTAAAAAGGAGTAAAAAAAAGAAATGAAACTTATGAGAAAATATTTTCCCTTTAATGGAAAGATATGAAGAAATCATGACAGGTAATAGATGATAATGACTGTTGATATCAATTGATCAGACATTATTTTTATAATTCATATAAAACTATAGTCTACCATGTATATCGGTTCATATAGATATAAATGCTATTCAAATGATAAATTTGTATTTGGAGATGAATCAATAGGAAATAGTGGGATATAGAGTAATTGGAAATATAACATAAAACTCCAATCCCATAAGCAGAGGCACTACTACTAGCAGGCATCCATAGCCTCGACAGGGTTGCTTTTTAACCCTAAAAATGAGCCAGAATCCTCTATTTAGGACTTAAATGATTTTTTTATTTCTATAAAGAGATCATCGTGCTAGCATGGTGACCAGATAATCATAGTGCCATTCAACAGGGTATAAAAAAGTGATAAGATCGGCTCGTGATGAGACCTCATGTCTTCTGATAGTTAATTAGTTGTCTAGAAGGCCATTTCCATGGTGTGGTGGCCATAATGGGAATGGCACTTGTTACATCCTTATGATCATGGTATATTGCCTCGTGATGACAACCCCTATCTTATTGAACAAGGTTTGCATTACATTTTCATATTTTCATTATAAATGGAGGGATGCTCATTAACTCCTTAAGAGTTAGGGATGGTGTGAGAAGTAAAATAATGCCAATAAAATTTATGCACTTATCGCTATATCATTATATCAAAGGGAATTATCAATTGAAAGTTTGAAAAATAAACCAACATGGTATTGAGATAATGAATATTTTTATGATATGTTCGAAGAGAAGATATTTACCAAGTCATTATATAGGTGAACCACGTTAGTTTTTGGAATAAAGATACCCATCAAAGTTTTAAAAATAATAATGCTATTAGTATCACTGTTTTTTCTCTATATTGGGTATAAATTTCCAATCCAAAAAGGATAATCTTCTTAGTAAATCATGTGAGAGAAAAGATGGTTGTTCAATTAAGATTGAATGGCAGTTGTGCAGTCATTGGAACAACAGTTGTTCTTTTAATTGAACAATAGTTGTTCAATGTATTGAACAATAGTTGTTCGTTCTATTGAACAACAATGATATGTGAAAGTCATCAAAAAGGGCATCAAAAAACCAAAAAAAAGGATCGTAGCTGTTCAATGTACTTGAACAGCAGTTGTTCAGTCAATTGAACAACAACTTCTCATTCTATTGAACATTAGTATTAAACACACCAAGAAAAAGAAATCGCGGTTGTTCTTTTTTCTGAGCGACACATGTCCAATTGATTGAATAGCAGCTATTCAATTGATTGAACAGCAAAAACACACTGGAAAAAAAATCTTGGTTTTTTGTTTTTCTAAATAACAGTTGTTCAATTGAATGAACAATGGTTGTTCAATCTATTGAATAGAAAAAACACATACAAAAAAAAAAATTGTGGCTATTCGTTTTTCTGAACAACAGCTATTTAATTGATTGAACAACAGTTGTTCAATCTATTGAATAGCATAAACATGCCAAAAAAAAAGGAAATCACGGTTGTTAATTTCAAAATGAACAGAAGATGTTCCAATAATTGAACAACATTTGCTTGTGACGTAAACCAATAGTAAAATAAAGGCATATCATTATAAGCGATCATTTCAAAAGAATAGAAATCCACACATTTACACAATGATGCTAATATTTTAAAAAAATGGCAAATTAGAACCAAATATTAAAAATATATACATTATTTACGGTGGAAGAGAAGCGTATTTTCACGAAAGTAAATTTGTTGGGTCATTACTCCCCGTAGCTAATATTTGCATAGTGGGATCATCACATACCTATTGTAAAAAAGACTCTTTGGTGAGTGTTTTATGATAAATACGTACCTGATGTCCATTCACCTGAAAAGAAGAGCTAGACCCAGCAATGGTGGTCAAAGTTAGAGTGTCATTATTGTGCACTTCTTTAATTTCATATGGGCCAAGGAAACTTGTCTATAATCTACCCGGAAAGTCTTGAAACCTAGAATCATAAAGGAGTGCCCAATCTCGTTCCTAAAACGTCTTTTCTTTTATAAGAATGCCATGCCACTTAGCCCTTTGATACTGAATAATTTCACTACGCTGTAGAGAAACTAGCCGAGCTTAATCCAATTCATTTATTTTTTGAAGACGTTTAGTTTATGCCTCCGTCAGGTCCAGTCCCACTTCCTGGGTTGTTCTGAGAGTCTTTATTTCAAATTCGATAGGAAAAATAGGTTATTTTCCAAATACAAGTTTGTACAAGGAATATCCAGTAGTATTTCGCCAAGTTGTGCAGTAAGGCCACAAGGCCTCTGTTAGTTTAGTAGAATGTCTCGCCAATGTGTCGAAAGTATCTTGGCTAAAATTTCCTCAATGACTTTGTTAGTGCTTTCAACCTGCCCATTTTCCTACGGGTGATACAGAGAAGTGACTCTATGTGTGATATGGTGGTTTGGCAGAGTGGCTGTAATATTACATCCTACAAATGGTGCCCCTCCATCCATTATCACTTCCCTGGGTAAGCCAGAATAATTCAAAAATAAAATTAATTATAGTTTCTTCTATATCTCTTGGCAAACATAAAGTTTCTACCCCCTTTATTACATAGTTTGTAGCAACCAATATGTATGCCTTCTGGTTCGATGGCATATTGAATGGGCCAACACAATCTAATGCCCATCGTTCGAAAGGTTCTATTACCAATTGTGGTTGTAATATCATTTCGTCAGATTGACTAGGACGACCCATCCTCTGGAAGTTATCACAGGCCTTGACATATTTCTTAGCGTCTTTGGAAATGGTGGGCCAATAATAACCTGTCTATAGTATTTTATGCCTAGTTCTGTGATTTGCAAAGTGTTCACCACAAGACTCGTCATGGCAGGCCTTCAGGATGTTGTAGATTTCATATTTTCGAATGCATCTGTGTATGTGCATATCAACTCTTGTGTGAAAAAGGTATCCACCGATCCAAGAAAATTGGGTGTTGCACTGGACAATCAACTTCCTCTCCTTTGTTTTTAAGTGCCTGGGCAGTCTCCCTACCGCAATATAATTTGCAACATCTGCATACCATGGCACTTTAACTGCTATAGAAAATAGATGTTCATCTGGGAACTGATCGTCCACAGCCAGCAGATCATTTTTCTTAGGAACCCATGACAGAAAATATGTGATTGGGTTTTCCTTCCTAGGCAGTCTTTAATGGTGATATCAAACTCCTGCAAAAGTAATAGCCAATGGGTCACTTGCCCATTAGTGATTGGTTTATTTTCTAAATATCTAATGGCAGAGTAATCAGTGTACAGAAAAAATTGGTAGCCTGTTATATAATGTCTAAATTTATTTATGGCATAAATGACAACTAATAATTCCTTTTCTGTTACTGCATAATTGAGTTTAGCATAAGTAATATTTTTCTGATATAGTAAATAGCATAGGGATTTTTGTCCTCTTCTTTCCCAGGGACATCGCCTATTGCTGTATCTGACACATATGTAGAGATATAAAAAGGCATCTCCCAATTGGGTTCGCGAAATACCGGAGCAGTCGAGACTAGTTTCTTCGAATCTGTAAAAGAAATTTCACATTTATCAGACCATCTAAATTCAACATTTCATGTTAAAGAATACAAAGGTGCAACAATTCATGAAAAAATATTTATGAATCTATGATAGTGTCCTGCATATCCAAGGAAGCTACATACCTCTATCTGAGTGCAAGGTGTAAGTAGTAGAAGAATTACCTCTATTTTTTCTGGGTCTACCTGTATTCCAGCCACAACGATGTAGTTTCCTAAGATTATGCCTTCTTTCATCATCATGTGACACTTTCCATTACTTAAACACAACTTGGTAACGATGCATCGTTCCAAAAATTTCTCTAAAGTCTATAGCACTTGGTCAAAATCATCCCCATATGGGGTGAATTCATCCATGTAAACTTCAAGTCCCTCATTTATCAGAGCGGAAAAAATATTGAGTATGCGCTCTAAAATGTAGTTGGGGCATTGCATAAACCAAAAGGTAACACTCTGTAAGCAAACGTACCCCATGGTCACATAAAGGTAGTTTTGTCTTGGTCTTCAGGGATCTGATTATAGTCGCTGAAGCCATCAAGAAAGGAAAAGAATCTCTTTCCTGCCAATGTATCGATGACTTTATCAATAAATGGAAGAGGAAATTGTTCTTTCTGGGTGGCTTTATTCAATTCCCTATAATCCACATAGATTCACCATTCTCGTTCTTTTTGGTAATAACTACCAGCGAAGACACCCACTTACTTTCTGAAATGGGATAAATAAAATCCACGTCCAAAAAATTCTATAACTTTTCTTTTATGATGTCTTTGAGGTGCGGATTTAATCTTCATTGAGGTTTTTAGATAGGGCGGGCATCCTTTTCGGTGTACATATGATGTGCACACAATTGGGGATCTACGCACTTTATGTCTAGGTAGTCCCAAGAGAAAGCCCCTTTATATTTTTGCAAAATTTGAATGAGATTTTACTATTGGTCACTGTCCATAGTGTCATTGATGTTCAAAATTTTTCCTGGTTCAATCTCAGTAGGCCTCCTATTATGAAAAACAGTTGTGGGTATGTGTTGGTCATCGACATATTTCAAAGGGTCTTCATTGGCTTCATTTTCAAGAATCGCTTTCAAAATTTGACATTTCATATTGTTCTGAGTATTTGATTGATTTATAAAATTATTAATTATATCATCTTCAGTCTATTTCTTGAACTCAAACACTTCTGCTACTGTAAGAGGTGAACATATGTTTTCTTCCAAGTATGTAGGTGGATGTTTATGAGTTTTGAAGATGGGAAGACTTGGCTTAGCAGGGGGATATAAAACAAGGTTTTTTACATCATTCCCCTTTTGTGATGGTTATACTACCAACACGAAAACCTATGTAAGCATCGACTGTTGCTAACCAAGTTCATCCCAAAATTAAAGGGTGTCCATCTAATTAGCTTCTTGGGTTGATAACTAGAAAATCGACTAGGTATTCCCATGAGTCAACAAAAACCATGATATCCTATAAGGTTCCTTCTAGTTTAATGACTGAACGATCAACAAGTTATAGCAACGTGGTGGTGAGTTCCAGAGTTGTGATACCAAGTGTTTCACAGTTTTCTTCCATGAGAATATTAATGGCTGCACCTAAATCAACTAGTATGTTTGGAAAAGAGTGGCCATATATTTGAACTGTGACTATGGGATTCCTTGGTTCTTCAAATTTTACGAGTGTTTCCCTGCCTAAAAGTAGATCAGACAAGGTCCTGATTGTTGAGATTTTGTGTATTTCGGGTACCATCAATTGTGCTCTACGTCCCAAATTTTTTGGAGGGACTAGAGTACACTTGATCTACAAGACCTGGAAATGGATTTGAGAAATTTCAAGTTGTGTTGAATTTAGTCAAATAATTGATTATTTTTAATGGATTTCATAAGTCTAACTTAGGAAAATAAAATAATTAAAGTGAATTAATTAACACGTGTTGAAATTGTCTTAAGTCACATGGATCAAGCAGTCTTTTAATCTCAGTCGTTGATGGATGATTTAATCTCGGTCATTAAAGGGTTCAACGAAAAATTATAAGAGAAAGGCTTGAGGGTCAGTGGAAGACACACACAATTTCTACAGAACTGAGGAATAGATCTAGAATTCTAGGGCGGGTTTACTAAGAATTTCCAGTGGAATTTCCTGCAGTGAGGGGTAGTATTGGCCAAGGGAATGTTCTGATTCAGGGGCTAAGAGACAAAAAGAGGCAAGAGGAGAAGCCACAAGGACAACGCAGAGAAGCTTCAGAGCCACGTAGAGCAGCATGGATAGCACAAAGACAACACAGAGGTAGCTAGGGCCACGCTGGACTGATGCTGACCAAGTAGAGGTAGCTTAGGGCCAACGTATACCATCCTAGGGTGACGCAGGCCCTCCTAGGGCCACCTAGAGGCTAATGCAGTCCATCCAAGGAAACGTTGGGGCTTCAGAAGCAGTTTTGATGGTTTCTAGGGTCAGATCTGGGCTGAGTCCTATAAATCCGATTTGAGGGTGTGGATCAGTGAGATATTTGGCACTAGATCTTTAGGTTAGCTGTAGTTTTGATATCCTTTATTCTCTGTCAGATTTTCCAAGATTGGAACCCATATTTTCTGTACTCATAACTACTTAATAATAAACCCTCATATTTGCTGAACCGGTTTTCCCGCTTTGGGTTTTTCCGGGGACTTATGTCCAAAAATCCATGTGTCACTTTATTACATGAGTGAATTGTGTTGGTTGTAGTAAATGATCTCCATGTGTAGGTTGTAGTTGTGTTTATTTCCGGTAGTAGGTTGTAGTTGTGTTTATTTTCGGTATTTTCTGAATCTAATTTCTGAAAATAAATTGTATTAATTAAATCAAGTAGGAGGAAATAAACCAATACACTACAGTATAATTTTCACATGACATCGGAGCGATAGAAAATCGAGTTGAATCTCCAGTAAATCGGCTGAAGAAATATTTTTTTCTGCAGGGTGGTAGAAGAAGCAGAAAATCCGGAAAGGACATCTTGACAGCAAGGGAACACAGATCCAGGAGACAGTGCTAAATTTGCAGAAGGCCTCTGGGCTTATGCAAACCCTTCCTAGGGTAGTGTAAGGACTGCATCACCCAGTCTGGGGTTACGCAGTCTACTTATGAGGTACGATGGGACTGCGCTGGGCCAACCAAGAGGACGTTGTCCAGTCACTTCTCTTAATCTAGAAATTTTTGCGAAGATCTAGAAGCTGTGCTTCAGATATTCAATAGTGTTGGTGGGGTAGTTATTCTGTAGGTGCAGAATTGTGCCTAGCTAAGGCAACAAAGGCGGGAGGAAGACAGTTGTCTAGTATATCTGAGCCAAACAGATTTAATATTCTATCAGGAGGATCAGAGAATACTGTTTGTTTTAGTTTTGGTGGAATATTTCTAGGAGGGAAGTTAGTTTGTAGTATAATCAGTTAATAGAGGGTTTCTAGTCACCAAGAAACCTAGATCAAGAGGGAGAAGTATTTTTTTATTCAAATCTGAGTAAATATGGATCGATATGGACTGAGGGATCAAGATAGGTTGGATGCCATGTCCAAATATGTTATCTATAGGAACAAAATCCTCTCAGTTCTGAATGAGTATGGTCTCAAATATCATGCGGAGAAGACACCTGTTGTACCAACCATCGCAGATCCACTCAAGAAGTATGAAGAGAATCAAGCACAGACGAAGAGGTTGATCATAGATGGAGTTAAGGACGATGTGATTCCTCATGTTACTAGTAAGAATACAACACATGACATGTTGTCAGCTTTGGAAGTGATTTACCAAGGGGACTTTGTGCAAAGAAGAATGCTTCTTGAGAATCAGATGCAGACATTCCAAATGATGAAGGGTGAAGAGATTGATCCATTCCTCTTACTACTTCAAGCTATCTGTGACCAGCTGATTGGCATGGGTGCTAATCCATATGAAGGGCTCTTAGTGAGGATGACCTTGAATTTTGTCTCTGAAGAATGGGAAATTTTTGTCCAAAGCATTCTAGGAAAGTCAACGTTACCATCATGGGTAGATTTGAGGGCTATTCTCCGCCAAGAGGAGATCAAGAGGATCACCAAGAAGCATTCCAATAGTGGAGGAAGTGATTCATCCAGAGTGAAGAAAGAAGAGGAGGAGGATGCAGCCCTTGCATTAAGGGAAAATAAGCAAGGGAAGAAGAAGAAGGACCTCTCCAATTTAACTATGGTGATTTTGGTCATTTCGCCAGCAGTTGTCCTAAGAAGAAGGAAAAAGGAGCTTCTAATTCCAAGGTTGCAACAACAAATGATGATGGCTCTGATGATGATGCAGCCATGAGTTCTCATGCACCTCGAGAGAAGAGGTTGGGTGACATGGATATATATATTATCCATATTTTGTGGTGGGATTATTTATTCAACCCTACTCTTGGATCACATACGAGCTATGGGAGCCTTAAGATGATAGCGGGATGAGTCAGGAGATGGTTGCAGATGACCACATTAAAGAGCCAGAGGGAGTTGAAGAGCTGAAGAGTGAGCAGCGTGATGCAGGGGTGGCAACAACATGGAGGTAGCAGCGCAGAGAGGCTGATGGGACTTCATCAGCGCAGAGAAGCTGGGCTCACGCAGGGTAGTGTTGCAGAATGATAGTGTCTCCAAGGGGACATCATGATTCAACATCCAGGGAGCTTCAGTGGTGGAGGGAAACTTAAATTTTTTGTCAAACAGTTGGCCAGTGTCTTTCATTTGCTTACTTCTCTGCAACTGAGTTGCAGCACAACAGTTAGCAGTGGGAGTGCTATGGGAAGCATGATGTAGCAATTTGAGAGGGAGTTGTAGTACATATGTAGCAGTGTCAGTGGCAGTGGCATGGGAAGCAGTACAAAGAGAAGCAATGAAAAAGATTGAGGGCAGCAAGCCAAGCATCAACATAACAGATCCAATACTCAAGATCTTGTGATACATGGTGTGATGTATTGCTAGAGCACACTTCTGATTCTAAGAAGGAGTGTTGAGATTTTGTGTATTTTGGGTAGCATCGGTTGTACTCTAGTTCCCAAATTTTATGGAGGGACTAGAGTACACTTAATATACAAGACCCAGAAATGGATTTGAGAAATTTCAAGTTGTGTTGAAGTTATTCAAATAATTAATTACTTTTAATGGATTTGCTAAGTCTAACATAGGAAAATAAAATAATTAAAGTGAATTAATTAACACATGTGTTGAAATTGTCTTAAGTCACATGGATCAAGCAGTATTTTAATCTCAACCATTGATGGATGATTTAATCTTGGTCATTGAAGGGTTCAATGAAAAATTATAAGAGAAAGGCTTGAGGGTCAGTTGAAGACACACACAATTTTTGTATAACTGAGGAATAGATCTAGAATTCTAGGGCGATTTTGCTAAGAAATTCTAGTGGAATTTCCTGTAGTGATGGGTAGTATTGGCAAAGGGAATGTTCAGATTCTAGGGCCAAGAGAAATAAAGAGGCAAGAGGAGCAACCACATGGACATCACATAGAAGCTTCAGAGCCATGCAGGGCAGTAGGGACAACATAGAGACAATGCAGAGGCAACTAGGGCCACGTTGGGCTGATGCTGGCCAAGTATATGCAGCTTAGGGGAAGCGTAGACCCTCCTAGGGTGACATGGGCCCCCCTAGAACCATGCAGAGGCTAAATTAGTCCCTCCAAGGCAACGTTGGGGCTTCAGAAGCAGCATTGAGGGTTTCTAGGGTTAGATCTGGGCTGAGTCCTGTAAATCCCATTTGAGTGTGTGGATCAGTCAGATATTTGGCACTAGATCTTTAGGCTAGTTGTAGATTTGATATCTTTTATTACCTGTCAGGTTTTCCAAGATTGGAAGCCAGATTTGTTGTACTCAGAACTACTTAATAATAAACCCTCATAACTTTTGAACCGGTTTTCCTGCTTTGGGTTTTTCTGGGGAATTATGTCCAAAAATCCATGTGTCACTTTTTTGCATGAGTGAATTATTCAGTAAATGATATGCATGTGTAGGTTGTATTTGTGTTTATTTTCGGTGTTATCTGAATCTAATTTCTGAAAATAACTTGTATTAATTAAATCAAGTACGAGGAAATAAACCAATACACTGCAGTAGAATTTTCACACTGACGAAATGGGTAGTTGGTGAAGCTTTTGTTTTCCTCGCAGGACTTTTCGCACATATTTCTTTAATCATTTTGGCATATATAGGAATGTCTTAAATAGCCTGGAGGAGAGGAATTTTAAAACATAATTTTTTAAGTTCCCCTAAGAGATCAAAATCTGGATAAACAATTGGTTTGGGTATTATTAATCTTTCAAGGAACGGAGGAGAAGTGATGATAAGTATTTCAGGATCTTGCTACTCGACTGTGTCTTCTCCCTGTTTTATTTTTGTATTAGACACAGTCAAGGATTTAGTTATGGCAGCTGTTTCTGTCTCTTCTTGTTTTTTATTCTTATTTCCCTCAGGGGTGATGATGCATCCCGACCTTAGCCTAAGTTCACTGCATTCCCTTGGTTTTATTTCAAGATCTGAATTTTCAACAATCTGTATCAGTTGAACCGGTCTGTTATTAGGATTTGGATTTGGTTGAGGTGGCAGTTGACGGTGCATAAGAGGCTGATAATTTTGCTGCAATGGATATAGAGCTGGTAAAGTTGGTTGAGGTTGAGGACCCGTCCCCATAGGTGGATTATTTATTATGAGGGATCACTACCAGTTTGAGGACCAATTTGGATTTTGTAAAGTGGAGGCAACCCACTGGGATGGATATGGATTGTTTTGCCAAAAAGGAGTATAACTTGGCCAACCAACATTTGGGAAGGGTTGGCTTGGTTAGGGTGACATAGGAAATTATTGATATTGCCAAGTGGAGAAAGGTGATTGGCCTTGCCATGTTGTTCCATAATTTTTTTGTTGGTTAAATTATGGAGAAGAAAATAACATAGAAGGATCTAGTGACATACCTGTGGGTTGGGCTTGCCACTGTCGACGTTGGCCGATCAAGTGTACTGGTTCAGTCTCTTCTTCTGCTTCTTTAAAAATTTCCTTTAATCATGGAAATGATGGACACTTCTCGGTAGCATGGTCCTTAGTGCAGATGATGCAGGTCTGGACCATGTCTGATGGGCATTCCCTCTAATTGTGCTTCTTTCGACATCACGGGCAGAAAAAAACTAAATTTTGTTCTGAGATAGCTTGCTTTAGTTTGGCATTCAGGATGTCCAACTGTGTTGTGAGGGTGCCCAGGATATCAATTTTTAAATATTCTAAGAGATTGTTGATTTCTGTCTGAGTTACGCTGCCACTAGCAGCTTTATTATTTATGTCGATAGTATCTCATCCAGTAGGCCTGACGCGTGTGTTGCCTCAAGAGCACCTGATACACAGTTGAATATTGTCATCATAATTTTCCTAATAAGTATCTCCCTTCCCCATTAAATTTATTGTTTCTATCCATTCATCCTTCATTCCTTTTATCATAGTTACTTTTAAAGCATATTTAGATAATGCAGCATAATGAGACCATTGTAAATTATATTGAGATCGTTCAGCATATTACTCTAAATTTTCATTATCTTTTGTAGTCATGTTAAATATTTCATCTTTTAGGTCTCTAGTTCTATAGTAATATTGGTATTTATTGAGAAAATATGTTTTCATTTGATCCCAAGAGTTAATATTTCCTCCACCAAGACCCATAAACCATCGCAAAGCTTCTCCCTTTAATGTAGAAGGGAAAAATTTTAGCTTTTGGGAATCTGTGGTATAATCATACCCCCTACATAAGGCGGAAAATTCAAACAAGAATGCATCAGGATCTTCCGAGGTTAAACTGCGAAACGTAGGGATGCTCTGCAAAGGAATTTATTCCATAGGAGCATTAGCAACTGGATCGACGATGGGATATTCCAACGTCGATGTTTGTCCCTAAGGCTAATTTGGTGCCATCTTATCAAATATGTGCCAATAACCTTCAGGGATCTCTTGGTTTCGAAATTTGATTTGGGTAGAGGAATGGTAGACATATTTGGAAGGGGTCTTACATTACTACCTTGGTCTAGGATATTAGGTATCATTTCTTCAACTGAGATCTTAGGAGATCCAGGTTCTGGTGATTGTAGATTTTCTCCTACAACACCACTAGTTTCTCCCTCTCCACTTTGCAGATTGCACGAATTTCCCTCTTGTGAAGGGTCGGAATGAAAATTCTATGTATCCTGAAAGCTATGTTCAGACCCTTTGGTTTTGTGATGGATCTTGGCATGACCTAGAGATGGTGAGCCTACTACTTGAGGGATTACAGTAGAGATTTTTTCGGATGTGATCCGAGGTCCTACTGACGCCTGAGATTCTTCTTTTCTTATGTTTTCGTCTATAAAGGTTGATCTTCCAAGGATCACCGACCCCTTGGGTTTGGTGAATTTTTGAGGTGGATTGCTACTTTTTTCTTCCTAATCATTCATAAAAACATCTATTCCTATCTACTCTATATGCATCTATTGGAAATCGGGTTTTGAGCAAGCATTTTACTTGTGGGCATGCAGGTTCTTACATCTCATTTTCAATACCCAAGTCCTTCACAACAATAAAATCCAATTCAAAAAATAAATCAAGCTTTAAAAATCTCCCCTGCAACGATGCCAAAATGTTGGTGCAAAAAGGTGACTTATAAAAATCAATCCTAATACCTACATTAATCATCAACCAAGGATTCGTTTGTTTTTTTCAAGAGTGTTGGTGCTATTTGGGTAGAGTGAAATTAGAAGCTATCTAGGAATAAATGATTCTAAATTTTTGCAATAACTAATTTTCTAATTCTCGAAGTTCAATCTGGAATAATTCAAAAGTAACCCTTAAAGCAATTACAAGCCATGAATCTTAATCTATCTTCAACTAATTTGTAGAGAAACTGAATCTAACTTATGAATTGAGAGAATCACACTCAAAGAATTACTAATTAACAATTATCTACTGAAAAAGATAGATTGCAGAAATGAACAGCAATCTAATATTCACACTTTTAACTGAAGCTAACAATAATTGATCACTCAAGATTTCCAATAACATTACTCAAAATAAACAACAATCAATTGCAAAGCTTGAACTAATCTGATAAATTTATTAAGGATTAACACACAGGCATAAAAGTAACATCATCTAAAAGTTATCTCATAGTAAAATAAAATCATAAATATCTATACCAATAGCAGTTGAATTAACTATAATTATATGAGATAGCAGAAATGAATAATTGCGAAAAGGAAGATAAACAAATATCACACAACAGAAGCAGTAGATCTCCTAGTGACCGGACCCAGAGTCTATAGAAGTCACTGCTAGAATATAATCGGAATGTGATTACAAAGGAAACATTGTCTTTCTCGTTAAATTCAATAATAACGATACATCATCACCACACTGTAATTAATATGTCTTCAATAATAATGTCAAAATGTAAATTACAGCTTCCGGGTTAAAATTATCGTTATATTTGACCTATCAGCTTTATATAATCTAAAGGAAAACAAATGGATGAGATCAAATCCTCACGATCAGGGGATCCTTAGGGTTTTTCAACTATCAATCAGATTTCCTTATAAAATAGACTCGATCCTCCTAGTCTTCCGCTGGCCTGTATGAACAAGACATGGTCTTCTTTCCTTTTCTTGGTCGATGCTATGCCATTGTCTGAACAACAGTTGTTCCATTCGAATTTTGTTAGGTGTGGAGCCTGATTATCTTGTTTATTTTGTATCACAATGTTGGACCGCTGTACCTTAATGGGGCGGCAACACCGCCCATAATTAAACGCTACCTGGGGGGTCTAGGGGGGCGGCTGCGACTTTATGGAGCCCCCCCTAGCGGGGGTTTCAAGGGAAGTGCCCCTGAAGCTAAAAACAGATGTAAAATTTCCTTGTAAAAGTATAGTAATTTCTAGTCAATCTGGGCCGTTCATTAGGCGGATTTTTTGATGGTAGAAGTTATGTTTAGTTTAGGGTTTTTTCTCCCTAGAAGGCAACCCCTCACTTGTATGAGGGCATTGTATTGTGGTTGTGTATTTGTATGTTTATTCTTAGAGCGAGAAACAGATATGGAGACTGTGAGAGAGAATAGAGGATATTACAGTGGATCTGCTGTAGGTTGTGTCTCTTCATTTTGCTGGATAATAGAAAGGAAGGACTGGTTGTTCCAGGTGGATGTAGCCCAAACTAGGTGAACCACGTATATCTATGTCTCTATGGTTTTATGTGTTTTGTGTGCTTTTGTTTTCTGCATATTTTACGTGTTGCATTGCTCTGTAATATATAATTTTCTAGCAGATTCCTCCACACAAAAATCAAGTGAAAGTTACTTTTCATGCCAAAATCACACAATTTGTTGATAATTGGTATTTTCCATATTTCACAAGATTTTATTCTAGATTTATTCCAAAAATGTAAATAAGTACATGAAATTCGATGATAAATCAAGATAATATGAAGATAAAACATACATTTTCTATGGGCCAACACTTATTACTGTAGGTGTAAAGTTATTTTTTGAACAGTGTACTAAGACACCAGAATAGAAAGAGGACATGTCTCATGTTCCATATGCAAGTGAAATTGGTAGCATGATGTATGTAATGGTTTGTACTAGACCAGACATTGCACATGCAATGGGAGTATTGAGCAGGTTTATGTCAAAACCAGGGAAGGAGCATTGGACAATAGTGAGGTGGGTTTTCAGGTATTTTCATGGCATTAGTGAATATGGTTTGTGCTACCAAGGAAGACCGGGTTGGACAGGGTTTGGGAAAACTGTGGCTTTTTTTATGTATACTAGGCTAGATATATGGATAAAAAAATATATACAAGTGGGTATGTGTTTAACCTATTTGGAGGAGCATTTAGTTGGATTAGTAAGAGGTAGTTTGTAGTTTCTCCTTCCACTACAGGGGTTGAATACATGGAAGCCACCCATGCAAGCAAGGAAGAATTTTGGCTATAGATAATGTGTTCAAGTATGGGGTTGGTACAATGAGCTATAAGGATAGACTGTGATAGCCAAAGTGCAATTTTCTTGGCAAACAACCCTTATTATCATTCAAATACAAATCACATTGATGCTCAATATAACTTTGTGAGGGATATGGTTGAGGAAAAAAAGATGTATATGGTAAAGGTGGACACTTTGAGGAATGTTCTAGATGCATTAATCAAGCCTATGAGCAATGAGAAGTTTTCTTAGTGTAGAGAAACAATGGGCATTGTAGGGATAGTCCAATGGCTAAGATCTCATATGACCCCCTACGAGAAAGAAAAACAATAAGTGGGAGAATGTTGTGTGTGTGCTATGTTCTTTCCATGACTAGTCACATGTGTCGGGGGGTCACAGGGGATGCGAAAGCCCCTTCTTTTTCGTTGCGTTGGGCGCAAGATGGGGGTCACAGGGGTAGCGAAAGCCTCCCCTGTCCAAAGGTTCCCCCCTACACAGTTCTAGGGCAACATCCCAAGAAATATTTTTGGACCCTATAATAGGTGGGCAAACCTACGTATGGTTTTTTGCATGGGCTTTGCACATGGTTTTGGGAATGATGGTTTTCTTCCCATTGTATTTTGTAGATCCATTCGAGGGAACTATTTTTATGTTCTAATACAAGGTTAATGGATTGGGGTTTATGAATGCTTCAAAATGTATATATATGTATTGTAACATTTAAAGGAATATAATGAAAATTCAATCTGGTAGTCCAGGTTTTGGGATCCAGGTGAAAATATTTGTGTATATTTGTTTTATGTTTTTTCTCTTGTTTATTTTTATGTTTTAAGAATTCGTTTACATGTAATTTAGATACAGGGTTAAAACCTACAAAGGCCTCACATTTTCTTATTTCCCCAAAAACATCGTTTAGGGCCTCAACACAACTATGGAAGTTCAAGACCCAGAAAACTGCCAAAAATATAAAACGACCAAAATAGGAAACTGTGTTAGAAATTAGGAAACTAAAAGGATGCAGTTTTGGGGTTCTAAGTGGAATATGTGGGTGGGCACCAATATCCACTTGTATTAACCACAAATTGACCAACTTGGTTAACTATATTTGTACGAATGGATGCTAGATTCCCCCATCACTTAAACATGTGAGGTTTGACACATGTGGGCTTTCAGTAATATTTTATTAGCTCCAAAACCTCGTTTCTAATTAGGGGATGAGGAAGTCATAACCCTAATCATATGTTTCTATCAATTTATGCTAAATACTAGGGCACTAGGTGGAGAATGGGTTTCATTCTTTATCATTGTATTTATTCCATAGTTGAGAAAAAACATTTAGGAGTGGTACCTTGTGAGAATAATAAAGGAGAGTAGGAGGATTTTTCAGTAGTTTTATAAGTCACAATGTTAAAATTTTTCCATTCCTATAAACTTGGTCTACCCCCATACATGTGCATTTACTCAGTAGTGAATGAGGAGAATTTGAAACTCTATGAGCCTTCCATGTTGGATTAGGAGCAACATGTGTTACTCACCCTCGAGGACTTACCATCACTTACTTAGGTAGAGTTGGAAATATATATAGTTTTATAGAATAATTCCAAAACTACAAGATAGGTGCAACATGAAATTTGGTATATTGGGTTCAAATAACAATTACTTCAAAGTAAAGAGAAATGGTACTCTAGTGAGAAGGTAGAACAAGAAAAACCTCAATTTGTTTAGAAAATATTTTGACCACCAAAATAATCTGTAAATGGGAAGTTTTGATATATATTGGATCATCATATGATGTATCCTTTATCTCAATAATTTTTGGTTGGAGAAAATTATAATAATTAGCTTGTAGGGCCATTTTATCAATGGGTCCCACTTTGAAAAAACTGACGTTGAAAGTCATTTGAAAATTGGACCTATTTTGATCCTTAAAATAGTATTTTTATTTTCACAAAACTTCCTAGGGCTAAATGATATATTCTACACATTGAATGTATTCTAATGGTATAATAATCATACCAATCAGAGATTGTATGCAAATGCTTTTCCTCTAACAAGCTGACCTACATAGTACACCACCTTAGTATGTGTGGATGCCATGTCAACCTGTTGAAGCCTAGAAAATCTCTGCTTCAAACATCGGGGAAAACCACCCGGTCGGGACCTTAAGACAGCTCCTTTTCCGTTTGGTGTGGTGGATCCGACTGGATTTAAAGGACCAGTTTCCTTGTAACTAAATGGATTGGATTGGATGGGTGGAAATGGGACTAAACTAACTAAAAATAAAACTATCTAATTTAAGCTAAATGCTGATAAAGAAATTCTAACATTAACCCAGGTAGCTATATGTGAATACAACTTAAGATTGTTCCAATTCAACAATAACCATGAAAATGTATTATTAATTAAATTGAAATATGCAGAAACAAATAAAGATAACTCTGTTTAAGAAATTAAACAGAGTTATATAAACATATTGCATTCATCATTGTATACCATTTACATGTAACCATGAAAAATAACGTTTCAATTATACTCAGAAATGATATATAAAAGGAAGCGTTGTTAAAGCAAATATACATATAAATGATAGCAATTTTAAAACGAATATCATAAAACAAAAGAGATCAACAGTGAACAGATAGAAATACCTTGTTCATCTTGAAGAGTTTCAAATGCAATCTGATACTCTATCTAGTAACTATAATGCAAAACCAAATTCCAAGGTACAGAAATGCAACACTTCAAAGATAATTCCGCATGAAAATCACCAGATGTGATCCTTTTCAAAAAATATATAAGACAATGGAGTACAGAAATGCAATCTCCAAGTAAGGGAATTTGTCGGGGAGAAAGATCTTTTTGATGATATGTTCCAGGCAAGAAATTCATTCAAAGAGTTTTTGAATTCAGCTAAAGAGCAGCTATCTCCAGGGGATTTTCAGGAATTCAAGTTGTACAGAGAAAGGAGACTAATTCCTATTCCTTTGGATAATCTACGCTTAGAGCCTGCAAGGGAGCAAACTCCTAGTGTTAGTCTTAACAGCAGTTCAAGCACAGGTAAATCCAAATCAAAATCTGACAGAGATTCTGAACACTCCAATACATCCAAAGAAAAGGAAGATAAAATGGAAGAATCCATTAAAGATTCTGCACAATCTAAAGAGCTTACTCAACAGAAAATTTTGACTTCTCAACAAACAAATCCTCCTCCACCCAATGTACAGCAACAACCAGTTACCATTGAGTTAGATAAATAATGGGAAACCTTTAATCAATTGATTAATGTAGAAGGACAGAATGTACAGACCCCTGTCCAGACAACCAAAGTTTTGAACACAGGAACAAGCAGCACAGCCGCAGTAACAGAGCACATACCAATCACACCCTCCTCTGAAATTGTACTTAATGTAGAGGACATTCCTCCTCTGGATGTATTTTATAGCCCAAAATACAAAGCAATAGTAAAGAGACAAATGAAAAAGAGAAAAATAGAAAGTGCAATTGCTACTGAACCAGAACAAGTAGACGTTTTGTGGAAAGATCCTGCCACAGAGCCTACTCATAATCTCACTAAGTTATCTCAAATAACAGGAGCTTATGCTTCTGCAACAATTGATAAAGCAGTTGAGATACAACTTTTGTTGGATGAAAAAGAAGAATAGATAAAGACTCTGCAACAGCAATTGCAACAGGTACATGCCAATCAGGAAGCACAATTAAAACTCGAAGAGTTACAACAACAACTTCAAGAAATCCAAGAACAGCATAAGGATGATCCTAAGCTTCCAGAATTCATTTCAGAAACCATCTCTTTGAACAATCAACTACTGCAACAAGAGGAAGTTTTCTGCCAAAAAATATTGCAATGGAATTTTTTGTGCCAAGAAAGCGATAAAATCACAAATCATGTCGTAGATTTACGAAATGATTATGATTTGATTAATGAAAAGATCAATGATTATCTAGCATGGAAAAAGACAGAAGAAGGCAGAAAAGCTGGTGCACCCATCATTAACGAGAACCATAAAGAAATAATGTTTAATAATTGGGATGCACAAATCAGAAGGGCAGAAAGGGCAGCAGAGGAGGCATCTACAGCGGCAAACACTCTCACTGATTTTGTAAATGACAATTTACACAAATCTAACTTGATTTCTGAAACTATTCCAGGATATCTCCCACAGGCAAATCAACTGCATACAGAATGGAGGCAAAAGTCAGAAGAAAGAGAAAAATCCATCCAAGAGCTGACAAGATTGAATTGGGCCTCATACTGGATGTACTTGGTAAAGCCACACAGTCATCACAGTGCGCTCAATTGTATCATCAATGCTACGGAGAAGATTGCTCCTACGCTTGCCGACTCTGTCTTTTCAGGACAGTTGAGTTATGAAGTCGGTCAACCGCATCTTCTCAAAACTATGCTAGATGCCTGCAAGAGAAAAGATCAAGTTAATAGACAGATAGATTTAGTTTTAATTTCACTGTATTTTAGCCTAGGAAAAGGACGGTCATTAAACCGAATCCTTATTTTTTGTAATAAACTATTTTTAGAGTTAGTTAAGTAGTATTTAAACCCCTCTCATGCATTTAGAGAGGGGTCCTGGATCTTAATATTTTTGGACTTGGAGATTGCATTTCTGTACTCCAATGTCTTATATATTTTTTGAAAAGGATCACATCTGGTGATTTTCAAGTGGAATTATTTTTGAAGTGTTGCATTTCTGTACCTTGGATTTGGTTTTGCATTAGAGTTACTGGATAGAGTATCAGATTGCATTTGAAACTCTTCAAGATGAACAAGGTATTTCTATCTGTTCACTGTTGATCTCTTTTGTTTTATGATATTCATTTTAAAATTGCTATCATTTATATGTATATTGGTTTTCACAACGCTTCCTTTTATATATCATTTCTGAGTATAATTGAAATGTTATTTTTCATAGTTACATGTAAATGGTATACAATGATGAATGCAATATGTTTATATAACTCTGTTTAATTTCTTAAACACAGTTATCTTTATTTGTTTCTGCATATTTCAATTTAATTAATAATACATTTTCATGGTTATTGTTGAATTGGAACAATCTTAAGTTGTATTCACATGTAGCTACCCGGGTTAATGTTAGAATTTCTTTATCAGTATTTAGCTTAAATTAGATAGTTTTATTTTAGTTAGTTTAGTCCCATTTCCACCCATCCAATCCAATCCATTTAGTTACAAGGAAACTGGTCCTTTAAATCCAGTCAGAGCCACCACACCAAACGGAAAAGGAGCTGTCTTAAGGTCCCGACCGGGTGGTTTTCCCCGATGTTTGAAGCATAAATTTTCTAGGCTTCAACATTTTTGGCGCTAGAAGGAGGGCCTGAGCTATGAATGGCAAGTAAATATTTATCCACAAGCCATTCGGAGAGCAAAACACCCTCATTAACTTCTTCAATTTCTTTTGAAATTCAGAGTCCAAGAGAAGAAATTGCAGAAAATATTCAGACACCCACTACCAAAATCTTAAAACATTCAGACAAACAACATCCTGAGTCTCCTGAAGTTCAAGATCTAATTCATAAATTGAAAGGATTCTCATTATCTTTAGAAGAGTCTGAAATATCTGAAGGTAGTGTAAGCTCAAAATTTATTCCTTCAAAACCTCTTACTAGATTGCAAAGTGAAAAACTTGGTATTCCTCCGAAAGAATTTCCTTTACCTAGTAAGGGAAAAATAAAAAGAATTCAATCAGAAACAGAAAGTGATACAAGTTCATCATCTCATATTCAATCACATGTTTCCAAAAGCACAACTCAACAAAGTGCAGTTGTTTCATCATCATCTCTTCAAACATCATCTCCACAAACATCTTCTCCTCAATCCTCATCAATCTCAACATCATCTATTCCAACCACTTCAATTAAAACACCACTAGTTTCTGGTATTCCTCCAATAGTCCTCCCAATAATGGCACAGAGACCATGGTCTACTCCAGGAGCAGTCAACATGGCTGCACCTTTACATGATTTACCAGACAATCCTGGAAAATGGCTTCCAAAGTTTAGCCCAGATCTTAACATTCAAGCTCAAGAACATATCAATAACTTTATGCTGGCTTTTAATTTGAATGGAGTCATACATGAAGATGTTGTAGTTAGATTATTCCCATATACTCTTCAGGGAGTAGCAGGATCATGGTATTTTTCATTACCATCAGGATCTATAACGAGTTGGGACATCTTTGCAGATCATTTTTTGACCAAATTTGGAGATGATCGATCAATTGCAACTTTACTCAATGATCTCTCAAATTTGAAAATAGAACCCAAGGAACCTATAAAAGAATTCAATGCTAGATTCAACAAACTCTTGAACAAAATTCATACAGATTCACAACCTAGTGAGCAAGTCAGAATCGAATGGTATATAACTGCCTTACCCTCAAACATAGCAATTTTTGTAGACAGAGCTGCAAAGCCTACATTGGCTGAGAATATGAAAGAAGCTATTGCAGTAGAAAAACGTATCACTTCTCTGGAAAAGAAAAATGCTATCGAAGAAACGAAATCAAAGAAGGTCAGCTTCAGAGATGATTAAAAGAAAAAGACCAAAGATCCATATGACATGGAAGGTTTACAGAAAGTTCTTAAAACCATGTCAAATGAAATGGTTGAAATTAAAAAAAAAAAGTGGCTGAAACTTCTACCAAGAAACCATTCCGAAATATCAGAAGAAACCAAGTTGAATCTAGACCTCCTAATGTAATCTCTAATGCAGATTCAGAAGAAGAAGAAGAAGAAGAAGATACATCTATAGTATCAGATCAAGAAGAAGAAAATAAAGAAATAGCTGAATTAAATGGAATGTGGGATTTTATTCTCCCTAATTCTGATAGTGAAGAAGCTATGCCTGTAAGTACTAGGAGTAAATCTACAGCAGAACCAGTGCAAACAGTTCCGAAAAAGAAAATTACAACTCCAAGTACCAAAGACAAACCCATTGTAAAGAAAACTTCTCAATTACCTACTCAAAATCAGCCATCTTCTTCTAATCCTCTCACATCAACAGCGAAAACTTTAGTAGTGTCAAATCCTATGGAATACAATATTGTTGAAGACATGAAAAAGATTAAAGCCAACATTTCCTTACATGAACTCAGCAAACTAAAACACCAGCAAAAGTTGCTATTAAAAGAATTAAATGCTACACCAATTGCTCCTTTACCAAGCGGTGTAGTTGCAAAAGCAGCAAGAGGAACTGGTAAGCCACCAGATAAGGTAGATGCTACTGATACTGTGCTCATTGGGGAAAAGTCAAATTCTCAAACTCCTCCATTTCTTATGACTTATGAGATGTACAATAAAATTCTGCACAATTGTTTGATTGATTCTGGAGCTTCCTCCAATATAATGCCTACTTCTGTCTGTGCTAAATTGAATATTGAACCACAGAAATCAGCAGTTCATATCGTTCAGTTGGATCGCTCTAAAGTCCAAGTGGTAGGAGAAATCAATTCAGTTACTATCAGATTAGCCTCAGATCCTAGGATTGTCCAAAGAATAGATATTCTAATTGCTGATATTCCTGAATTCTATGGATTAATCTTGAGCAGGGACTGGCATGCTAAACTTAATAGTTATATCTCAACCGATTATTCACACATGTGGCTTCCCTACAAAGGGAAACCAAATCAAATCAAAATTGAACGAGAAAAACATATGATGCACACTGTCACTGAATTTGAACAACCTAATGAACCTGTAGCATTCAACAACAATATTCTTGGAGGCTATTCTGCTGAATCATTCCTTGGAAATTTCAAAGCTCCTCAATCACCTTTTTCTGTAAATACTTTTGTTTCTCAGATAGAAAAATTTTCACAATCTGATTCTTCTAGAATTGTAAATATTTCTGATATAATTGTAGATAAGCCAATAGATAAGTCTTTATTTTTGTCATTATATTTTTATGGATCGAAATCTAGTGTTGGAGCTGGAGCTGGATGCATTTTAATTGATCCAAATGGGGAGAAAACCATGTTGTCATGTAGATTAGAATTTGAGTGTACTAACAATACCGCAGAATATGAAGCCTTGGTTCAAGGACTTTATAAAGCTATAGGGTTAGATGTTAAATACTTGAAAGTTTTTGGTGATTCCGAAATTTTCATTAAACAAGTTAGGAATACTATTCATTGCCTTTCACGACATCTTAAACACTATCAAACCCTAGTACAAGACCTCACCACTCATTTTTTAGCATTCAATATTTCTCCTATTCATAGGAATCAGAATACATCAGCTGACTTGTTAGCTAATGTTGCATCTAAACTCTTACCTGCTGAAGATTGCAGTCCTGATAGGTTTTCTGTACAATTGATTTTTCGTCCATCAGTCCCAGATAATGTTACAAATTGGAGAGTATTCTATCATGATCAAGATATTCTAAATTTCATGACTTCAGAGAAATCATATGATGAGCAAATTATTGACGAAGATAATCATGATTTACAAATTGCTTTAAAAGGTAATGAAAACCCCATTCCAAAATCTGTTGTTAAATTAGAGGATTTATATGACATAAGAGACAGATTCAAGAAAGTTGTTAATACAAAACTTCAAAGTTCCACTTTGAAGTTTGAATTAGTAAATCTTGGTTCTGATTCTAAACCTCAAAACGTTAACCTAGGACTCAATTTAACACCAGAGGAAAGGAATGCATTCATTAAACTGTTGAACAAGTATAAAAACATTTTTGCTTGGAATTACGATGATCTAAAAACATATGATACTTCGATTATTCAACATACAATTCCAATGCTTCCTGATATTAAACCTGTTCAACAGAAGTTGAGAAAGATCCATCCAAATCTCGAAGGTCAAATCAAATCAGAACTTAATAAACTTTTGAAAGCCAAAATCATTTTTCCAATCAGGCACTCTAATTGGGTTTCCAATATGGTACCTGTAAGGAAGAAGAATGGTGATATAAGAATCTGTATTGATTTCAGAAATTTAAACAAGGCATGTTTAAAAGACAATTTCCCATTGCCAACCATGGAACAGATACTTCAAAAGGTAGCTGGTTTTGAACTTATGTCTTTTCTCGATGGATTTTCAGGCTATAATCAAGTTTTAGTTCACCCAGATGACAGATTGAAAACAACTTTCGGAACAAAATGGGGAACTTATGCTTATCAGAAAATGCCTTTTGGTCTAATAAATGCAGGAGAAACTTTTCAAAGAGCCATGGACATAGCATTCAAAGGTCTGATCACTAAATCAGTTGTTGTTTATCTGGATGACATAACAATATTTTCAAAAAAGAGAGCCAATCATCTACATGATTTAAAACAAATATTTGAAAGATGTAGAAAGTTTGGTATCTCTTTAAATCCCAAGAAATCTTTCTTTGATTTAGATGAAGGAAAACTCTTAGGATTTGTTGTGTCAAAAGATGGTATATATATTGATCCAGATAGAGTGAAAGAAATTTCTGATATTTCTCTACCTCATAACAAAAAATCCATGCAATCATTTCTTGGACAGATCAATTTTGTTAAAAGATTTATTCCTGATTTTTCTTTAATTGTTTTACCTATGCAAAATATGATCAAGAAGAATTCAATATTCAAATGTACGCATAAAGAAAAAGAAGCTTTTGATTCAATCAAACAAGCAATCATTAATGCACCAGCATTGAATACCCCGGATTTTTCTAAAGATTTTACTTTGTATACTCTGGCCAGTGAAACATCTTATGCAGCCGTTTTAACACAACTCAATGATCAAGAAATCGAAGCACCTATTTCTTTCTTTATCTCGAATCTGCAAGGAGCTGAGCTTAATTATTCCGATGTTGAAAAACAAGCCTTTGCTGTGTTTAAATCAATCAAACATTTCATACCTTTTCTCTTGAAAACACATACAAAAATCATTGTCCCATTCTCTGCAGTGAGGCAATTATTAATTCAAAAAGAAGTAGGAGAAAAGAGAGCTAACTGGGTAACAGCCTTGCAAGAATATGATATTGATATTAAACCAACTAAGATTGTTAGAGGACAAGGTTTTTGCAGATTATTGGCAGGAGCTCATAACATACCAGAAAATCAAGATCCAAATCAAGATATTCAAGTAAGTCAGATAAGTGTTACAGATTCTGAATCTCAGTATGCTGATCTTATCTATTACTTGAAAAATGGGTATGCTCCTTCTAATCTCAGTTATAAGAGTAAACACGCTTTAAGGTTAAAGGCTATTAAATATGAGATCATTGATAATGTGTTATTTAGAAAAAATTATGATTCAATTTTATTAAGATGTTTGGAAAAGACTGAAGCTGAAAAGGTTTTGCAGGAATTGCATGATGGACCAGCAGGAGGTCATTTTGGAGGTGATACCACAGCTCACAAAATAATTCGCGCTGGTTATTACTGGCCTACCCTTTTTAAATATACCCATGATTACGTTAGGAAGTGCCAAATTTGTCAAAATGCAAGTGGAAGACAAAGGAAACCAACTTTTCCTTTACAACCAGTAACTATTGAGCAACCATTCGAACAATGGGGGCTTGACATTATTGGTGAGATAGTACCTCATTCTTCCAAACAGCACAAGTACATCCTTACTGCAACTGATTACTTTACAAAATGGGTAGAGGCAATCCCATTGAAGGTAGCCAATTCTAATGCAATTATTGATTTCATAGATCAATTCATCATAACCAGGTTTGGTGTACCTCAAGCTCTTGTCTTTGATAATGCATCTTACTTCTCTGGAAATAGTTTAATTGAATTTGCAGTCAAAAGAGGTTTAAAATTAAAATATTCAGCAAATTATTATCCACAAGGTAATGGTTTGGCTGAATCCACTAATAAAAACCTTATCAAAATCATTAAAAGAACCATTGATCAAAATCAAAATAATTGGCACAAATCTTTAATCTTTGCGTTATGGGCTGATCGTATCACTGAAAAAGCTTCAATAGGGACTTCACCTTTCAATCTGGTTTATGGAAAAGAAGTTGTGATACCATCAAACTTAACACTCCCATCATTAGCCCTAGTGCAGTTTATTGAAGAAAATCCTTCTTCATCCATTCAATTGAGATATAATCAAATCCTTAAATTAGAAGAAGATAGGGATAAAGCAAAAATTACTCATGAAAAACATCAACAGCTTGTAAAATCTTCTTTTGATGCAAGTTGTACCGGCTCAAAAAATTTGTCAATTGGTGATCTCGTTTTGAAATGGGACAAAGCACACGAAGAAAAAGGTAAACATACCAAATTTCAGAAAATGTGGCTGAGACCATTTCAGATCGTTGACAAGATAAGCTCAAATACATTTATACTCCAAGATCTAACAGGTAAGAGAGAGTCTCTTCCTGTAAATGGGCTTATCTTGAAGAAATTATTTTCATAAGGAGGTAACCCCTTCTTAAACTGTATATATTTCTTTCTGCAAAGTTTTTTATTGTTTTTGTTTTTACAAATAAAGGTTGTTTATGAGTCTCTGATTGACTGTTTACTATTTGAGAAAATTTCTTCGGAAAAATATTATAAATATTTATTCTGTGTAAATAAGAATTTTTAAAGTAATGATTACAGTTTTTGAATAGTTTAAAATAAGATGTTAAACTTTGAAAAGATTATTTCAATCATCTACATGATCTTTTGAAAACTTGAAGAAAATGTAAAGCATTATAAAGTTCATTAAGCAAAGAAAGGTTATCTATCAAAGTATAGATTTTTTCAAAGTTTTGGAATTCAAAAAACTCTAAAAATTGTCATCCATTGATTCTTAAGGATAAAACTATTTCACCCCATCCATTTAAGTTGTGATTTTTAGAATGTAATTCTAAGAAATTATACGAAAATTTTAAGAGATAAGAGGTCTCATTACGAGCCGACTTACCATGTTCATAAGGAGTAATAAAACTGACATTACCAATACTGCATACCAAAACAGGGTAATGGCTTATAAATATAAGACAAGGGGTCTCATCACGAGCTAGCTTGTTCAGTTTAATTATAACTAGTGAATGGCATTGTTATTAACTGGTTACCAAACCAGAACAATGGCTCTTAAAACAAAAAATAAGTAAAAGACAAAAACATGAGATAATAAGTCTTATGAATTTATCTTTTAAAAAGTCATAAATTTAGTTGGATGGGACAATGAATGGTTAATGGTTTAAAGGTAACCCTGTCGAGACTATGAACGTTTGCTGGCAGTAGAGGCAATACCTATGGCAATAGAGTATATTATAAAACCAAAACTTGGAGAGATCCATTTACTTCATTATTAACACCAATCAAAGCTTGATATAACCCAAAATGTTTTTATTTCTTAAGGAATTAGACAGAAATTATGAAATGATTTTTATTTTTCTTTTTCATAGCAACATTTTATTTGAATTATCCTAAGATAGTTTTCATTATCTTTAAAAACCTTTACTTACTAAAGATAGAATTTTCATTTTATTTTTTCAGAGATAACTGTTTCTTTCAGTGAATCGCCAATTGTTGTGACCAGCAACAACCCCCCTTTTTATTTATTATTAGTAATAATACTAAATAAATGGGGACCCTTAGTTAAAAAATCCAAAAAAATCAATTAGGATTTGTTTGCCTTTACAAATAAAACTTTCTATCATAAACTTATAAAATCCCTTAGAAAGAATATTTAGAAACACTTAAGTTTATGATAGATTATAATAAAATTGCTCTTGAAACAAGATAGCGCATCCATAACAAAATAGTATATATAAAATCCATTGATCGCAGATCGCATAGCGCAGAAAAACAGAAATGATTAATAAATATCTTTTGCGCTCTTATCAATTCTGCGCTTTTACGATTCTGCGCTTTTGCGATTGTGCGCTTTTGCGATTGTGCGCTTTTGCGATTCTGCGCTTTTGCGATTATGTGCTTTTGTGATTTTGCACTATTGTGCTTTTGCGATATGCGCTTTTGCGCTATTGCGCAATTTCCACTTTTGCGCTATTTTTATGACTGCGATGACTTCATTTTGCGATATTGCGAATTTGCGCAGAAAATCACAGATCGCAATGTCACAGATTCATGTAGGCGCACTATCCCAAGGCAATCTTCCCATATGTCAAATCCGTTATGCGCTTTAATGATTATATTAAATGATTAGATTGATTATTAATATGAAAAGAGATTGTGTTTAGATTGAAAGTTGTTTCACAATTTAAATATTATATTTCATCCGCTTTCACATTCAAAACAGTCTCATCACCTTTCTTATATCATTACTCTCATTTATTCGTAAAACGCAGGCACGAAGGAGCAAACCACTATACAAAGCTTCCGCTAAACACTATGGGTAAGAAGGAGAAAAGCTCAAGTTCTGAGAACAAAGAAATGGCTTCGCTATACGCAGACACCGCCTGTAACAAGGACGCCGGTATATCCACTTGGGAGGGAATGTATAAACTATTAGAAGATGAAAACCCCGTGGTGATAAAAGTTGCAGCTACAGCAGGTTCAAAGGATACGTCTGAAGCAACCCTTAGAGACTTGGCTTGCTCATTTCTACATAGAATAGTAGCAAGACCAAGGATTCTCCCATATACATACATGGTGAGATGGGTGCTGGATAGCACAGATATTTCAGACAGACAATTCAGAACTCCATCTGAAGAGCTAATTGGGTCATTCACCATAGAAGATCTGAGATTAATGTATAAGCTTCCAAAACCTCAGGCAACTTTCAACAAGCAATTTATGGAAGAGTTTGCCAAAGAACACTCAAATTTGGTAGAATGCACAAAGGAGTGGACCAAAAGAAGTGAACCATTGAAGAAGAACAAACAAGGTATGTACAGCACGGGTTCACTTACCTCTCCTTATTGTTTTACTGCTGCCATGTTATGCAGGCTTTTTGGAAAGCCTGACATAAATATGATCTTACCCGAATGGTTTCCTTTGTTGAATGCGGCTGTTAATTCTACAGTTGTAGATTGGGCCAAAATCCTATCTGATAATCTCACCACTGCTATTTTTCATTACCGGTCTAAACGAAATGTTTCCCAGCGGGTTTATCCGCCTTTTTATTTATCTGCTTATGTCATGGACGCCATCTTCTATGTCTCTAAATTCCCTGTGATGGGCTGGAAATGGACTATCCACGATCCTTTTCCCATTCATGTGTACCATAAATAACTATGGGAGTCTGAGTTTATCCCCCATTTTTATCAAATTTGTCATGGAATAATGCTGCCATTATACAGAACATTGTATAATAAAGATGCCCCGAGGTTATCCTCAGAAACAGAGGTTGATATTCTCCCTGTCGCAAGATGGTTTGGAGAGGAATTGTTCACCTATATTAGGGTTTTTGGAAGTTATGCTTCTCCCCATGTTTTACCCTTATATGTTCCCGATAGACTTGTAGCCCGGGAAATTGCTTATCAGACCTGTGGCCAGGGAGGTATCACAAAAGATTTAAAAGACAAGAAAAAGGGCATTTGGCCACAATTTCCCATAAAATGTGGAACATTTTCACTGTTGGATATTGGTCATGCATTTCACGAGATAGGCAACGTTACATGCCTACAGCTGTTCAAATTCTCAAGAAGGTTATTTGATCCAAATGATATTGTTAAGAATTTTACCAATGCAATCAAAGTAAGGGAATTTGTCGGGGAGCAAGATCTCTTTGATGATATGTTCCAGGAAAGAAATTCATTCAAAGAGGTTTTGAATTCAGCTAAAGAGCAGCTATCTCCAGGGGATTTTCAGGAATTCAAGATGTACAGAGAAAGGAGACTAATTCCAATTCCTTTGTATAATCTACGATTAGAGCCCGCACGGGAGAAAACTCCTAGTGTTAGTCTTAACGGCAGTTCAAGCACAGGTAAATCCAAATCAAAATCTGACAGAGATTCTGAACACTCCAATACATCTAAAGAAAAGGAAGATAAAATGGAAGAATCCATTAAAGATTCTGCACAATCTAAAAAGCTTACTCAACAACAAATTTTGAATTCTCAAAAAACAAATCCTCCTCCACCCAATGTACAACAACAACCAGTCACCATTGAGTTAGATAAATAATGGGAAACCTTTAATCAATTGATTAATGTAGAAGGACAGAATGTACAGACCCCTTTCCAAACAACCAAAGTTTTGAACACAGGAACAAGCAGCACAGCCGCAGTAACAGAGCACATACCAATCACACCCTCCTCTGAAATTGTACTTAATGTAGAGGACATTCCTCCTCTGGATGTATTTTATAGCCCAAAATACAAAGCAGTAGTAAAGAGACAAAGGAAAAAGAGGAAAATAGAAAGTGCAATTGCTACCGAACCAGAACAAGTAGATGTTTTGTGGAAAGATCCTGCCACAGAGCCTACTCATAATCTCACTAAGTTATCTCAAATAACAGGAGCTTATGCTTCTGCAACAATTGATAAATCAGTTGAGATACAACTTTTGTTGGATGAAAAAGAAGAACAGATAAAGGCTCTGCAACAGCAATTGCAACAGGTACAGGCCAATAAGGAAGCACAATTAAAACTTGAAGAGTTACAACAACAACTTCAAGAGATCCAAGAACAGCATAAGGATGATCCTAAGCTTCCATAATTCATTTCAGAGACCATCTCTTTGAACAATCAACTACTGCAACAAGAGGAAGTTTTCTGCCAAAAAATATTGCAATGGAATTCTTTGTGCCAAGAAAGCAATAGAATCACAAGTCATGTCGTAGATCTACGAAATGATTATGATTTGATTAATGAAAAGATTAATGATTATTTAGCATGGAAAAAGACAGAAGAAGGCAGAAAAGCTGGTGCACCCATCATTAATGAAAACCACAAAGAAATACTGTTCACTAATTGGGATGCACAAATCAGAAGAGCAGAAAGGGCAGCAGAGGAGGCATCTACAACGGCAAACACTCTCACTGATTGTGTAAATGACAATTTACACAAAGCTAACTTGATTTCTGAAACTGTTCCAGGATATCTCCCACAGGCAAATCAACTGCAAACAGAATGGAGGCAAAAGGCAGAAGAAAGAGAAAAATCCATCCAAGGGCTGACAAAATTGAATTGGGACTCATACTGGATGTACTTGGTAAAGCCACACAGTCAGCACAGTGCGCTCAATTGTATAATCAATGCTACAGAGAAGATTGCTCCTACGCTTGCCGACTCTGTCTTTTCAGGACAGTTGAATTCTAAAGTCGGTCAACCGCATCTTCTCAAAACTATGTTGGATGCCTGCAAGCTAAAAGATCAAGTTAATAGATAGATAGATTTAGTTTTAATTTCACTGTATTTTAGCCTAGGAAAATGACGGTCATTGAACCGAATCCTTAATTTTTGTAATAAACTATTTTTAGAGTTAGTTAAGTAGTATTTAAACCCCTCTCATGCATTTAGAGAGGGGTCCTGGATCTTAATATTTTTGGACTTGGAGATTGCATTTCTGTACTCTATTGTCTTATATATTTTTAAAAAGGATCACATCTGGTGATTTTCATGCGGAATTATCTTTGAAGTGTTGCATTTCTGTACCTTGGAATTTGATTTTGCATCATAGTTACTGGATAGAGTATCAGATTGCATTTGAAAGTCCTCAAGATGAACAAGGTATTTCTATCTGTTCACTGTTGATTTCTTTTGTTTTATGATATTCGTTTTAAAATTGCTATCATTTATATGTATATTTGTTTTCACAATGCTTCCTTTTATATATCATTTCTGAGTATAATTGAAACGTTATTTTTCATAGTTACATGTAAATGGTATACAATGATGAATGCAATATGTTTATATAACTCTGTTTAATTTCTTAAACAGAGTTATCTTTATTTGTTTCTACATATTTCAATTTAATTAATAATACATTTTCATGGTTATTGTTGAATTGGAACAATCTTAAGTTGTATTCACATATAGCTACCCGGGTTAATGTTAGAATTTCTTTACCAGTATTTAGCTTAAATTAGATAGTTTTATTTCAGTTACTTTAGTCCCATTTTCCGTGTTCATCCAATCCAATCCATTTAGTTACAAGGAAACTGGTCCTTTAAATCCAGTCGGAGCCACCACACCAAACGGAAAAGGAGCTGTCTTAAGGTCTCGACCGGGTGGTTTTCCCCAATGATTGAAGCAGTGATTTTCTAGGCTTCAGCACAACCCCCATTAGAAAAATGTGTGTGGCTAGCCATGTGTGGCCTTTAAACAATATTATATAAGGTTTGAAACATTATTTATATTAGATAATTGAGAAATTAAATACCTAAAGCTATATGGCTATTGGGTTATATTAAATACCAATCCCTTAGGAAGATAGGGGGTTCCATTAGTTAGCAATGCAATTGTTCCAGAGCTAAGAAAAAACATATAGGATTTTTATTGTGTAAGCATAAAAAAGGAGGAGAAGAATCAAGTAGTAGTCATTTATGCCATAGTGTCAAAAGGTAACTCCATAGCAAGTGCACATTCCTTTTCATGTGCATTTTTGTAACTGAAGAAAAGAGAGAAAAGTATAGGTTTCACATTATAGCTAGGTTTTCTCCTATGTTTGGATTTATAGGATGAATATTGTGTTCCTTTATGTGTATTTCATGTATTTTATGTTTGTTCTTTAATTTTCATATTTCAGTTATTTCTTAAATTCAAACCATAACTTAGATATAACAAATATAAGACATAAGGAAATAAACTTGCATAATCATGGATTTCATAATATTATAAGATATACTTTGATGATTTTTTCTAGAGGAATATAAATGGTATTTTATGGATCATTGTATAAAAATTCTTAACGTGGTCACATATGAAAAAAATAAGTTCAAAACTTAACGATATTGGGGTTAAATATTAGTTAGATTTTTGGAAAATAAAACTTTTCCCGTTTCTTTTTATTTACTAAGATCACATTATTATAAGAAAAGAGCATATCTTTTGGGTGGATCAATCATCCTTTTATCAAAACAACAAAACCAAATCTCACATAAATTGTCAATCCAGGTAGGATTTTTGTTTCAAGGTGTTGAAGCCTCGGAATTCCGTTGCCGAAACATGGGGGAAAACCACCCAATCCGGACCTTAAAGAAACTCCTTTTCGGTTTGGTATAGTGAATCCACTGGGGATAATGGGACCAGTTTCCCAATAAGGATGATTTTGAGGGTATGTTTTGATTATACAACATGCAAATGGAGAATGATTTTAATCTATCATATGCATCTATCTAAACTATTTATTCTACTATATACCTACGGTGTTTCTTCCTTTATGCAATCTAAAGAGATATCCTTCAACTATTAGTAATATATATCATTTAAAAGTTGAAAGAGATGAAAATTATGTAATATGATTCTTCTAAAAAAGTAGTTTGAGTAGAAGACTTGTGAAAAATATATCGCATTCATATGTGTGATTATATATTCAATAATAAATCAGAGACAAATATTAGAATAGAAGTGCATGTAACGATCATCTATAATTATGTTTCAAATATATAATGCAACAAAAAGATGAATGTCAATCCCTAAAGTAAGACTTAATACAAGTGAATAAAAGTACCATATGTACGAAGTTCTGGTCATGTAAACTGACATTAATCGATCTGTTCCTCTTCATTTTCAAGAAATTTAAAGAGTACAGTAGTGAAACATCAATTAAACAACTTTAATTGTCAAAAGATTTCAAAGATGTTCCATTAATTCATCAAAGAATTCACAAACTTACAATAGTGCATTCTTTGCAAATGTTTTTGACAAATTTTTGGACCCTTCTCTAAATGCATGAGAGGAGTTTAAATATTAAAATAACTATGTTCTAAAATAGATTATTACAAAAATATAGAGGAGGCTTAAAACAATCATCCTCATAAGACTAACTTAAACTACAATCTAGGAAAATAAAGTAACAATGTGATTTATGAATTTTGTCCTTTCTTTTGGATTTGGTCACGAAGTTGAAAAATATCTATCATAGGCTTGAACTGAGCTAGCTGCGAAATTCTCGATTTGACATTTCCCTTGAATATTGCGTTTGAAAGTACTGGTTGCGATATTCTTTTTGAATCTGTTAAATACTAAAGGATCTAGTACTGATGATAATGTTTGATCAGAAAATTCCAATAATTTTCTTGATCAAACTTATTTACCTTTTTAATTATTTTATCTTGCATTTCTATTTTTTCCTCCACTGTGTTTCTAGTTGTTTTACTTCTGAGAAAACTTCAGACGTGTACTCCTTAACAAGTTCTGCTTTCACCAGCTGTTCACATACAGATTCCATAATTTCCTTTGATAATTTCAATGTTTTCGTTGTTGCTTTCTCTGCCTACTTGATTTGTGCTTCCCAATATTTGAATATGATCTCCTTATGAAACTTATCTACCTGGGGTAGATTATCTTCATTTACTGAGTCTAATGCTTGCCATTGAATGTGTTCGTTCATTTTCTCTCGAGTTTCTCACAATCAAGTTCTTGGATAGATACTTGATGGATCAGTATGTCATTTCAGTCATAATAAGAGTCAATAATAGAGCTTGTTGGCAAAATAATTCTTTTTGTTTCTTTAACTTATCATTCATATCCAATGCTTCTTTTATGAATTTCTCTAATTGTGGTTGGATTAGTAACCTTGTTGTTGTTTCTTCCAGTTCTGCCTGCTTCTTAGTGATTTCTACTCGATGCTGAAATTTAAGCTTTTCAAAATCCTTTTGAAATTGGGTCATCTTTGATTTCATTTGCTCGCTAGAATTAGATTTTTCTTCATCTAACAACCTCTCTAGTTCTTGTATTCTGTCTTCCTTTTTCTTCAACAACATTCTAACTTTAGTAGCTTTATAAACAGTGGCAGTATCATATTCCCCTGCATACTGTGATAATTTAGTTAAATGTTCAGTAGGATCAGCTAAGGAATTCTTCCACAAAACGTCAACAGATTCATCTGTGAGGTTTGAGACTATTTCATCAGTTCTTCTCCTTTTATTCCTCTTAACTACAGCCTTCTAACTAGGACTGTAGAAGATATCCAGCGATGGAATTTCTTCAAGTTGTAAAACTATTTGTTCTGTAGGGTAGGCCGATATGATCTCTTGATCATGAGTTTCTGGAACTTGCTGTAGTGGATTAACAGTTTCCACTATCTTCTAGGAATGTTCAAATTTCTGAAAACTAGTAGATTGATCAACATTGGGATTGGCTTTAGGAGTTTTAATTTCTTCAGAAAACTCATCCCACTCACTACTCAAATTTTTTGTTTAGGAATTTTCTGACTGATCAAGTGTATCATGACTGTGTTGAAATTCTTGAGAAGTTGACTCTGTTCCATCACCTTATTTTTTTTCCTGCATCTCTATTTATTGGATTACCTGATCAATTATATTTTTTGGGCTATCCTTTCTGGATTTAGATTCATTTTCAGAATGATCTGAATTGTGAGATTTATGTTTTGATTGACCCGATTTATCCTTAGACATGTATTTTTCTTCATTATCTAAGTTGATACTTGGAGTAGGTCTATTGACATCTTCAATAGTTAAAAAATTGAGAGGAACTCTCTCCAGTCCCTTATTTCTGTATATTTGGAATGTTTCCAAATCATCTTGGCTAAGTTGACTGGATGCAAACTTAATTATATCTGAAACCTTTTCCATGCCTTGGAAGAGATCATCAAATCCATCTATTTCTTTTACTAAAGGCTTCATTTTGATCTCTATGGTGTAGTTTTAAATTACATCATTTGGATCATACAACCCCTTTGGAATTACTACAAAATTCAATAGATTAGTCTTTGAAACCTCATTATAGGTATGGCCAATATCAGAAAGTGAAAAAGTACCTCACTGTAAAGGGAAATTAGGCCAAACGACCTTCTTAGCATCTTTCAGTGTTTAGTAATACCATTAACAAGATGGTAGGCTATCTCTCTTACAAGTAACTTATCAAGAACATAATATGGTAGGAGGTGGGGAGAAGCATAACTCCCAAATACTTTGACATATGTAAAATTATCCTCTGCATACCATATAGCCACAGAAAGAATATCTGCACTGGCTTCTTCGGAAACCCTAGGGGCTTTCTTATTGAATAACATCTGGTGCATAGGCAACATGACTCCATGACAAATTTTATAAAAATTTAGATGGAAGTTTGAATCCCAAAGGGCTTAGTGGTAGATGTGGATTGAGGTAGGGTTTTGGTTAGTCCATTTCCATCCCATGGTAGGAAAACTAGAAGCAAAGTAGATTGCATCCATGACATAGGAAAACATATAAAATGGAGGTATTTCTCTAGACGAAACACTCCTTTTATTCCTATATTCTGTAATGTGTTCGGCTAAACTATCAGATAGGATATTTTCCCAATTCAGAATTAAGGAATTGACAATTGCGACAATCAATGGGACCCAATCTACTAAAAACCTAGTGGTATCAAGTTTTGAAAACAATATACGCAACATACCAGCAGCATAGCAATAAGGGTAAGGAATTTGGGCAATTGTATATGTACCGAGTTAATCTTTCTTCAACTTTCCCTGGCCTTCCTTCCATTCTTTTATAACTTTTGTTAGATCTTTTTTTTCTCTAAAGTCTTGGACAAAGGCTTTGTCATAGTTTTTTTGTGAGTCTAGTAAGTGGTACATTGCTCTTAAATCATTTGCCCTGAAAGAACCAATATTATCGCTTCTTGAATCTTTAAAAGTTCTGTATTTTATGTTTAAGTGGTTAATTTCCCACTTAACCATATATGTGTAAGTGAGAACTTTTGGCCCTGCGGCTACCATGTGCAAGAATGAACATGCAATGTCAAAATCAGTCAGGTCTAAAGAAACAGATAATTCTGCTAAAGAAACTTTATTTATCACTATTCGCTTTTCATTTTCGAAAAACTGATAGATTGCTTCCCATGAAAAATGACCACATTCTTTTTTGAAAGTCATGTCTGAAAAAAGGGAGACATGTTTGAATATTCAATAGATGGTGTTTGAGAAATCTCTTTGCCTTTCTTGCTCGTCTCTATTTTCTTCATTCTATTAGTTGGTTTCCTGATGTCAAGTATACATAATAATCATTAGAAATATATGGAACAAAGAGACAAAGCCATCATTAATTTATTTCAAACATGAAAAAATATATATGAATCTATCAAATATGATATTAATCATCGATAATCATTTCAAAATCAAATCTCTTACACCGTCGCACGAAATAGCTATCAATCAACTTAAGTCGTTAGATCTCAGATTTCAATTTGATACGACATAAGTCATTTAGCAAGCTTAAGTAATTAAATGCCATTCATTCACATATCGCAACATATAAATTTTATCTCTTGTGATGTTTACCCATAAATTAAGCGAAATGTGATCTGCACAAATCGCACATCGCAACTCTTATGTGGTAATGAATTTTCTATGGTTAAGTTGTGTGAAATGTGAATTGCACATTCAAGAAGTCAAGTGGCCACGCTTTATAGGACTTTAGAGCTTTATATTTATTACTTTGTTGGCTCGTCGAGTCTGTATAGTTGCAACTTATATCGAATTTCTTTATAAGTTGATCGTTTTTAAATGAGGTGTAATGTGATAATGAAAATATAATGGTGATTGGAGTGTTTGCAATTTTTAAACATAACTTCGGAAAATGCTTAAGCGCATTTCACAGCCCGCATGGCTTAATGAATTTCAAGTCTTTTTGGTTGTAAGCTATCTGGTTTGTGATGTGCACTAAGGAATAAAGAGGAAAAACTAAAAGAAAATTGTATTTCCTAAGTTTTTTGTTTTTAAAGATAAAAATAAATTTCCTATTTATTTCTAAAGGGTCCCCATTTATTAAAATAAATGGGGGGTGTTGTATAGCAAAACAATTGGCGAATCACTGGGGAGAACTATCTATCTCTGACTAACATTTTGAAATTTCTAAAACTTTTGAAAAACAAATAGCTGCAGGAATGAATTTCAAACAAATAATATATTACTAAGCAATGAAATCTCCCTTGATTATAATTTATAAGAATCCCTCTTTTAAAGATATAAGTATGAGAATCTATATTAGTCTTTACTTAGCTCAAAAATATAAAGCAGGTGGCTCTTATAGATCGGCTTTACAAATATTTACTTAGTTATCATAGGTAGATCCTCTGTTTCAATAAGAAAATTAAGCTTTTGGCAGGGTTACCTTTTACCTATCAATGATTTATCGTCCCATCCAGTGTTTCTTACAATTCCCAAAAATAAATTCTAATTTTTGAAACTTTTATTTTTGTATCATATTTTGTATTTACTTAAAATCCATTGTCTTGGCTTGATAACCAAATGATGACAATTCCATTCACAAATTGTAATTAAACTGATCAAGCTGGCTCTTTATGAGACCCCTTGTCCTCTTGATATAATCTCAAGTCATTACCCTGTTTTGGTAGGCAGTATTAGTAATGTGAGTTAAACTATTTCCCTATGAACATGGTAAACAAGCTCGTGATGAGACTTATTATCTTCTAAGTTTTTATAGTTATAATATTTTTGAGTTTATTTCAAAAATTAATAAGTTTTCCTAGATGGGGTGAATCATTGTATTTTTGAGGATTCTGGATGATAATGTTGAGTTTTAGATTGCTTTTCTATAAAATATTTTTTACTATGTTAAATATTCTTTTCTTGATTGATAACAGAATAATCATTCTATATAAGGATGAGAGTTCATCATAGAATAAATAATTTCAGTGAAATTTCATCTTTCAATAAAAATAATATATATTTTCCTTTCAAATCTTTCAATTTTTTCCTTAACACTTCTTATTTCTATAAGTGATAAATAAAAAAGGATCATTTGAGATTTTTGAAATGCCAAAAATTTATACTAAGCAACTTTTATTTTTCTAAGGAAAAGAAAAAGACACTAGTATACAAGGAATAGAAGGAGTTACCTCCTATGAAAAGTATTTTTTCAAAATCTACCCAATAACAGGCAAAGAATCTCTTTTGCGTGATAGATCTTGCAATAAGAATGTCGATGGGCCTATTTCTTCAATTATTTGAAATGGACCTAGCCAGAGTTTTTGAAACTTCGTGCGTTTACCTTTTTCCTCATGCGCTTTGTCCCATTTCAATACCAAATCACCAATTTGAAATTTTTTTGGAGTAACAGAATTTGAATCAAATGAAGCTTTTACTATCTGTTGATGATGTGCATGAGTATGTTTATCTTTTTCTCTTTCTTCCTCTAACTTAAGAATTTGACACTGTCTAATTTGTAAATAAGAAGTAGGAGATTCATCAATAAATTGTATTAAGGAAAGAGAGGGAATAACTACATTGGTGGGAAGTAAAACTTCTTTTCCATAAACAAGATTAAATAGAGAAGTGCCAATAGAACTTTTCTGAGTTATTCGATCTGCCCAAAGAGAAAATATTAATGACATGTGCCAATTTCGTTGGTTTTTATCAACAGTTATTTTGATTATTATAATCAATTTCTTGTTTGTATATTATGCTAAACCATTTCCTTGCGAGTAACAATTCGCAGAATACTTAAGTTTAAAACCTATTTTGATTTCAAATTACATCATAGCAGTTCCTAAGAAGTAAGATGCATTATCAAACATTAAAGCAGTAGGTAATCCAAACCTAGTTATGATATTTTAGTCAATGAAATCAATGATATTCTCAGAGTTGGTTGCCATTAATGGAATTGCTTCGACCCATTTAGTAAAGTGATATGTAGCTGTTAGAATATATCTATGTTGTTTGGAAGACTTAGGAAAAATCTCACCAATTATGTCTAATCCCCATTGTTCAAATGGTTGTTCGATATTGACTGGCTATAATGGGAAGGTTGGCTTCATTTGTCTTCCAGATGTACTTTGACACACTTTGCATTTTATTACATATTCATGAGCATCTTTGAAAAGTGTAGGCCAATAGTAGCCTACATGGAGGATTTTGCATGCTGTCGTGTTTCCTCCAAAATGTCCTCCAGCTAGTCCATCATGGAGTTCTTGCAAGACTTTCTCTGCTTCAGATTTTTCTAAGCATCTTAAAAGTACATAATCAAAACTTTTCCTAAACAATACATCGTTGATTAATTCATATTGTTTAGCCTTTAATCTAAAAGCTTGTTTTGTTTTGTAACTGAGTTGATTCGGAACATATCCATTCTCCAAATAAAATATGAGATCAATGTATTGAGACCATGCATCGTTGAGGCCTACCTCGGATATTTTCACATTTTTACCTAATTCTTCCTCTGATGATAGATGGGATGCTCCTGTAATCATTCTGAAGAAACCTTGACCTCTAAAAATTTTATAGGGTCTAATTTCTACATCATATTCTTGTAAAGCGGTAACCCAGATAGCCCTTTTCTCTCCTAATTCTCTTTGCATCAATAATTGTCTCACTATAGAGAATGGAACTATGATTTTGGTGTGAGATTTTAGGAGAAATGGCCTAAAATTCTTTATAGCCTTAAATACAACAAATTATTTCTTTTTTACATATGTGTAATTTCGTTATGCACCTTGCAAATTGGAATTGAAAATTGATATCGGTGCTTCAATTTGCTGGTCATTAAGTTGTTTTAAAACAACATCATATGATGTATCTGGTGAAAAAGTGTATAAAGTAAAAGGATTAAGAAATTTGGGGGTAGTCAGGAATGGAGCATTGATAATGGATTATTTAATCAAATAAAATGCTTCTCTTTCATTATGTCCCCATTTAAAGAAAATATTTTTCTTAATCATGTTCTATAATGGTAAAAATATTTGCAAAAAGTCAGGGAAAAACCTTTTAAAAAAATTAATTTGCGCAAGGAATGACTACATAGCTTTCTTGTTATGAGGGAAAGGAATTCTCTTAATCTCTTCAATTCTTTCAGGATCAATATAGATACCTCTTTTTGACATAATGAATCCTAAAAAATTTCCTTCATCTAAAACAAAAAATGATTTCTTTGGATTTAAGGAGATGCCATACCGTTTACATCGCTCAAATACTTGTTTTAGGTCATTCACATGATTGGTTACTTGTTTAGAAAAGATTTTAATGTCATATAGATAAATAACTATTGTTTTATTTATGATCCCCCTAAAACTTGTGTCCATAGCTCTCCGAAAGGTGGCACCTACATTAATTAATCCGAATGGAATTTTTTGATAGGCATAAGTTCCCCGCTTAGTCCTGAACATAATTTTCAATCTTTCATCTGGATGTATGAGAATTTGGTTATATCCCAAGAATCAATATAGAAAGGACATAAGTTCAGAACCAGCTACTATTTGTAGTACTTGTTCCAGGGTTGGTAATGGAAAGTTTTCCTTCTGACAAGCTTTGTTTAAATTCCTAAAGTCAATGCAAATTCTAATATCGCCATTCTTCTTCCTGATAGGTACCAAATTTGATACCCATTTAGAATGCCTAACTAGAAACATGATTTTTCCTTGATGATTTTGTTAAGTTCTATTTTGATTTGATTTTCCAGATTTGGATGAATCTTCCTCAATTTCTGTTGTATAGGTTTTTCTTCTGAGATCATAGGAATTGTGTGTTGAATCACAGAAGTGTCATATGTTTTAAGATTAGTGTAATCCAAAGCAAAGACACATTTTTACATTCCAAAAAATATGATAAATGATCATCTTTCTTTCGAAGGTATACCAAGACCTAGATTGACATTTTGAGGTTTTCCGTCAGTCCCTAGATTTACTAACTCAAATCTTAAGGTAGAGCTTTGTGTTTTTGAGTTCTTAACTCTTTTAAACCTATATTTAAGATCATATAGGTATTCTAACTTGACAAAAAACTTAGGAATAGGATTTTCATCTTGTTCTTTCTTAATTTGAATATCATGTTCATTTTCATCCAAAACTTGACTATCATAAGATCCATCAGATGTTAAGAAAACTATGATATCTAAACCATTATTGAATACTCTCCAGTTTGTAACATTATCAAGAATAGATGGTCTAAAAATTAATTCAACAGAAAATATATTGGGACTACACTCTTGGGATGGAGTTAACTTTGATGTTACATTAGCAAGTAAATTTGCACTAGCATTCTCCATTCTAGGTACAAAAGAAATATTGAAGGCTAAGAAATGAATGGTTAATTCTTGGACTAATGATTGGTAATGCTTTAAATGTCCAAAATTACAATGAATGGTATCTCTTACCTGTCTAACAATGATTTCTGAATCTCCTATAATATTCAGATATTTGATATTAAGATCAATGGCTTTGTAAAAACCTTGAATTAATGCTTTGTATTCAACTATATTGTTTGTACAATTGAATTCTAGTCTACAGGCTAACATGGCATTTTCTCCTTCTGGGTTTATTAAAACACATCCATTGCCTGCACCATCTTCAGATTTAGAACCATCAAAATATAAATTCCAAAATAAATAATTAACTATTGTTCTATCTACAAAATTTATACATTTAGAATTATCTTGCTGGAAAAAATTCTCAATCTGAGAAACAACTGCATTATAAAAGAAAGGTGATGGTCTATCACTGAAATTTCCCAAAAATGACCTTGCTGAGTAGTTTCCCATAATGTTATTATTGAATGCTACTGGATTATTTACTCTTTCGAGATCAGTGATTGTATGCTTCATGAAGTTTTCACAGTCAACCCAAATTTGATTTGGCTTTCCATTATATGGTAACCACATATGCGACCAGTCTGCTGCGAAATAACCATGAATATTTTTAGACCAATATCAGCTTAAAAATAAGCCACAAAATTCATGAATATTAGCCTACAATATATCAATTATTTGAGTAACCTTGGGATTTGATGGCAATCTGATGGAAACATAATTTATTTCTCCTACCACCTCTACTCTGGTTCTATCAAGTTGTACTATATGAATAGGGGAACTCTGAGGAGTTGTGTTCAACTTAACACAGACTGATTTTGGCATTATATTAGAGGAAGCCCCTAAGTCTATCAAGCAATTATGGACGTATTTTTTATAGATCTCATAGGTTAAGAGGAATGGAGGAGTATGAGAGATGGATTGATCACCTATCATAATCAAGTTTGTAGCATATATTTTCATTGAAGGAGAAGGTGGCCTACCCATTTTATTAACATCTTGTATAATTACTGGAGCAGGTAAGTTTGAAGCAGGGACTACATTTAAGTCTCTAAGTAAGATTTTATGTTGTTGCTTCAATTTAGTTTGCTCGTGAATTGAAATGTTGGCCCTGTTTTTCTTCATATCTTCAACTACTTTATACTAAATAGTGTCTGATACTACCATTGTCTTAGATGCAGGTGGAGTATCTGAAGTAATGGGACTTGTTTGTGTAGCCTTTGAAGTAGAATTTTTTCTTACTTTTTTATCTGTAGCAGGAATTTAAATCTTTTGTTGTTGATTTGGATGTGTTGCTTCAGTAGTATTTTTTCTCCTTGTGCTTACAAGTAAAGCTTCATGTTGTTCTTCATTTGGTAGGATGAAATCCCACATTCCATTTAGTTCAACTTCTTCTTATTCGTCATCTTCTTCTTCCTATGTTTTCCCTTCTTATGTATCTTGATCAGATTTAGTATTAGATATGATATTCAGAGGTTGATTATTAGAGGAATGACCTTCTTAAATTTCCTAAAATTCTTTTTTGAGCTAGCATTTTCAGCGACTTTTTTCTTGATCTCTGCCATCTCGTTTTTCATAGTCTTCAAAACTTTTAAAGACCTTATACGTCAAAAGGATCTTTTGACAACTTATTTTTAGAATCATCTTTGAAATATACCTTCTTTGATTTTCAATCCTCTTGACAATTTTTTTTATCAAGATTTTTTATGCATTTCTCTACAGATAGAAATTATTTCATGTTTTCTACAAGTGTTGGCAGTTTTTCTCTATCAACAAAAATAGCTATATCGGATGGAAGAGATGAAATATACCACTCAATTTTAACTTATTCATTAGGAACTATTGTAGCAATATTTTTATTGAGTAATTTATTAAATCTTAAATTGAAATATTTTATCTTCTCACCTGTTTTAGCTTTTAGATTTAACAAATCATTTATGAGCATAGCAGTGGCCCTATCATCCCCAAACTTCGCTAGAAATAGTTCTTCGAACATATTACATGTAGTTATAGAGAGGGCAGGTAGCAAAAAATACCAGGATCATGCGGATCCTTTTAGAGTATCCGGAAATAATATTACAGCGCAATCCTCTTCTACTACTCCATTTAGATTGATAGCTAACATAAAACTGTGAATGTGGTTTTCTGGTGGAAGATCATCATTAGGATTAAATTTAGGTAATCATCTTTCGGGTGATTTTTGTAGAACATGAACAGGAGCAGGCATGTTTATAACCCCTGGATTGTTCCATGGATTTCCTTCCATTATATTTTGAATAGGTTGGTTGGGTGGAGCTTTAGTTTAAGAAGAGGCAGGCTGAGTGCTAGGACTAGTTTAAGGGATAATATTTTGAGTACTGGAACCAGTCAAAGTAACACTGATCATTGAAATTGAAGTTGTGGAAGTGAGCAGAGGTAATGGAGGTGAATGGGATAATATCCTGCTGGTGATTGACTCTGAGTGAGTCCTCTTTAGTCTCTTTCGAGCACTATCTATGGGAAATTAAAAAGGAAGAATTCTTGTCTTTTGACTTTCTGATTGAGTTAATATTCTTCGAGGTTGTAAAGAATATGAAATATTGATATCTGATATTTGAGAAGATTCAAGCTTTTCAGAAAAAATAGATACTCTCTCTAAATTTTCTATCAAATACTAAACTTCTAGGGAAGCTTGATGCAAATCAGGGGATAGTATAGGTTGAGTATCACTAGGAGACTTAGGAGAAGGATGATCAATTTCAAATTTTAAAGATGAGGATCTAGATAATTTTTTGGAATTTTATGGGGATCTAGAGGGAGAGAGACTCTTATATTGACCTTTATATTGATGAGATATTTTTTCCATTCACAAGGCCCTCCTTCTAGCACTAGAATGTTGAGGCCTCAGAATTCCTCTAACGAAACATGGGGGAAAACCACCCAGTCCAGACCTTAAAGTAGCTCCTTTTCCGTTTGGTGTAGTGGCTCTAACTCGGCATAATGATACCAGTTTCCCAATAAGGATGATTTTGAGGGTGTGTTTTTATTATACAACATGCAAATGGAGAATGATTTTAATATATCATATGCATCTATCTAAACTATTTATTCTACTATATAACGGGGGTGTTTCTTCCTTTATGTGATCTAAAGAGATATCCTTCAACTATTAGTAATATAGATCATTTAATAGTTGAAAGAGATGAAAATTATGTAAGATGATTCTTCTAACAAAGTAGTTTGACTAGAAGAACTGTGAAAAATATATCGAATTCATATGTGTGATTATATATTAATAAGAAATCACAGACAAATATTAGAACAAAAGTGCATGTACGTTCATCTATAATAACATTTCAAATATATAATGCAATAAAAAGATGACTGTCAATCTATAAAGAAATAATTAATACAAGTGAATAAAAGTACCATATGTACGAAGTTCTACTCATGTAAACTAACATTAATTGATCTGCTCCTCTTCATTTTGAAGCAATTTAAATACTACAGCAGTATGGCATCAATTAAACAACTTTAATTGGCAAAAGATAACAGATGTGTTCCATTAATTCATCAAATCATTCACAAACTTACAATAGTGCATTCTTTGCAAATGTTTTTGACAAATTTTTGGACCCTTCTCTAAATGCATGAGAGGGGTTTAAATAATAAAATAAATGTGTTGTAAAATAGATTATTACAAAAATATAGAGGAGGTTTCAAACAATCATCCTCGTCTGACTAACATAAACTACAATCTATGAAAATAAAGTAAGGATATGATTTATGAATTCCATCATTTCTTTTGGATTTGGTTACGAAGTTCAAAAATATCTATCATAGGCTTGAGCTAAGCTGGTTGCGAAATCCTCGATCTAACCTGTCCCTTGAATACTGCATTTGAAAGTACTAGCTGTGATCTTCTTGTTGAATCCATTAAATACTGCAGGATCTGGTACATATAATAAGGTTTGATTACAAAATTCCAATAATTTTCTTCATCAAACTTATTTACCTTTTTAATTATTTCATCCTGCATTTCTGCTTTTTTCCTCCACTATGTTTCTAGCTATTTTACTTCTGAGAACACTTCAGACATGTACTCTTTAATAAGTTCTTCTTTCACTAGGTGTTCACATACAGATTCCATAACTTCTTTATATAATTTTGATGTTTTCGCTGCTGCTTTCTCTGCCTGTTGATTTGTGCTTCCCAATCTTTGAATATGATCTCCTTATGAAACTTATCTACCTGGGGTAGATTAGCTTCCTTTCTTGACTCTGATGCTTGTCACTGAATGTGTTCATTGTTTTTCTTCTCGAGCTTCTCACATTCAATTTTTTGGATAGCTACTTCCTGGATTAGTATGTCATTTGAGTCACAATAAGAGTCAATAATAGAAGCTTGTTGGAAAAATAATTCTTGTTGTTTCTTTAACTTATCATTTATATCCAATGCTTCTTTTATGAATTGCTCTAATTGTGGTTGGCTTAGTAGCCTAGTCGTTGCTACTTCCAGTTGTGCTTGCTTCTCAGTGATTTCTACTTGATGCTGCAATTTAAGCTTTTAAAAATTCTTTTGAAATTGGGCCATATTTGATTTCATTTGCTCGTTAGAATTAGATTTTTCTTCATCTAAAAACCTCTCTAGTTCTTGTATTATGTCTTCCTTTTGCTTTAACAAAATTCTAACTTCAGAAGCTTTATCAACAGTGGCAATAGCATATGCCCCTGCATACTATGATAATTTAGTTAATTTTTTAGTAGGAGCAGCTAAGGAATCCTTCCACAAAATCTCAACAGATTCATCTGTGAGGTTTGAGAGTGTTTCATCAGTTCTTCTCCTTTTATTCCTCTTCACTTCATCCTTATAACTAGGACTGTAGAAGATATCTAGCGAAGGAATTTATTCAACTTGTAAAACTATTTGTTCTGTAGGGTAGGCCGATATGATCTCTTGATCATGAGTTTCTGGAACTTGCTGTAGTGGATTAACAGTTTCCATTATCTTCTGGGAATGTTCAGGTGTCTGAAAACAAGTCACTTGATTAGCATTCGGATTGGATTTATGAGTTTAATTGCTTCAGAAAACTCATCTCATTCACTACTCAAATTATTTGTTTGGGACTTTTCTGACCGATCAAGTGTGTCATGACTATGCTGAAATTCTTGAGAAGTTGACTCTGTTCCATTACCTTCTCTTTTTTCTTGCATCTCTATCTCTTGGATTACCTAATAAATTATCTTTTCTAGGCTGTCCTTCTGGATTAGGATTCATTTTTAGAATGATCCAAATTGTGAGATTGATGTTCTGATTGACTCGATTCATCCTCAGACATGTCTTTTGCTTGATTATCTAAGCTGATACTTGTAGTAGGTCTATTGACATCTTCAATAATTAACAAATTGAGAGGAAGTCTCTCTAGTCTCTTATTTTTATATATTTGGAAGGCTTCCAAATCATCTTGGCTAAGTTGACTGGATGAAAACTTAATTATATCTAAATACTTTTCCATGCCTTGGCAGAGATCATCAAATCCATCTATTTTCTTTACAAAAGGCTTCATTTTGAGCTCTATGATGTAGTTTTTAATTACATCATTTGGATCATACAGTCTCTTTGGCATTACTGCCAAATTCAATAGATTAATCTTCGAAACCTCCTTGAAGGTATGGCCAATATCAAAAAGTGAAAAAGTACCACACTGTCAAGAGAAATTAGGCCAGACGGCCTTCTTAGCATCTTTTAGTTGTTTAGTAATACCATCAACAAGCTGGTAGGCTATCTCTCTTGCAAGTAACTTATCAGGAACATAATATGGTAGGATGTTGGGAGAATAATAACTCCCAAATACTCTGACATATGTAAAATTATCCTCTGCATACCATCTAGCCACAGAAAGAATATATGCACTAGCCTCTTTGGAAATCCTAGGGGATTTCTTATTGAATATCATCTGGTGCATAGGCAACATGAATCCATGACAAATTTTATAAAAATGCAGATAGAACTTTGAATCCCAAAGGGCTCTATGGTAGATGTGGATTTGGGTAGGGCCTTGGGTAGTCCTTGGGTAGTCCATTTCGATCCCATGGTAGGAAAACTAGAAGAAAAAAATATTGCGTCCATGACATAGGCAGACATATCAAAGGGAGGTATTTCTCTAGATGAAACACTCCTTTTATTCCTATATTCTATAATGTGTTTGGATAAACTGTCAGATAGGATATTTTCTCAATTCAAAATTAAGGATTGACGATTGCGTTAATCAATGGGACCCAATCTACTAAAAACCTAGTGGTATCAGGTTTTTTAAAAAATCTACACAACATGCCGGTAGCATAGAATAAGGGTAAGGAAGTTGGGAAATTGAGTATGTACAGAGTTTATCTCACTTGAGATTTCCCTGATCTTCCTTCCATTATTTTATAACTTCTGTTAGATCTGGATTGTTTTCTCTAAAGTCTTGGACAAAGGCTTTGTCATAGTTTTGTTGTGAGTCTGGTAAGTGATACATTGATTTTAAATCATCTGCCCTGAAAGAACCACTATTCTCTCTTCTTGAATCTTTAAAAGTTATATATTTTATGTTTAAGTGGTTAATTTCCCACTTAACCATATCTTTGTAAGGGATAACTTTTGACCTTGTCGCTACCTTGTAGACGAATGAACATGCAACGTCAAAATTAGTCGGGTTTGAAGAAACAGATAATTCTGCTGAAGCAACTTTATCTATCACTATTGGCTTTTCATTTTCAAAAAACTGATAAATTGATTCCCATGATAAAATACCACATTCTTTGTTACAGGTGGTGTCTAGAAAAAAGGGATACATGTCTAAATCTTTTGTAGACGTTGTTTGAGAAATCTCTTTTCCTTTCTTTCTCATCTCTATTTTCTTCGTTCTTTTAGTTGGTTTCCTGATTTCAAGTATATAGAATAATCATTAGAAATATATGGAATAGAGAGACAAATCCATCGTTAATTTATTTCAAACATGAAAAAATAGATATGAATCTATCAAATATGACATTAACCATCGATAATAATTTCATAATCAAATCTCTTACACCTTCACATGAAATAGCTGTCAATCAACTTAAGTTGTTAGTCTCGGATTTCAGTTTGATACGACATAATTCATTTTGCATGCTTGAGTAATTAAATGTCATTCATTTGCATATCGCAACATATAACTTTTATCTCTTGTGATGATTCCCATAAATTTAGCGAAATTCGATTTGCGCAAATCGCACATCGCAACTCTTATGCAATAATGAATTTGCTTTTGGTTAAGTTCTGTGAAATGTGAATTGCGCATTCAAGAATTCAAGTGGCCGCACTTTATGGGACTTTATAGCTTTATATTTATTGTTTTGTTGCCTCATCGGGTTCACATACTCACAAATTATATCGAATTTCTTTATAAGTTTATCGTTTTTAAATGAGGTGCGATGTGATAATGAAAATATAACGGTGATTGGAGTGTTTGCAAGTTTTAAAAATAACTTCAGAAAATTCTTAAGCGTGTTTTGCAACCCACATGGCTTAATGAATTTCAAGTCTTTTTGGTTGTAAACTATGTGGTTTTTGATGCGCACTAAGGAATAAAGAAAACAAAATAAAAGAAAACTTTATTTGCTAATTTTTTTTTTTAAAGATAAAAATAAATTTCCTATTTATTTCTAAAGGGTCCCCATTTATTAAAATAAATGTGGGGCGTTGTATAGCACAACACAAGGCTATCACGCAAAGTATATGCAAGAACAAATGGAAACTAGTAAGAATGAAATCTCAAAACCAATCAATGTAATGTCACTCCTAGCATGCAAAGAAAACTCGTTGTCACACCCCAATCCTTTTTCACATTTATAGAAGAAAAAAAAAAGGACACATAGTTGCAGAATGAACCACACTCTCTCACACTATCGCTCTTGTTATAAGCCATTTTTTTCGCATCTGGACAATATGCCTTCAAAAATAATCATTCACATCCTTTGAGCACTTTGTCATCTTCCCTACACAAATCCATAAGCATGACTCTCTCAAATCCATGCGTTTCTGCCTAAAACCTCTTCATTTCAATGATTTTTAGGCCCAACGCACCCTGACTCTTTAGAGACCATTTTTCACCAGCAGGTTGGCCCTCTCTGGACCTCTGTCGATCATCAGAAGGTTTCCCCTTGCTGGGGGTGTGTTGATTCTAGAAAATCCGGAAAAATAAAAATAATCTCGAAGCTTCCTCTTCTAGAAGCTCCCAGGAGCTGTTATAACTATTTTCCTTGGATGAAAGTCTTGAATCATATACTATCCTTCCTTTATATTTATCCCCTTATCCCTTAATCTCATCCTCGCATCAAGAGTGGATATCAAGCCAAAATTGGTAAATGGATAATAACTCTTAACTTTTCATTCTCTTTTATATATTTGTGGTGATCCACAAGCTAGCGGTTGGATTTTGGAGATAGATTCTACCCCCATGGCATTTTTGTGAAAATCATTATTCCATGAATTAGGGTGAAAAAGTGGTACACTTTGTGGCAATAAAGGAAAATTCAACTTGGAGAAGCTCTTCTACAAGATCAACTCCTATATTTAGTTGTAACTCTCTGCATTTCTATTAATACAAAAATTTCATTGTTTTTATATATGTGATGTTATGATTTCATGTATTTAAGTTCCAGGATGACACATTGAATAAAGTGATTAGATGATGCTACATAGATGTCGTAGACGTTGAAAATTGTAACTAGGTCCAATCTTCATAATTACTTGTAATTATGAATTTATGCAATGAAGCAGACAAATATAATAAAATGTATTTTGTAATGCTTGCCTCGTGGGTTTCATGAGAAAGGAGTTTTTATTATAGGTCAAAGACTTATTCTTGACGTATTTGGGATTTTTTCGTCTTGTCATAAATATAATTTAGATTCATGTATATGAAGTGTTTTTACACTTGTGTAAAGGAAAATTTATTGATGTAAAAGTATACTCTAATACCTTGTCAATATGAGCCTCCACAAAGTTGGCTAAGATATGATGGAAATATATCCTTGGATAAGTCAGCCTACACACCTATCTTCATTTCAGCCTAATAGCTAGAGACAATCCCTATATAAAGGAGGGACTGTGACCTCCTTTTGATACCATAAGTTTGGATCAGTTCTGCAATTAAGTGCAAGTTAAGGGACTATGATTTGGTGCGTGGAAGGTGGCTATATAGCGAATAAATGAGAGGAAGTCCAGCGAAGGAAAGGAGGCTCGATCTTGGGTCCATCCTCATGGTCAAGGTATGAAACTAAGGTAAGAAGGTGAAGGGCATAAGCAGGATATTATACAGTACATAAAAGGGGTGTCTATACAGTGTGAAAGTAGATAACTTGACAACAAAACAAGGAAGGTTGTAAGGGGTGTTATGAATGTTGAGATCAATGCGGAGGAGAGGAAGTGCTAACCTCTATCATTGATCTCACTCTCTAACATATAAAAATCATGAATGAGAAGCAATCATAGGAAGGAAATAAGTATCGGACTAGGGAAGCAAGGTAACTAGAAGGTAATCCGAGGAGAAGTGTATAGGTGACTCGGGCTAGGAAGAAAGAATAGAAGGCTAGCGACTGAGCTTCCTTAGGGATAGTGCAAAGCAGTGTAGAAAATAAGTTCGTCATGGGGAGCCTAGAAGAGAAATGGAAAAGGTCTTGGAATTATACTGGTATCAAGGGTCTGTGTCATGGTCAGTGGTACTCGTCAATTGATTATCTATAATAAGAATGATTATCGAGTTTTCCTCTCTAAGAGGAAGAGGTTTTGGCCCTGGCTTGCTAGCCTAAATATTTGTGTCTCTTCTGCATTTGATAATTAACTTGATGAAGAACATAATAATATAACGAAGATAAGATCTAAGTTAAATAAGCATAAAGAAATCACAATTAATTATCATGAAGGAGAAATTTTAATAAAAGCCCTAATTTCTCAACATGGTATAGAGCTAAGGTGATGAAGATAAGAAATGGTGGTCTAGCAAGAAGGCACAAGGTTCAAACTTCAAAGGATATAACAAGGATAAGTTTTTATAGAAGACATCAAAGCAAAGTAAAGGATCTACATTAAAGAAGGATCTATAGTGAAGAGTCAAGCCCCAAATATAAGAAGGAAGATCATATTTTAAGAATTAGTCTACAAAGAAGTTGGTGAAACCGTCTCAAAAATACTAAAAGGACTTATACATCAAAGTAATTTCTAAAGGAAAATCAAGACCAAGAAGGTGATCGTTATCTTCAAAAGGTATTTGGTGTTGAAGCCAAATCAAAATTGTTGGAGACTTTATCAAATCATCATTTTGCTGAAGCCATCCTTGATCACCATCATCATCAAGGATTCAAGGTGATCTACCACTTTACACCACTCTTGGAGAAGTTTATCTAAGAGGGATATCCTGCTATTATCTACGTCATCAATAAGGAAGAATCAGTAAAGGAATAAAGCATCCATTCAATTAAGTATATTTATTACTTCATATGAATCTGTCAGAATGTTCTTTTGCAAAGAAAGCAACAAATAATCTAGTTGGGGTTTCAAATTTTCTTGCATGGAAGAAAAAGTACAAATGTAAATATTACTGAGAATGAATTCATGGACTATATAAAAGGGTCAAAAACTAGACCCTCAAAATAATATACTCAAGCTCATGCCAAATATATGAAGAGAGACATAAGAGCCCAGAGGATTCTTATAGTGTAACATTCCTAAATTAGCATGTATGCTAATTGGAATATTAATTTTTGGTTTTTGCACCTAGTAGATGAATAAATGGGGGAGGAGACCCAAACATAAATTAATCAGCATAAAAACCCTCTTGGTATGGAAGAGGACCACTTTGGTAGCTAGATTTCACACCCTCATGTGCGAAAAGGGACTTTTGCATGTAAACAAAGTCAAGTTTGACCAAGTCAACAACATGCATGAACAAGAGTGGATCACTAATGAAATAGCTCAATGTGAACAAGGATTAGCCTAAACAAACATATGGAAGTTGGATTGAAGGCACTTGAGTGTGAAAAGGGATAAAGCAGGTTGAAGAGGTCAAATTTGACCAAATCAAACAACGTTGTTAAGGGAGAGTGGCCTTAATGGAGATATAACGCAGTTTTGGAGGGAGATGGATCATGTGCATGAGGAAACCCTAATGGGTGGGACCAAAGGTGACGAGGCTCACATAGCTTATAAGGAAGGGGATGGCAGCCATTCTGAGTTAGCTTGATTATTATTGATGTATGGTCTACATGACTATTTTTCATTCTCTTGATGTTTAGCAGAGCTGCAGTTCTATTTAGCACAAGGAATTTCTACTTAGGAATTCCTTCTTCTACCTTGAGAGGCCGCTTGGACGAGTATTGTACTTCAGTATTCCACACTCAGGATTGAGGCCAAGCATCCTCCTTCAGCCACAGCATTATTTCTGCAGAGAATAACGTTGTGTTGTAGGGTGTTGCAGTGGAAGGTTCACAACAACACCTTCTGAGCTTATCTTTCAGAGGAGGGAGCTTTCGTTTCTTTGAAAGATCTGTAAGGAATATCTCTGGGCATATTTTACATCTGGGAACTTGGCCAAAGTAGTATCCATCTCTTACATCATATTCCTTGGCAGGAACTGCATCCTTTTACTCAGTGTTGCAGCAGCAGGGTCAAGACCCTTGTTTGTGAGCTTGTTCCCTGGAGGAAGGGCCAACCCTTCTCCCAGAAGGATTTTCTAGAAAAAATTCTCCTATTATTGTATTATTAAAATATTTATTTATAGAGCTACAGTATAAATTTGTTGTTTCAGATCTATTTTTGCAGATCTTCTCTTGTATACTCATTCTCTCAAGAAACCCTTCTCGGGTTACCTTCACATTGTATAAAAGAGGCTAGATCTCTATTTTTCTCTGAGTCTGAGCTAAATAAAATCCATATCTATTGTTTATCATATATTTCTATAGAAACCCTCTCATAATTACGTTGTATTTTCTTCATTAATTTTTGCATTTCATAAGTCATGGGATTTGGGCATTTTTAAGCCATATTTGAACTAGGAGATTTGTTTAACTTGGCTAGAGTGATTTTTTTTTATCCCATTCCATATGTGAGATGTATATTGTATAAAATAAGGGATCCAAGTCCCACTTCTCACAATTATAGTGTAATTCTCTATAAATAGCATTTTTATGCCCTATATTGTTGCATTTCCTCACTTTGGAAGAAGTATATAGGCCATATTATTGTTTTTGATCATTCATTTACTGGTTAGATGTTCCTTTTACATCTTATGAGTTTATTTACACTTCCATGTTCATGAATTGTTGTAGCTTCACATTTGGAATATCCTAAGATATTCTCAATAGTGCTGATTTTCCCTATTTTGGGATATTACAGTGGTATCAGAGCATAATATTGGCTCAGCCTGTGAGTTCCAGCTATTAGAAGGAGTAAGATCAGAATTATGGATAGGATGAACTTTCTCTCATCATTTTTCAGACCCAGGAAGAACCTCTCCCAGGATGTTAAGAAAATGGAGGAGAAGAGATACCAAAAAACTCTTAGAGGGTTTCAAGAAGAGGAAGGACCATGCACTTCCTATTTTCATAAGGAAGAAAAAAAGAAGCATGAACAGCACTTGGAACATGAGATCCTAATTGGGTACCTGGAAAAATACAAACATCAACCTAGAGCTTTCAAAAAGACTCTAGCTCTTCCTCAGTTTATCTAGCTGGAAGAAGAGAGGAGGCCCTACAATAATAGGATGATAAGGGGAAATATATTTCTATTGTCTACTTTTGATGGATCACCCACATGCACAACACAAGCTTGGGTGATGAAGCTAGAATCATTCTTCCTACTACAACTAGTAGTAGAGAGAGAGGTTGTTGAAATCTCAGCACTGCACCTGGAGGGTAAGGCAAACACTTGGTGGTGCAACCATGTGAGTCATGCAAGAGTATCCACTTTTGCAGATTTCACTCAAAGGGTGATCAAAATATTTTATGGGAAGAGATCAGAGAAGGAGGATCCCTCACTACCACTTGAGGAGTCATGTACCAGTGTTGTCACAATCATGGAGGAGCAACTATCCATTGCAGCAGCTAAAGGCACCATCACAATGGACGAAGGAACTATTGCAGTCTTCCAAAATGTTCCTAAGTTCTACCAAGGTATGCATGAGTTTCAATTTTCTATCATTTCATAAAATCTTGTGGGAAGCCTCAGAATTATGACTTCACATGATCAAGGATCAAAACACATTTCTGATTTGGAGCAGCAAGCTTATACTGCATTGTATAGCTTGGGTTTGATCAAAGGAGGGGTAAACAATCATTCCAATGCACCCTTTTTGAGTTGCATGCAACATGTGGATTTGGGGTGTAATATTTTGGAGGAAATGGTGAACATTGTCCCACTTTATGATGATGTTTTACCTTCAGCACACTTGGATCCTTATGGATTCAAGATGATCATTAATGGGGGATCTTTTCTAGGAGATCTCCGAGGGGTTGCATCTCAACATCCCATGAGATGCAAGGGGAGGAATATGCTTTTGGAGAATGTAGTCTTCTTTGGGAGGCTACCAAGGTAGAGCAAGATGAGAGGCATCCACATATGGATTAATGGGGATGGATGGAGAGCAAGAGTTTGGTGAGCCACTTGCAAATCTATGACACAGGGCAGCAAGAGGCAAAGTTGCATTGGCTACTCTTGAGAGAGTTTGGCCATCATATGACATACCTTTTTCCAAGAGGTATGTGGGGGATTGATGTATGGCAGGGCACCCATATGATATGGCAGCAGAAGATTTGTTTGTATGGGGCATCATACAAGGCAACCATGATTTTATTCTATGGCTTGTATGAGGGAGAGATAAGGGAGCAACAAAGGATGTTGTTGCTATGGTTACACTTGGGAGAGTATGGGCGGAACTTTTCCAATACTTGTTGTGACATTTCCAGAGAGGGGGAAGGCACCTTCAAAGTAAAAAGAGGCTACCCTTTAGCATTGGAGGACAAGGAGAGGCTTCTACATAAGGGGAAGAGCTTCTCACATAGCAGCATGTTGGTGGATGGCTTTGGCATGTGGAATGTCAAAGAGAGAAGTCATGGAGTGACAAGAGCCTTATCACTAAGGCTTACAGCGCTGTCACTTAGGATTATGTTTCTATTGTTGGAGTGCTCCAAGGGGAGTATGCAACATCTCTTTTTGCATATTTTTATGAGAAGATTCTCATGGGAGGACTCATCCATGGACCTCACTTTCAGCTTACTCACTATGCATGGTAATAAATGCATCTTTGTTCTTTTTTATTGTTCTATTGAGTATTTGTATCTTCTCACCATCTATGGGCAGTGCATTACTCCACATGAGAGCAAAGCTATTCTTGGGTTTTATGGTCACTTTAGGGCCAATATTTATAATGATGATAACCCATCCCTACATAGTCTTGGGCAAGTGTATTGTTGTTTTGATTGTGCTCAGCTGATATATGTTGTTGATTACTACCACATAATAAATGAGAAAACATGCACAAATAGTACTTCATTGGGAGATAAATTTCCACATGATGTTCTCAAACAGCAGTTGGGAAGACTGCGTTGTATCCACTTGAGGAACCTATGGTATCATCCTAACTCTCACATAACCTTCAGCAATTTTTCGATTTGGATGCCAAATGGTGAAGATGTACCATCCATTTTGTATGGAATGGTTTGGGCTAGCATGATTTAGGACATTAGAGGGAGGATCTTTGGAGATCCCACTTTCTACTTGCCACTTGAGGGCAGCCTTATTGTAGCCACAGATCAGCATGTTCTCTACACTTATCATGGTTGGAGAGAGAGATAGTGTGGGGTAGGCCATTTTTCCTACCAGGTTCATCTATTCAACCCACCCAAAATATTTTTCATGAGTTGCCATGTCGGAGGGTGACTCATTTTGCCTGGTTGATAGCTTGGGGGTGTAGATTTCACATGGGAATGAAAATTCCCCATGCATTTTAGACTCCATGCCTTGAGAGGACCTTTATAACACACCTAGTTGCCTCCTTGAGCACTTTATTTTTTTATGATGATTGCCATTTGGGTTGTTCACCAAATGCTAGCTTGTATGCTTGGGAGAGGCACTATGGAGATTCACTGTTGAGAGAGCATCATAATCCTTGGAGGAATTCATCATATGAGGATTCTACAGGAGGAAGGGATGACACTCTTCAGTTAGATCCTTGTAGTTGCTTGGGGACAAGCAACACTTGGGAGAGGAGGACTGTAATATTCCTAAATTAGCATGTATGCTAATTGGAATATTAATTTTTGGTTTTTGCACCTAGTAGATGAATAAATGGGGGAGGAGAGCCATACATAACTTAATCAGCATGAAAACCCTCTTAGTATGGAAGAGGACCACTTTGGTAGCTGGATTTCACACCCTCATGTGTGAAAAGGGACTTTTGCATGCAGACAAAGTCAAGTTTGACCAAGTCAATAGCATGCATGAACAAGAGTGGATCACTTATGAAATAACTCAATGTGAACAAGGATCGGCCTAGATAGACAAATGGAAGCTAGATTGAAGGCACTTGAGTGTGAACAGGGATAAAGCAGGTTGAAGAGGTCAACTTTGACCAAATCAAACAACATTATTAAGGGAGAGTGGCCTTAATGGAGATACAACGCAGTTTTGGAGGGAGATGGATCATGTGCATGAGGAAACCCTAATGGGTGGGACCCAAGGTGAAGAGGCTCAAATAGCTTATAAGGAAGGGGATGGCAGCCATTTTGGGTTAGCTTGATTATTATTGATGTATGGTCTGCATGACTAATTTGTATTCTCTTGTTTTTTAGCAGAGCTGCAGTGTTGTTTAGCACAAGGAATTCCTACTTAGGAATTCCTTCTCCTACCTTGAGAGGCCTCTTGGAGGAGTATTTTACTTCAGTTTTCCACACTCAGGCTTGAGCCCAAGCATCCTCCTTCATCCACAGCGTTATTTCTGCAGATCATAACGTTGTGTTGCAGGGTGTTGCAGTGGAAGGTTCACAGTAGCACCTTATGAGCTTATCTTTCAGAGGAGGGAGCTTCCCTTTCTTTGCAAGATATGTAAGGAAGATATTTGGGCATATTTTACATTTGGGCACTTTTCCAAAGAAATATCCATCTCTTACAACATATTCCTTGGTAGGAATTGCGTCCTTTTACTTAGTGTTGCAGTAGCAGGGTCAAGACCCTTGTCTGAGAGCTTGTTCCCTGGAGGAAGGGCCAACCCTTCTCCCGAAAGGATTTTATAGAAAAAATTCTCCTGTTCTTGTATTATTCAACTATTTATTTACAAAACTACAGTATAACTACATTTTTTCAGATCTATTTTTGCAGATCTTCTCTTGTATACTCATTCTCTCAAGAAACCCTTCCCGGGTTATCTTCACATTGTATAAAAGAGGATAGATCTATATTTTTCTCTGAGTTTGAGATAAATAAACTATAGATCTAATGTTTATCATATATTTCTGTAGAAACCCTCTCATAATTACCTTGTATTTTCTTCAGTCATTTCTACATTCCATAACTCATGGGATTTGGACATTTTTAAGCCATATTTGAACCGGGAGATCTGTTTAACTTGGATAGAGTGATTTTTTTTAATCTCGTTCCATATGTGAGATGTATATTGTATAAACTAAGGGATACAAGTCCCAGTTCTCACAATTATAGCGTAATTCTCTATAAATAGCATTTTTATGCCCTATATTGCTGCATTTCCTCACTTTGGAAGAAGTATATAGGCCATATTCTTCCTGCTAATCATTCATTTTCTGGTTATATGTTCCTTTTACATCTTATGAGCTGATTTACACTGCTATGTTCATGAATTGTTGTAGCTTCACTTTTGGAATATCCTAAGATATTCCCAATAGTGTTGATTTTCCCTATTTTGGGATATTACATATAGAATCCATAAAGGACTGTCACATCCAATATAATGTATCAAAACTAAAATATTCAAAATAAATATATGACAAACTGGTGGAGCTATTCATAGTGAGTACTACATGGGAAGTAATATATTTGAGACAAGAACTATACAAGTTGAAGCTGTCAAGAGAGGAAGGAATCACTTCATATTTTATGAATATTTCTAAAATACAAGATGTATTGTCTCTAAGTAATATAGAAGAGATGAGGTTAAAGAGATAAAATTGATATAGGATCAAATGAAGAAAATTTAACCTATACTACCATGCTAAGAAGGAAAGGAAAATTTGGTAAATTTGATCCTCGGAACAAATATGATGCTATGGATGTAATGAAATTGAGCACTATAAAAAAATATTGTCCCAAACCTAATAAGGACAAGAGTAAAAAGGAAGAATCCTATGTCTTTGTAGAAAAGGAAGAATGAGATTAAAATAAACCTAAGAAAGAAGAAGTGAAATATCTCTATAATCATTGAGATCATCTTCCTCTTTAAGAGGTATCTGTCAGTTGTAAAATAGTATGTTAGGAAGAATTGTATATTTCATAGATACATCACTTTAGAATTGGCATCATGATGGAAGAATTGAAGGAGGAGCACTCATCATAGGAGGATGTATGTAACACATTTATGTGACAACTATGCTATGAGATAAGTGTCTCTTGGGAGCCTCACTAGAACAACATTTATGGAAGGAAGACATCTATATCAAGGGTCATAATTCAATAATCAATATGGAAACAGGCCCTATGATGACATATTTAAAAATCAGGTCAAGAGAATGAAACTTATCATTCTAAGGAAAATTTATGTAGGATGACTCAAGAGGAAAAGAGCTGAGGTTCATGTATATTTATGCTTACACTCGATTGTGTGAATTCATGTCATGTGGTTGCATGTAGTATACTTCTATCTTTAGAAGTATGATCAAAGGAAAATATAATTTCCTCCGATGCACAAGTTTCCAAAAGGCATGATCCACTCCAGATGAAATCAACATAATATGTCCTCATATGGAATATGAGGTTGTTGTACACAATCAAGGAACTTCATATTGGAAGCTCCTGCAAATGAAATAAAAGTATGTGGAGAAAGAAAGGAAGAGATCATGAGAAGTGAAACTATGGTAAAAGGGATTCAACATCCAAGGAATCCAAGAATACTTGACTAGAAAATATCCTAGGAAGATATGTATACCCTGATATAAGTTTGGAAAATATGGAGACCCTTGAAAAAACATATCTTTAGGAGATGTGTTAATCTGTATGAAGGATGTCAATGCCTACAAGAAGATGTCATGGTGAAATATCATCACTAAGGTAATTTTTTATTTAAGTGTTCATATTTGTAATTGAATAATATCCGGATGTGTTTCTTCATGGCTTCCAAAGGGAAGTATATGTCTTCCACGGTTGATAACCATATGATAGGATGGATGATCCTTGGAAGAAATATGATCCTAAAGAAAGCAGCGACATGAAGCTAGACCAGATGAGAAGACTGATGGATCAATTTCTGATATAAAACATGACTCATGGATTAAAGTGATCAATGATATATGCCTTATTAAGAGATCCCAAAGATGAAGAATCCTCAACGACGAATAAATTCATGACATCAAAGAAAGGAGTTCTTCATGATCAGCTAGGTGTTTTCATCATTGTTGTTTCAGGTCCGTGATTAAGAGGGAGCCTGGTAATAAGTTTCTTACTTGGAAGAAACTTGGTAATTCCAAAGCCGAGAGGGAGCTTAGGTACATTCCTTGTATAGGAATGAGTACATTCCTTTGAGGAATATGTCATCCCTAGTTGAGACGGAGAGATAGACACATCATTTTGGTCTTCACTTGGGAAGACAAAATGGAGTATTGGGTAATCATCTGGAATCCCATACTCTTGAGGATGTATCAGGGAATCCAATATGAGAGTAGTTGTGGAAGGACAAATATTCTTTAAGGAATGGGAATCCAAGATAAGTCGAATAGTCCATGACATATCTTGATTGAACACATGTGGGATATGATCCAAGAGAGACAATGGTGTAGGTTTGTATTCATCATTGTTCTCGCCAGCATTGTAGCTCAAAGATCTTGTGGAGAGAGGGAGTTATTAGTCAAGGCTTTGAATTATGATGATTTTTGTTGATATGATGCTATACATATGGAATTACCAATCTGATTTGTTGGGATCCTGTGATTTAGCAGATTGGCATACTAAATGACAAGGCAACACATAAACCAGTCTTTAGAGCTCTTGGATCTAGCCCTCCTAGTCTCAGAGAGGGATCTCTCAATTTGTTTGCAAGGATATGACTTGTTTTCTTGTAAAAGGTTGATTTTAGGCTAGTTATTAAGCATGAGTTTGTTTGATTTTTTAATGGGACATGATGATCTAGGCAGCATAGATAGGAAAGGGAAATTTCTAAGTCATTGGGCAATGGATTCAAGTAGAAGTTTGTAACAAGTTTGTAAATGAATCAGGGGTATTAGAGGGAAAATCTAACTTGGCTATTAAATCTACAAAATTTTCAGGTGAAATGAAATGAACATTAAGGGTTTAGAATGAAAAGTAGAACTAAGAGAAATTAAGAATCCTCAATTACATGTACTTCTCAACAAAGGGACTTAAAAAATCATTAAACATGAAAAAAATTTCCATAGACAGGGCTAACCATGAATTCTACAAATCATACTTTAGCAAATAATAATTTCAAGACAAACTTTCAAAATGAAATCTAAGAGTTGAGGAACACTCTATTTCATCAAATATTTCACTTCCAAGGATAAGAAAACATTCAAGATTCACAAATAACTGAATTCATAGAAGAGGGAACTCCTAAACATTTGTGATTACAGCTATAAAGACCTTAAAAACAATTATTTGAGCAATTACAAAGGGTATGATCAAAACAGACCTCTTTGGCAGACTTTGGACAATGGTACTTTAAAGGGAGACTTCAAAAATAGTTTTCAAATGGTAGTAAGTAGCAGGGAGAACCATGAATCATTCGTGAGGCCACTATATTGAACTATTTAGGAAATAAAAAAGAATAAGGGTTGGAAAATTAGTCAAACTACTTAATAAAACCTTCAGCAAATGAAAACATAAAAACAGCGAAGAGTAAATAGGTCTAAGGTGCTTCCAGGAGACATTTATTAGCCTAAACTTTTTACCCTACTGCAAGCAAGAAAATGATGAAAACAGAATGGAAAATAGGAAAAACATTAACAATTTAGAATACTTCACCAACAACCAAGCTCAGAGATTCAATGACAGAGCTTTCTCCATCCAAAAACAGGTCAAAGCATCCACAGGTTCAAAAACATCAAATATCTTTCAACTTCAACAGAACTATGTATTACTTTAAAGAGTTATCAAATGCCCCCCTTACAATGAGTTCTAGTGAAGTATTTATACTGCACATGAGGAGGTGCAACCATATAGGGTTCAAAATTTTATTAATGACATAATAAATGCACTCCTATCCTTAAAAACCATGCAAGGCATAAGGTAGGAATGTCTCTCAACTACTTCTCTGTGTAATAAATTTGTCTTTACTTCCTAACGATGAAAAAGTTGAAAATATTGACTTTGAGGCCTTTTTTCTATTTTTACAATAACTGTCTGACAGTTTATTATATCTTATTTAATGTAATAACTGTTTATTTGTCTTTTGAGGTATAAAGTAAGTGAAAGGTGTCACTTTTGATTTATTAAGTGAATAACTACTCCTTTGATGTATTCGAGGCTATCTTTAAGCCTATTTTGCCTTGATTTCGTCATAAAAATGTGTTTTAAGGCCTTTTAGCCTTGATCTTCTTTTTAATTAATCTTCTTTGATGTCTTTTGCTTTATCCCTTCTTAAATCATTTGTTCTATTCCTTTATATCCTTCCGGACCTTTTTAAAATTCTTTCACCTGTCTTTAACTGTGTTTTTCTTCCTTAATCTTCCTTTAACACTTTAATCTCTGTTTCTTTGGCCTTTCTTCTTACTTCACTGATTCTTATTTGTTCTGTTGAGTGCGGGTGGATTTTTAGTGCGTTGGAGGGTTTGATGGTATAAACAGTGCTCATAAAGCGCTGATCAAACCACGAAATGAAACCTAACAGCCACTTTCTTCGTTATTTGGCCTTTGTTTGGACCGTGAAGGTCATCACCTTCTGGCCCTACCCTTTTATGGACTACAGGAGGGCTTTCAGCCCCAAAACTGCCATAGAACCTGCAACAAACCACAAAATATGTTATAAAATCCTACGTGAGGGCTTAAAACTGCTTTACAGAAGCTAATGGAGTGGCAGAGGAGCGGTGAGGAAGAAATGAATGTGCAAAAGGGCTTTCCATGGAAAAAACTGCGAAAAATGGGGTTTAAAATGACTTTGGCGTGAAAAATGGGCAAAGTGGTTTTGAAAAACCACTAGTGATTTTCGCACGGGGCAATGGTGGTTTGTGGTTTTACCCAAATCGAACGTGATTCCATACACTTTGTGACATTCTTCCCTTACGAAACTGCCAGTTTCGCATGACTTTTGGTTGTTAAACCTCAGGAGCGAATGTTGCGCGAAATACAATGTGAACCGTTGGATCTGGTGGCGTAGATCCAACGGTGGGCAAGGAGCGCGATGGAGAGAGGTGCACGGGCGAAGAAAAGTAGTGGAAGCCAGGTGTCAAGAGGATATTGGAGGGGCGGTTGGGTAGTGGGAGGTGGGTCTGAAGTATGAAGTCAGTTAATCTGTCATGGAACGGAAAGTTGTTGGATCGTCAGGTTACACAAGAATCGTTAGATCCATAAGATCTACGGTGTAGATATATTTATGGGGACGAATAGGTTTGATGATCGGGGGGAAAGATCGAATGGGAGAGGGGATAAGAGCCATCAGATCATGGGTGATTGACGATGGAGATCGATCGAGGAATATATAGCATAGAGTAAAAGGAAGGCAAGAGAAGGGCTGGAGGAAAGGTGAGGAAAGGTAGGGTGAGCTAGCACTGTAGGATCAAATAGATCAATGGCTCAGATTAATGTAGGTTTTGATAAGTGTGGCGGGACAAAGCAAAGAAAAAACACATTTTTCCATAGGTGCAGGGGGTAAAATAGAAGATAAGGGAAGGGGGGCTAGGGATAAGGTAGAAGTACAGTCGTGTGGAGGAGTAGGGAACTAGGGGCGGAGGAAAAAAAGGGCTAGGGGGCTAATAATTAGCCCATGGTCGGGCCCTCGGGTCATATGGCAGAGGGGGATAAATATTTTAAGCCCTCTGGGGCTTAAACCCTTAATTATAAAAATACTGCTTTTTAGGCCAAAAATGGGGGTTTTTAGGCCAATTTAGAACTTCCGATAGGTATAATAATGTAGTTTAAACCATAAAAAAAGGGGTTTTTATAGGTTTAAATTGTTTTTATTGGTAAATGAGGGATTTAGTGAACGAAAAATGGGGGTTTTTAGAGGGAAATGAAGAGTTGATAAAGGGAAAATGGGCTATTTTCAGAGGGAAATGGACTGATAAAAACAGGGGTAAATAGCCTGAAATGAGCTTTCTTCTTTGAAACAGTAGGATAAACTTTTTAGGAGACATAGATGAAGATTTTGGTGAACTAAAAGACTCAGAATGATGAAGGAAGCGAGATTTCTAGAACTCATAATGCTTCTTTGAAATGTTATTTCTAGAAATCTAGGATTGTTGACTTAGTCATCTTTGGATGGGATCAAAATTATGGATGACTAACATGATTCTTCTTATGAGATTCTTCAGGTTGAGAGTGACCATGTACCATTATGAATACCTTCCTAGTTAAGAGGGAGTGTTGAAAAGTGTAACTAGGTTCTGTCTTCATAATGACATGTAATTATGAATTTATGTAATGAATAAGACAAAGATAATCAAATGTATTTTGTAATGATTTCCTCATGGGTTTCATGAGCAAGGAGTTTTTATTATAGTTCAAAGGCTTCTTCTTGATGTCTTTAGGATATTTTCATATTCTCATAAAAATATTTTAGAGTCATGTATATGAAGTGTTTTTACACTTGTGTAAAGGACAATTTATTGATGTAAAAATATACTCGAAGAACTTGTAAATATGCTCCACAAAGTCGGATCAAATATGATGGAAATATCTCCTTGGAGAAGTCAGCCTACACACCTATCTTCATGTCATCCTAATATCTAGAGACATTCCCTATATAAAGGAGGGACTGCAGCTTCATTTGGATACCATCAGTTCATATCAGTTTTGAAATTAAGTGCGAGCAAAGGGACTGTGATTTGGTGCAAGGAAGGTGTCTATATAGTGAAGAAAGGAGAGGTATTACAATGAAGGAAAGGAGGCTCTATATTGGGTCCACCCTCATGCTCAAGGTTTGCAACTAATATCTGAAGCTGCAATGTGTAATGAGGAGATTATATAGTGTAGAAAATGGGTGTCTATACAGTGCATAAGTAGGTATCTTGATAGTGAAACAAGGAAGGCTATAAGGAGTGTTAAGAGGCTGAGATCAATGTGGAGGAGAGGAAGTGCTACCCTCTTTCATTGATCTCACTCTCCAGCATTTACACAACATGAATGAGAAGGCATCACAACAAGGGAATAAGTCTCGGACTAGGGCAACAACGGTATTGGAAGGTAAGACGAGGAGAAGTGTATAGATGACCAAGGTTAGGATGAAAGAGTAGAATGTTAGGGACCGAGCTTCCCTAGGGTTGTTGCAAAGAAGTGAAGAAAAGAATTTCATCAGAGCCTAGAAGAATAGTGGAAAAGGTCTTGGAGGTATACTAGTTTCAAGGGTCTATGCCATGGTCTTGGTACTCATCAGTTGATTATCTATAAGAATAATTATTATCGGGTTTTCCTCTCCAAGAGGAAGAGTTTTTGGCCCTAGCTTGCTAGCCTAAATATTTGTGTCTCTTATGCATTTGATAATTAACTTAATTAAGAATGTAATAATATAACGAAGATAATATTTAAGTGAAAAAATCAAGCATAACGAAATCACTTGTAATTATCATGAAAGAGAACTTTTAATAAAGGCCCAAATTTCTCAACAATAGATCATTGGCTTGTGTTGTTTTATTATGTAGGTTCTAATTATAGGGATCAGAGATAGGATTGGAGCATACAATCCAAGAGAGGAGTGAAGAATATGATGGATTACATGCAGGCTTCATCCCATTTCTATTTACTATAAGAAAATCATTAGCTTCTTTGCTTTCTATTGTTATAGACTAGGCCATCAAATCTAGGGAATATATTTCTACCCGAAGTTGTACATTTCGCGTGACAAATTAATGACTCCGCTAGGGAACGAGTGGTATAAAGGGTAGAAACCAATTTTAGACATGATGGAACTGCTCAAAACACGTAGAGGATAATAGGTTGGCTAGTAAGACCACGCATAGTAGTTTTTCTCAGGAAAGGCTAAAACAACCAAGTGAAAGCGTATGATAGGCCAAGAAGATGGTAACGATGGAATGAGAAAACCAAGGCTCATTTGGAAAAAATAGGCTGATAAAAATTGCAATCACAAGAGATGGTATTGGTCCAAGAAGATGATATAGGGATTGAAAATCTGATATATTATTTGAGTCATAATCTTAATGATACTAAAATCAAGTACACCCACATAGAAAAGTTAGCTTTGGCGGTCATTCAAGCCATCAAAATATTCTGCCATTATATATTGCTCCAGAAAACTATGGTTGTTTCATATTGCAACGATAATATATATATATATATATATATATATATATATATATATATATATATATATATATATATATATATATATATATATATATATATATATATATATATATATATATATATATATTGTCATGTCAATTGTTGGGGATGAAATACTCCAAATGGATCATTATCCTACAAGAGTTTGATTTGGAATTCATGAAATCCAAGTCAAAAAAATCCATACTTTTTGTTGAGCTAATGTGCGACCTTCCCAATACCAATTTTGAATTGAAGTCTGAAAATTCCATCCCATATTAGTATTTTTTTTATGATCTTGTCATATGACCCATGATATTGACACATTCTTATATATCTCGAGACCCAGACTTTTTATTATGATACCTCTCACTCTGAACAATGAAATATTCGATACTGGGCCAAGAATTACATCATCATCAGTGCCACCCTTTATCATTGTGGTATAGATACAGTTTTTTCAAGGTACCCCACACATGAGGAGTCCAAAAAAGTCCTCAATGAATGCCACTTAGGGTCATGTGGTGGTAATTTTTCCAGTTATGCCACAACATATAATATCCTGCGTACTGGTTAGTTTTGGCCCAACATATTTCACGAATATATTTTTGTTTTCCAAAAGTATCGTGTATGCCAGATTTATGATCGTAAGACTCACGCTCCCCCTGCTCCTTTGTATCATGTTATCATCATAGTTCCTTTTATGGAATGGGGTATCTATTTCATGACATGTAACCCTCAGTCGGTCGGAGGGCATGGCTATATTATGGTAGCAATAGATTATTTTACTAAATGGACCAAGGTGATGCCCACATTTAACAATACTACCGAAACTATTGTATATTTTCACTTTAATCATGTCATCGGATGGTTTTTTATTCTACAATATGTTATCACTCTCCCCAACTTCCTAGGCTGAAATAAGGAGTGAAGAAAGGTAACCACATACCAACTTTTAGCTAGGCAGCTAGCCCTACCTAACTAGAGAGGCCTCTCTCTGTGTCACTTTTTAATTATTCAATTTTAGGGTAGAGTACTATATTTTATGCTATATATAGATTAATTTTTTTTATAATTTGTTTAATGATTTGTTTGCTGGATAAAATTCATAATCAGTGAAAGCTAAAATTGATTTCAAATACTATATTGCAGAAAAATAATTAAGTAAAAATAGGCAACCTATTTGAGCACATTTAATTTGTCTTTGGTGTATAGTGGTAGAAAAGAAAGGGTTTTGAATGAGAATTTTACATGAATTCATTTATTAGAAGAAGAGACATTGTAAAAATATTAATAAATAGAGCATTTGATTGATTTCTGCTTATAAACTGAATAACTTTTTACACAAAATTTTCAGATTTTCATTAAACCTCCTGCTGGTAATAGTTTTTTTATATGGATACGAGGACCAGATTCCATTTTATTTTTGAAGAAAAAAATCCAGACTGCTACTGGTTACCCATCTCACTTTCAGTCTTTGATATTTGGTGGAAAAGCATTAGCGGATTCCAGAACTCTCAATGAATATGCTATTGTTTATGGATCCTCTGTCTGTCTTAACTTACGACTGAGGGGGGGAAAGTTGCGACCGAAAAAACCTTATGGAACCACCCTGGGTGCTAGTGTGTCCAAAACTGCCCACTCCAAAGGTCCTACATATAGGAATGTCCTGCAAGGGGAAAAAACAAAGCTGACATAGCGACTGTGGCCTAGACAGAAAACTCCCCCAAGCCATACATTGTGGAACAATAGAACTGCGTACCTAAAATTAACATTGAAATTCCAGATATAGATGTGCATAGAGACGTTTTTGAATCCCAAGCAATAATATGCAAATTCAACTGCTTATGGCCCAAACCTATGGAGCTATTCCAATGGATATTTACAAACTGGACCATGGATTGTGAAATCCACCTATGCTCAAAAGGTTTCTTCATAGTCAAGTTTTCATCATCTGAAGACAGAGATACCATACTTATGGAGGGGCCATGGTTCTGGGGATCTACTGGATTCTTCATCACACCATGGTTCCCGGAATTTGATGCCAATGCTATGGAGGTGACCAGAATGCCAGTTTGGTCCGGCTTCACAACCTCCCACTTTATTTCTAGCAGGAAAGTGTTCTTGTTGGCATTGGAAACATCCTTGGCAGATATATCAAAACTGATATACAATGAATGGAGGAGCGCATTTACACCTTCGCACGAATCTGTGTGGAAGTGGATTTGAGCAAAGGTCTACCAGAGTGCATTATGTTGAATCATAAACAACATCAATGGACACAACAATTATATTACGAGAACACAACATTTCGATGTCGGATTTGCAGGAACACGGGACACCTACAAAACACTTGCCCGGCAGCCCCAAGAGATAACAGGAGAAAGAAGAAAACAGGCAAAGTAGCCAAAGGATGGAAATTCCCATTAGAAGAGCCAGAACAACAAGAGGAAGAGGAAGACCCTATCCCACAAGATAGTAAACTGACAGATACTACCTTGGGCACACAAGAACAGGAAATGAAAGAACACATTGATGCCACTACTATGACACAGCCAGATATGGATCCAAGGGCTACAGATAGCGGGGGAAATAAAATACTACATACATCCGACACATTGGACTCTGACAAGGAAATTGGAGCACATGCGGAAGATAACCATCTCATCCTTATATCGACCACGCCAACACAAGGTGCTTGGTGGAGGGTTGAAAAGAAAAAAGGGAGGAAAGCCTAATTTTCTCTCATTGTATTTATATCTGTGGCATACTCGTTTGTCTTGATTGACACTTACCAGCACATGTAACATGTAATTTTGTTTTTATAATAAAATTATGAATTTTTCCTTTGTGAAAAAAAACATTTTACACAGAAAATGGAATGGAAATGAAATAACATAGAAAAGCACAGTGCTCAATAAAAATACCACATGAATCTCACACAATTGCTACAAAATCCTTTGATTTTCATCAATAACAGGTCCACAGTAATACACAAAGTTTCAGAACTTGATTATCCAATATTAATTCTTTGTACAATGAAGTATATATATAAAAATAAAATTATAATTGTTACATTAAAGGCTATCCAACTGATAGCACTTTATTTGCTAACTAACTCTAACTGCATCATGGAAATAAATTACATATGTTGTGTTGGTACTGTCTGCAACTGAAAATTTTTGTTGAAGAAGATAATCACGGGCTATGTTGGTTGTTTGTTGACTGCTGATCTGGAAAAAATTGACTTTTCTACTTTTATTAATTACTCTTGAAACTCACATAACTTTTCCCAGTGCTCTTCATCAGGGATAACTAATTTATTTACCCTGCGGTAAATTTCATCTGCTTCAGTGTATTTGGAAAAATTTGGCATCACAACAAAGACATGCTTAATTTCATACTAAATATAAATATCATTGCTTATCACTCCCAACATTGCCTTTCCTGTTAGTGTGCCTTTAATATTTGCAAACTTGGCAGTATCCCTGAAAATTTCATAAAGTCTCTTTCCATAGTCATCTCTGGTCATCAGTTTATCACTAATTACAAAGAGAGAAGGCATCCCTTTTTGTTTTATAGATTCTACCCTACTGAAGAATCTCTAAGCTGTAACCTTTAGACTGTGACTTTTTTCTTCAAGTTGAAGAATCAAATTATTCTTTGTCAGCACTCTCTTCACTTCTAGGATGGTTTATGTTCTGTCCTCACTGCCCAATTCATCCAGCTCATACATGTTATTTCAATTCATAAACCTGATGATATTGTTTTTTGTTGCAGGCTTATCTCCCAGTTGTTCTTTGATTGCTGTAATGGACTCATTTTCCTTCTGAATCAACTCTTTTTGCTCAAAGATGGTTTGTATACTTGGCCAAATTTCAGTGATGGACTTTGTGATTTCTAACCAAATTATTACCAATGGATGACTCCTTCTCTTCTTTCTGTAACCTTTCAATCAATATTTTGGCCCTCTATGCTTCAGTTGCATGTGAAATATCAACATTATTTTTCTGTAATTGCAATAATTTTACCTGATCCTGCAACCTTTTGATATCCTCTTCTTGAATGGACATGTTTTGAACTTCTTTGGTAGGTTACTCAGCTCCATCTGCAGTGCTTGTTGTAGAAGTTTGAGCTATAGGAATGGCTTCTAGTGGCATTGACTCTAAAGGAACCTTTGATGTCTTCACTACTGCTTCCTTTTCTTTTATCATCTTCTCTAGCTCTGATTCCATTTGCTTTAATAGAGCATTCTAGTCCATTATCAACTTCATCATGTCTATCTTTTGACTTTCATTTTCTTCGATATCCTTTGCCAAAGGATCTTCTGTAGCTGGGATTTTCAATTTCTTTCTCAATGCTTCTATATCAACATTTTTGTTAGGTCCCTATATTACTAGTATAGTCCCTTATTGTTGTTAGTGTAACCCGCTTATTGTTATTGTTGTACCCTTGTAACCCCAATATTGTTATTATTGTGATCTTACCTTATTATTGTTAGGTCAGCTAGGATTATATTGTGACCCCATGGACTCCTATATATAGAAGGAGGTTTTGGTCATTTGTATCATCCAAGAATTGTTCATTTATGTACTTTATTGTAGGTTTCCCCCTCGAAGTGGCTATTTCTAAGGCGTTGATATCTCATTTCTTCTATTTTTGGTGTTGGTTTCATAACATTTGGTATCAGAGCTTTGGATTTTATGGTTTCACTACTCCAAAAAGGTCATCATGGAATTTTCACTATAAATTTTTTTCTACGAAGGTGCAGATGCTCAAATGTTTACAGAGCAAAGCCAAAATCCTGAGGAATGTCGTGTAAAAATTCTAGATCTTGGTTCACAAAATTTTCAGAGATATTATTTGTGGAATTTAGGCTTTTTTCAGGCTCCCGAATTTCACCTAAAACAGGTCATCGTGGAATTTGTGCTATAAATTTTTTTCTACGAAGGTTCAAAAGCATAAATTTTTATAGAGAGAATCTGAAATCCTGAGAAACTTCCTATAAAAATTTCATAGCTTGGGTCACAATATTTCGGACATATGATTTGTGGAAGTTAGAGTTTTTTTCAGGCTCCCGAATTTCAGCTCAAACAGGTGAGCGTGGGAAAAGCGTCATAACTCTCTCTCTGGGCGTCGTATTGGAATTCTGTAAAAATTGGTGGTAGTTACATGGACTGTAGTTTCCTTTTTATCAATTTGAGATCTGAAGAAGGAAACAGTGACACGTGGCACGTCGTACAAGTTCACTCCATTGAACCAGTCCATAATTAGGTCATTGTGGGAGATTGGACATAACTTTTCCTTGAAGAATCCAAATCAAGTCGAACCAGTGGCATTCGAAAGAAGATTTAGAGGGCTACTACAGGGCCAAATTTTATATATTGACGATATTAAATCACTGAGATAATTCAGTTTCCATATCGAGCTCCTCAAAAGCAATAAAAAAGTGTGTATTTGTTTTTTGAATTGCATAAGTATTGTGTGAAAAATTAGTTTGAAGTAATTCCAAGGGCATATTGAAGCATAGATATCAGTATTGGGTTCTAAAATGCCACCTAAAAATAATTCAACACCAATTAATCCTTAAGAAGGCTCTACTATGACTCATGAACAGGAAGAAGCGCAACATGACATATCAAAATTACAAGAGAAAGTGCACCAAATTTCGCACTCACGAAGAGCAACAAAAAATGAAATGGAAGTTTTGAAGAAACGCATGAATGGCTTGAAGAATGGCATGGAAGCTAAGATGGATGTCATGGAAGCTAATATGGATGACATGGAAGCTAAGATCGATGAAAAAATGAAAGACATCATGGAAGAAATGAATAATGATCTAAAAGCAGACATGGAAGATTTGATGACAAGGTTAATACAAGAAATGATTCCTAATGATGGAAAGATAGTAGATGAAACTCATGATGAGAACAAAATAAATGTTAATCATGATTTCATAAAATCTAATGTTGGATTGAAGAACCACCATATTCGAAAGATTGATATGAGGAAGTTTGATGGCAAGGATCCCGTAACATGGATACTACAGATGGAGCAATATTTTGATCTCAATAATGTGCAAAACACACAAAAGGTACGCATTGCAAATTTACATTTAGAACAAAATACATTTGTATGGTATCAATGGCTTTGCTCCCGTCAAAAAATTGTCACTTGGTCAAATTTTACGGAGGAAATGATAGAACATTATGAGGATACAAAGAGCAACACCTTCTTTAGCTAATTGATAAATCTCAAACAAAAGGGTTCACTGGTGTAGCACATTGAGGACTTCCAAAAATTGAATATAAGGGTAACTGATATTCCAGAGGAACACATGATTGATATATTCATAGGGATTTTAAAGGATAACATCCAACATGAAGTACATGTTTGGGAACCTCATTCATTGCAGAAGGAATTCAGGTTGGCAAGAAAAATTGAATGTAAAATTACAGCGACAAGGAAACCTACCACTCACATTTATAAAGATGGAAGTGTTGCTACTCCTAGACTTCCACAACCTACAAGGTTGACACCACAACAATTGGAAGAAAAATGAACAAAATGGATTTGCTATGGTTGTGATAACAAATACACTAAAGGTCATAAATGTGCTGAGAAGAAATTATTTTACATAGATTGTGAAGAGGAGGAAGAAAATGAACAAGAGACTTAAAAAGAAGAAGATATACACCAGGAACCAACCTTAGAAGAAGAATAAATGAGTCTGACCATATCGTGTAATGCATTGGCAGAAATTACCACTCCTAAAACTCTCAAGATAGAAGGACATATCAAGAAGAAAAAGGTAATATTTTTGATTAATTTGGGTAGTAACCATAATTTTATTCATTGTAAGGTAGCCATGGAATTGAATTGTTTCCTATACCCAGCACCAGAATGTCAAGTAATGGTTTAAAATGGAGGAACTATAAATTACTCTGGAAAATTCAATAATATCAAGCTAACCATGGGGGAATATGTATTGAATAGTCAAATTCTTTCCATTCAAATGGAAGGTGCTGATGTTGTACTAGGAGTACAATGGTTACAATCTTTGGGGACGATAGCTTTTAATTTTCAAGAAAATTTATAGAATTTTTTTTTGGAAGGAAAGGAAATAAAATTACGAGGTATCGTAGGGAAGCCAGGAAAGATAATAAGCTCTAATGTCATGACAAAGCTTCTGAAGAAAGAACAACGAGGCGCAATTGCACAATTATGCTCACTAGAAGTTCCGACATCAAAATCATCTATTTCTCTAGATATCCAAAAAGTCTTGGACAGTCATTCCAAGGTGTTTGAAACTCCCAAAGAATCCCACCTATTCATGATCATGATCATGCTATTCATTTGATTCCAGGAAGTGTTCCACCAAAAATTATGCCTTACAGATATCCTTATGTCCAAAAGAGCGAAATTGAACATATGATCGCAGAAATGTTAGAGGCTAGTATAATTAGTTAAAGTTCTTTCTCTGCTACAGTAGTATTGGTGTGTAATAAGGATGGATGATGGCACATGTGTCCAGGTTATAGGGAGCTCAATAAGCTCACTATTAAATTTAAATTTCCCATTCCTGTGATTGATGAATTATTGGATGAATTACATGGAGCGATTTATTTTACCAAGTTGGATCTTCGTTCAGGATATCATCACACTAGAATGAAGACTAAATATATTCCGAGAACAACATTTCAAACTCATGAGGGTCATTATGATTATTTGGTCATGCCTTTTGGCTTTACCAATGCACCTTCTACATTTCAAGGGTTGATGAATTCCATTTTCAATCCCTTCCTTAGAAAATTTGTGCTAGTATTTTTTGATAACATAATAATATACAACAGGTTTTGGAAGAATCATTTTCAACATGTTGACAGGGTGCTAAAATTATTGGAGGAGAAACAATTATATGCAAAAACATCCAAAGGTTTCTTTTGAGTGCAAGAGGTGGAATATCTGGGTTATATTGTATCTCACGAGGGTGTTAAGGTAGAACGTAACAAAATTAAAGCCATTAAGGAATGGAAAGTCCCCACAACCATAAAGCAGTTATGAGGATTTCTTGTGTTAACAGGGTATTATCACAAGTTTGTTAAGAATTATGGGAGAATAACATCACCTCTAACAACATTATTGAAGAAAGATGCATTTTCATGGACTCCTGAAGCAACTAAGGCCTTTGAACATCTAAAAGAGGCAATGTGCCTAGCACCACTCTTAGCTATGCCAAACATCACAAAAATCTTTATTTTGGAATGTGATGCCTCAGGAAATGGAATTGGTGATGTTTCAATGTAAGAAGGAAGACCCATTTCTTTTGAAAGTTGTCCAATAAAAGGAAAGTATTTATAAAAATCTATTTGTGAGAAGGAAACATTGGCAATACTACATGGACTAAAGAATTGGTGACCTTACCTAATAGGAAGACACTTCAAGGTAATAAATGATCATGATAGTCTTAAAAACTTTTTGGAACAAAGACTGTCTTCAGAAGAGCAGCAAAAATGGGTCACAAAGATGTTGGGTTATGACTTTGAAATCATCTACAAAAAAGGGAAGATAAATGTTGTTGCCAATGCACTCTCAAGAAAGGATGAAGAGGCGGAAGCATTTCTTTGTTCCATTTCTATTATCTGACCAGATTGGATAACCAAAGCAAGGGATGAATGGAAGAAGGACGAAGAAGTGTGGACGCTCATTCAAAATTTGCAGCAAGATCCTAGTATATCTGATACATTTTGTTGGAAAAATGATTCCTTATGGTACAAAGATCTCTTATATATTTTCAATAATTCCTAACTAAAACAAAAGATTCTTTTGGAATTGCAGACTTCTCCTTTAGGAGGACACTCGTGATTTTTAAAAACTTACCACAGGGTGAAGAAAGAGCTTTTTGGGGATGGCCTTAAATCTAATATTCAAACGTTTGTGGCAGAATGTTTGGTTTGCCAGCAAAATAAAGTTGAGGCAATTAAAACCACAAGTCTTCTACAACCTTTATCCATTCCAAGTCAACGTTGGGAGGAGATTTCAATGGATTTTATCACAGGTTTACCTAATTCCAAAGGAAGGAGTGTCATCATGGTGGTAGTTGATAGACTTACCAAGTATGCACACTTTTGTGCATTATCTCATCCATTTAAAGAAAGTACAGTTGCTACTGCATTTATGGAAACAATTCAAAAGCTACATGGAAACCCAAAGATTATTGTAAGTGACAGGGATCCCATTTTTACTGGAAATTTTTGGACAGAATTATTGTCTTGTTTGGGTACTCAACTAGCTCATAGCTCATATTATCATCCTCAATCTGATGGTCAAACTGAGATAGTGAATAAATTTTTGGAAGGATATCTTCGTTGTTTTGTATCTGATAAGCAAACACAATGGGTCAAGTGGTTACCTCTCACTGAATGGTGGTATAACACTTCCTTCCATACTGCAGCGAAAATGATCCCATTTATGGCATTTTGTGGATATCATCCACCATCTATCACATCTTCTTTAAGAGAAAATTCTAAGGTTCAAGCAGTGGAATATCACATCAAGCATCAATAATAAGTTCTCCAACTCTTAAACGATAACCTAAATTTGGCACAAAATCGAATGAAACAATAGGCAGATCAACATCGCACCGATAGAAGTTTTGACGTAGGAGACTGGGTATTTTTACGGCTACAACCATACAAAAAAATGTCCAGCAAGCAGTCTAAGAAGGATAATAAATGATTTCCAAATTACTATGGTCCTTACAAGGTGTTGCAAAATATTGGTACCATGGCATACAAATTGGAGCTTCCTGCTTCTTCGCTGGTGCATCCAATTTTCCATGTTTCATGCTTAAAGAATGTTATAGGGGACAAACTTCCAGTTCAAAAAAAAATTCCAGAACTTGATGAGGAAGGAAAAATCATATTGGAACCTGAAGCAGTCACAGAAACAAGAACTCAAAAGCTACGAAATCGATCAATTTCAGAGTATCTCATCAAATGGAAGAACTTACCAATTGAAGATTTTACATGGGAGGATGATAATTTTATACAGAAGCATCCGAAGCTACTCAAGCATTGAGGACAACACTTTTTTGAAGGAGAAGGGAATAGTGTAACCCCGTTATTTTTATTGTTGTACCCCTATAACCCCAATATTGTTATTATTGTGCCCTTACTTATTATTGTTAGGTTGGCTAGGATTATATAGTGACCCCATGGACTCTTATATATAGAAGGAGGTTTTGGTCATTTGTATCATCGAAGAATTTTTCATTTATGTATTGTGTTGGAGGTTTCCCCCTTGAAGTGGCTATTTCTAAGTCATTGATCTCTCGTTTCTTCTATTTTTAGTGTTGGTTTCATAAAAAAATTTCTTCTTCATGATATCTTCAATTGCATTTACATTAGATGGATCATATCCAATCTTTACCACTAGATCTTCTAGATTTTTTTATCCTTGCATCCTTTGCAAATGAAGATACCTTCTCCAATTTCAATTGTGACTGTACATTTGCTAGTGAAACCTACAATTTGGATAAACTTAAAGCAGTATTAGTGAGATTTGATGAAATCATCTCACCAGTTTGATTATGAAGCTCTATTTGTTCAATTGGATGAATTTATTTTGTGTCAAACTCAAATGTAGCCTTCTTATAATTTGCCTCTAACTTTGGTTGTGAGATCTATGAGTTAAGAAATGAAAAATGCATTTTTCCCTTTTCAGAATCAAAGGCCGAAAGGAGCCTTCTTTATGAACTAGGAGTTTGTTTCCAAAAATGATTATATGTACTTTTCTTCAACATTTCATTTCTTTAAAAGTTTCAAAGGTAGTCTTCTCCTTTTCTTTCCCCCCTGTAGCAATTGTGCTAATCTGGATGGCTTTTTGTTGATCTTGAGAAGTTGATGTTTTCTAATCTTTAGGAGTAGTAGGAGTAGTAGAGATGCCTTTATCACCTATTTGTGTAGCAAGAGGTGTCTCTTCAGGGATGATATTTACTTCTTTCTATGAATCTTTGCTGGGATTGACCTTTGGATTTAGTTTTTTATTCTTCCTGTAGTGAACCTTGAACTCTTTTCTTGATGAATCAGTCATTAGAGATGATTGATATTCTATAAATATCTTCCCTAATCTTTCCTGTGCAATTGGAGTCTGCAATGCTGACGTAGATAATGGCTTCTCCTTAGCCTCCTGTAATGTTTCTTCTATCCATTCAAGTTGATTCATGTACTTTTCAATTTCTGTTCTAGGTGTATGAAAATATGCTATAGATTTATTTTACACCCTCAGTTTGGAAATGACACCAACTGGATCATAAGACCATGTAAATATTGGGCTAAACTGCATTTCCTTCAACAAATTATCTGCCTCTTCCCCTGTTGCTCTGCTATTACAGATAAAAGGACCTATCTGTGTTTTAATTTTAAACAGTGATTTCTTCTTAGCAAAGACAAAATGCACTTCAGCTGCATTAATCATTTTTCATATACTCCAATGAAAAAACCATCATGGGGAGGAAGCATTAATCATTTTTATAATATACTCCAATGAAAAAAATCCTCATGGGGAGGAATTTAGGCAACTTATAAGGGGGAAGTTCACATTCATAAAATCTGAGTTCTATATAGTTTTGGTAAAGATACCAATCCCATGTTCTAGCTTGATCTGAAAACTGCAATACCTTCCTAATTTCTTTACTAATTCTTGGCTCAAGAGTGTTGTTCAACAAACTGAATGCTGGGTGAAGAAACAATTCCACAAACTGCTTATAAGAATACTCTTTATGTTCCTTCATGACTAATGAATTCCAGAAAATGGTTGCCTGGTGGCCTTCTTCATCCAATTTTTGTAGAGAAAACTTAAATTTGTCCCCAGAGAGTGCAAGAATAAATAGACTAACACGCAGACATAACTGAAAGCGTCTTTAGTTGTGAATTTCATAAACTGGTCATGGATGGCATATTTAATAAACTGACTAAAATTGAAAATGATGGAGGGTTTGGAGTCAGTAGAAAATATACAAAAAAACCCTATGATGGCTTCATCTACCCATTAGTATGAATAATAACCAAGAAGGTAGGAAATGACGGTGATGATTTATTTTGACCTTTCAGGGAAAATAGATGTTGGAAATGGAGGGTTTTTCTTAGGTAATGGGTCATTTTCAATCATGAATAGCTCAAGCGTTTGAGATCTCTTTGCAAAATATAATTTCTGATAAATTTCTATTAAGTCTTCTCGGGAAAATGGTGTGGCATCTTCTATGTTTTGGGCTTGCATCATTTGTTCAATTGTTTGGGTATAAATAGTCACTAAAACCTCTCCTGTGGGAGCAATAATTGCTCTATGGTATGGAATATACTAAGCTTGAAATCTCCTAACAAACTTTAGGAAACTATGGGTATGAGGAAAAATGAAATGAGGGAGATTAGAGTCACATAATCCTATGTCACCTAATTTATCCATGTATTTGTCTTTTAACCAGCAATATAACTTAGAAAGCTCAATATCAGTCAAATTTCATGTATTTTATAATCTTTGTCTGCTAAGGTAATGTGATGAAAATCAACTGGAGGATGTCATAGTAGACTTACTGGTTGCTCGGGTCCTTTTTTTTTCAGGGGCATGGTTGACTCTATTAGAATGGTGGAAAGCATTAATTATGTGATTAGAATGGTGGAAAGCAGGAATTCTGTGTATGAAAACAACGGCTAAGACTTTGAGGATAAGCTCTGCAACTAAAGCAAAATCAGTAGTTGCAATAGAAGGCTTCAAACATTGGTGTATTTTATCTCTGGAACTATGGTAATGGCTGTAAATCTAGAATCCTGTGTAAAGTAGATGGAGAAACAACATGAAAGTCTAAAACAGGCGTTCAGTTATGAATTTATGGACATTGGAACTTGATTTCCCGTTTGAAAAATGGGCACGGGTACGTTTCCTAATGGTTAGCCCTTGAATTAATTAGCTAACGGTCAAGAGAACATGGGAATTAAACTGATTGGGTAGGTCAGTCCACGTCAGCATGAATTTATTCGCGGGAGGAAGGAATGGTTTAATATCAGCGGTAGGCGGGATTTCAGAGGGGTGTTGGAGCGGTAAGTTGTTTCGTTGGGTGGGGGGGTGTGCGAGATGACACGACTCTGACATGTAGCAGTGGGTTCATTGTACAATACCACTCTTTTTGGTCTTCGCCCCACCCATCCCCCCCACCCAGCATTAAGTCTTAGACGATGAGGGGGGAGTGAAGTTTAATGGGTTGTCAGATGAAACCGTGATGAGGTGGATGATCAAATATATGAGGGAGGATTAGCGTACAACAAATGTGATTGATTGGTGGGGTAGGGGTATGCCGGGAGTGATGTGATATTGAAGGCAGGTGAATAAATGAATGCAACGTGTCATGATAGCAATGGATAATGATTTGATAATGGAGTATGACGACAGCAAAATACAAATCATAGGATTTAAAACCTATGGTTTAAATAATTATTTTCGAAATATTAAATATAAATCTTTAATATAGTATGTTTTCGAAAATATATTTTTAGAATTTTTTTTTCATTTCTCTTTGAAATATAACAATGGAGCATAGAAATTCCATGACATGGAATTTATTTTTGGACTATAAACAAGATTACTCCTTCAACTTTGAACTATATGGATGAGATGGAAATTTAACCACCAATAATAGAAAACTGAAGATTTTTCATGACAGTTTTAACCCTAAACTTGACCTAAATCAGATGAAATGGCTTTACTTTAGACCTATGAATGAAGATGAAAAAGGTGAAGGAGTAGCATATCTTGATGAGACTTGTTCAGTGATCAAAATTATTGTTGAAGACTTAATTGAAAAAGTAAAAAATTTTGACTAAAGACCTAATGGAAAACTCTCAAAAGAGCTATCTTTGATCAGTGAAAAACTGACTCTAACATTGGCTCCAACTGGGGATGGCAGCTCCTTCAGGAGGTGTCAAGAACACTGTAGAGATCAGGTACCCTTATCCATTGCGCTATGGAGTCAACTGGACTTTAGAAAACATAAACAAATTGAAAAATTTTGACTAAAACAATTGACTTGACTCGGACTTGACAAAAGTCTAAAACTTGAGAACCTTTTTTTTAAAGAACATGGATTATTTGCAGAAGTCTCATGGCCTTCTCCCTGGGGTTCAAAATTTTTCAAAAAACTTTTTATTTTCTTAGCATCGAATGTAAACTGGTATATACAATGATAGTGAATTTCTTTGTCATAATTTCAAGAAACATGGTGCTTTAGAAACCTGCCATTGATACGTCCTCTTAACACTTCTTGTCCTTCAAGATCTTCTAGCAAAAATTCTTTGTTTCCTCTTAATGCTATAATATTTTAAGGTCCTTTCCATATATTGTCAAATTTCCCATGCTAGCCCTTTTCTTCATTTCTAGCATCCCATATTAGAACAATATCTTCAATTTTGAAGTCATCAGACTTTGTTTTTCTATCAATTTTTTTTTTAATTATGTCATGCAGCTTTGAAGTATTGCTGAAAACTTCATCTCTTGATTGTTGTAAGTGTATCATTTGATTGATATTTCTCTGAATGTCATTAGGATCACTGCCAACTTCCTTTAAAATCTTCCTTACTGGAACAAAAAAAAAGTAGGGAAAACAGTATCAATTCCATAGACAAGTTGAAATGGAGACATATTAATTGATCTTTTTGTGCTCACTCTATCAGCCCATAGAGAATTTTTAAGCTTCTTGTGCCAATTCCTTTTGTTTTCATGCAACATATTCTTAATAATATTCACCAAATATTTATTATATGATTCTGCAAGTCCATTTCCCTGAGGATAATATGCAGTAGAATGACCAAGTCTAATATAATATTTATCACAAAAATCAATCATCTTGGATTTGAAAGAAGCTGCATTATCAGTGATAATCTTGTATGGACAACCAAATATTGAGAGCATATTATTTTCAAGAAACTGAATGATAACTAAATCAGTTGCTTACCTAGTAGGAATAGCTTCAATCCATTTGGAAAAATAATCTGTATTAGTGAAACCATTTGTGTTGAGCTGAAGACCGAGGATGAATTTCGCCAATAAAATGAAGTCCCCATTATTGAATTGGTGCTTAGACTTCAATTGGTTTAAGAGGCAAGGGTAAAATTTTCCTTTTTACTTGAAAAATCTAACATTCATGACAATTATTAATTGTTTTATAAACATCAGAAAAAAAATATGGGCCAATAGAAACCTGCCCTCAAAATCTTGTTTGATGTGGTTTTCCAATAAAGATGACCTCCACAGTCACCCCTATGAAAATCTGTCATGACTTTCTCAACTTCACCTTCAACTAAATAGTTCAACAATATCCCTCTAGGATCTTTCCAATATCATCCACCATTCAGAATGCAGTATTTAAAAGCTTTTAACTTCAGTGATATTGCTTTACTATTGGGCATGCCAGGAGGAGGATGCAAATGTTGCGAAATATATACAATATCAACATACTAAAGATATAAAGAAAATATCTCAGCTATCTCAGGTATTGTTTCATCAATTTGTTCATCAGACATTGCAGAAATGAAATCTATGTCTAAGGCATGAATATTAGAATCTGCCATCAGCTTTTCTAGGCCTTGTCCTTTAATCAATTTTGTTTGCATAATTTCCAAATCATACTCTAGAAAGGTTGAAATACATTTTCCTCTACAACATTCTGGATCATTCTGTGTAAGTACTTCTTTAACAGCAACATTTGGCACATAAGCAGTGACATGAGAATGTAAAATGTACACTCTAAAATCTTTCAGTGCTTTGACTAAAGCTAAAGCCTATTTCTCAATGATGTTTTACTTTAAAGCAATATCTCTTATTATTTTGCTAAAGAAATTAATGGGTTGTTCTGTATTTTGATTTTTATTCTACATTAAAATAGTTGCAAGTATATTCACTGAAGCAAATGAGAAAATAATAAAATCAAGTGTATAGTCTGGGCTAATGAGAATAGGAGCATGAGACAGAGCTAACTTGACTTGATTAAATGACTTATTTTCTTCTTCAGACCATTTTAGTTCAGTATTTTTCTTCAACATATCAGTAATCTGCTTCAAAAGTTCAGCAAGATTGGGAACAAATATTCTTAGAAAATTGATTTCACTATTGAAAGATTGAATATCTTTTTTTCTCCTTGGATAATATAAATTATGAATTGCTTCAATCCTTGAAGGATCTAATCTTATGCCATCTTTAGATATAATATGCCCCAACAATTTACCTTCTTCCAAAGCAAAGAGACTCTTCTTTGGATTTAATGAAATTCCAAACTTTCTACACTTTTCAAAGACTATTTTTAAATGTTGTAAATGTTGTTCATATATATTTTAGAAAACAATGATATCATCAAGGTAAATAACTAAAAAAATATCCTTTTCATTGGAAAAAGCAATGTACATTTCTCTTTGGAAATTTGCTCCTACATTCTTCAAACCAAATTGCATTTTGGCATACATGAAAGTACCCCAAGTTGTAGTGAAATTTGTCTTTTCTTGATCATATAGGTGGAAAAGAACCTGATTGTATCCTAAATATCCATCTAACAAAGAAATTCTAGATGATCCAACTACCCTCTGCACAATATGATCCATTTTTGGTAGTGGATAATTTTCTTTTAAGGATACTTTATTCATATTTCTAAAATAAATGAACAATCTTATTTCTCCTGTCTTATTTCTCACATCTACTAGATTAGACATCCAATCAGAGAAAAAAATAAGAACTATTATTCCAACAGTAATTAATCTGTTTAATTCCTTCTGAATAGAAGACAACAATTTTGGATTCATCCTTCTCAACTTCTGGTGAAATGGTTTTTGCTTTGGCTTCAAAGGAATAGTATCCTGAATAATAATTTTATCATAGACCTTCAAATCTGAATATTCCCAAGAAAAAACATCTGAAAATTGAAACATAAGCACTGCATATGTAGCTTTCATTTTCGGACTCGAGGATTTAGAAATATTCACCACCTTTGGCTTTTCTAAAGTGCCAAGATTTAAATCTTCCACTCCCACCTTTGTTGGTGACATAGAAGGCTTCCTTGCAATATCATCCTGGTCAAAAATTTCTTCCAAAGGTACTAAAACTCTTGGAATAGAATTATCCTTAAGCTGTAGTACTTGCATCTGTGTATCATGAATTTCTTGGTCATCTATTTGAGAATTTATGAATTCTTCTTCTGTCTGCAAGAAGTTTTTGATTTTCTCATCATTTTGAAACACTTGCCAATATTGAACATTGTTAGGGACATCTGGGTGGTGTTTGACATTTATTTCATATTTTTTGTTTGGATACAAAGGAATTTTGAACATACTAGTAGAAGTGGCCAGAGAATCAGCAATAACATTGTCATTTCTAGGAATTATGATAGAGTATCTAGGAATGAATTTCTATAAGCTCTCATTCTGGGGTGTTTGGCTTTATACTCTCCTTTAACTTGCTTAATTACTAACCTAGATTCTCCATATACAAAAATTCTTTTTGCACCAAGATTTTTCAAAAAATTTAGACCAGCAATTAAGGCTTCATATTCAGCTTCATTATTTGTGCAGTCAAATGCTAGTTTGTAAGAAGACATTCTAACATTTGGAGGGATATCCAATGATTGATTTATTGGGTTGTGAATCCATATTCCAATACCAACACCTTCTTTACCCATGGCTCCATGAAAATCCGTAGTCCAAAGACTATTTTCTTCATCTGGAAGGTGTAAATAAGATGGCTGATTTTTTATTTTTGTTTGAGATACCTCCATTGTATTCAAAATATATTTTTTTTTCTACTGTTTTCTTATTTCCTTCTTAGGAGATATCTTCATTTCCAAACTATTTGGCACTAATTTACAAAATTATGTCTCTGCCAATTCTAAAAAAAAATTTGAATTTTTTGGATTTTCTGATTTTTCTTCAATCAAAAAGTCTGAAGATGTTGAGAATTCTTAATTAAATAAAATAAAAGACTCTAAATCTGTATGTACATAATTAATGGGATGATTTTTAGGCCTTTCTCTTGTACTAATCATATACTTCATCTTACTTTCTTTGTAAAGTTTTCTAAATTTTCCAAAAATAGGAATTGTTGCATATGAAAAGTCAAGTTGCAGAGTTCCTCTAGGCTTTGCTCCCCATGCTATAGAAAGTAGCATTCCATGCCTAGGTGGAATATAAGCCACAAAAACATTCGTGTGGACATTCTTGGCTGGAATATTTGTTCTAATGAGACCACTAATTTTTTTATAAGACCAAGACATTTCACCCTCCCTGAATCAAATGAGTAGAGGTCATGATAAGGCCTTGTGATGTCAAGTCATAATTTGTCCATAATGGCTTTGGGCATAAGGTTTTGGGATGCTCTAGAATCAAGAATTGCATTGTGAAGAATAAAATCATGGATATTAAGACTCAAATAGAAGGGAGGAACTTCACTATCTTCTGATTTTCCATCAACAGCAGGACTAAAATAAGCTCAGGATGATCATCACTCAAGTTAACCATATCAGATGTTTGATCAACTCTAAGCAACTTATTAACTTGAAACTTGTATTGATCATTCTTCATTATCTCAGTTAGAGGAATAGAAACTTTTAGTTTAGCAATTTCATTTTCAAGGGAAAAATGAACAGGATGTTTTTCTACCTCTTCGAGTGATGTGTCCTTCTTTTCAGGAAGTTATTTGGATGAAGAATATTTCTTCTGCCCACCTTCTTGAACTGATTGATATTTTATTTGATTGCTAGTGGATGCTTCATTTTCTTTAGGATAAGTAGAAGAAACAGGTGCTTTTTGTTTTCCTCTATTAGGTGCAACAACTTCATTTTGTTGAGCATTAGTTTGAGAGCTTTGTTTCTTTTGATTGGTAACTATGTGAACATTTCTACCCCTCAAACCATACTTTATTTGAACTTCTGTGAGGGAATTTTGATAACCTCTCTGATAATATTTAGTAAACATTAAATCTTCATTTGACATGGCATATTTTTGCTCTTCTGATGCATAAATTTCTATAGAATATTTATCTTCTTTAGTGAGGGAAAAAGGTTGATGATTTTCCTCAAATAAATGGTTTTCTCCATAAATTTCTTCCTCGTCATCTTCATCAGGGCCTTGAGTATAATTCTGTTGGAAAGGTGCCCTAACTTGTTGTTGACTTTGTGAATCTTGACCCCTTTGTTCCCTTTGTTTAATCCTGTATTGGGGCTGCTAATTTTGACCTATGAAATTGGGATTTCTGATAGAGGGTCCAGCTTGTCTATCAGCACTAAACATCTTATCCATAATTTTTTCCATGGATTTAATCAAAGTATCAATTTTTCCTTCTAATGAAGTGGATGCTTCTTCTTTTATTGTCACTCTTTTCTCTGTTTTGACCTTGGATATTTTAATAATCAGATTAGCCTCTGCACTCACTGCATTTCTTCAAAAATTGATGGGTTTCTCTCCCTTAATTGATAGGACATATCGGGGTCAAAACCATCGGGGTAATGGAGTAAAGCAAGGCCTCGGGGTGGTTTGATATTATCAAGAATTGAATCATATATATTATTAAATCTAGCTGTGAATTCTTGGACAGATTCATTTGTATTTATTTTTAGTGCATTATATTCAGCTAGGATTTGCAATGGTTTTTTCTTCTCTTCCCATTTTTCCATGAATAAATCAATTAGTTGTTGTGATGTACCAATTGTACCACCTCCAAGAGAGCGAAACCACTTCTTTACTTCTCCATAAAAACTTTGAGAAATAATCTGCATCTTAGCATCATCATTGTCTACTTCCTCAATATCTATAAAATTAGTTGCTTTAGCCACATGCTGATAAGCTGTAATTTCTGATGTTCCATCAAATATAGGTAGCCTCTAACCATAATTTTGAGGTAAAGTAGTAAGTTGAACTAGTAGAATCAGTGGAGAAAATATGGCCATGGTTAATGGAGGAGGTGGTGGATGTGTGAATTGTGGTGTGGATTGAATAAAAGTTTGCGAAGGTAAGGATGGAATGAAAGGAGGAACAGATGATGTAGCTGTATGAGATGGTGAGGTAAAAGAAGTACCAAAAACATGTTGTTGATATTGAAAATAGGATTTTTCAGAGGTTTCTTGCAATTTGTCAACTAAGACATTAAGTTTATAGAAATTGGACCAAACTTCAGTATCAATTTCAGACTTTAAGGTTTCAGAAAATGGTGAAAAGGACTCAAAATCAAAAGGATCAAAAGTATCTTCTGAGAGAAAATTTTCAGACTTGGTTCTAATTAAAGATTTCTTAGGTGATGGATAAAAAGCCAAATCTTTAGAGACAAACCTTGTAGGCGGGGAATTTGACTTAATTAGTGGAGGAAAAACTCTTCCTGGCTGTCAAAACTTAGTCTTTTGTTTTCTCATAATAATTTCAGGGTTATATACCAGGGGTAATGGATTAGGGTCGGGGTTTGACCTAGTATATCTTTTGGAAGCCAGCTTAAGGTCAAAATTATATATTTTTGGCTCAAGTTTTATCTTCAGCCTGTTCAGAAAAAAATTTTCAGGGGATATTTAAGAATCACTACCCAGCAAAGGCGCCAGAAATGTTATCACTCTCCCCAACTTCCTAGGCTGAAATTAGGAGTGAAGAAAGGTAACTACAAACCAACTTTTAGCTAGGTAGCTAGCCCTACCTAACCAGAGAGGGTTCTCTCGGTGTCACTTTTTAATTATTAAATTTTAGGGATGAGTACCAGATTTTAGGATAGATATAGATTAATTTGTTTTAGAATTTTTTTGATGATTTGTCTGCTGGATAAAATTTATAATCATTGAAAGCTAAAAATGATTTCAAAGACTATATTTCACAAAACTAAGTAAGGAAAGATAGGCAATATATTTTAGAAAATTTAATTTGTCATTGGTGTATAGTGGTAGAAAATAAAGGGTTTTGAATGAGCATTTTACATGAATTCATTCATTAGAAGAAAAGAAATATTGTAAAAATATTAATAAACAAAGAATTTGATTAATTTATTATTATAAAATGAATAAAATTTTACACAGAAAATGGAATGGAAATTAAATAACATAGAAAGGAACAATGCTCAATAAAAATACCACATGAATCACACACAATCGCTACAAACTCCTTTGATTTTCATTAATAGCAGGTCCACAGTAATACACAGAGTTTCAAGACTCGATTATCCAACAGTAATACTTCGTGCAGCAAATTATATATAGAAAAATAAAATCACAATTGTTACATTAAAGGCTATCCAACTGATAGTGCTTTATTTTCTAACTAACTCTAACTACATCATGGAAATAAATTACATCTGTTGTGTAGGCACTGGCTGCAACTGAAAATTTTTGCTAAAGAAGATAATCACAGGCTACGCTGGATATCTATTGGCTATTGATCTGGAAAAAATTGACTTTTTTTCTTTTATTAATTACTCTTGAAACTCACATAAATTTTCCCAACACTCCTCATCATGGATAACTAATTTGACTACCCTACGGTAAATTTCATCTGCTTCAATGTATTTGGAAAAAGTTAGCTTCACAACAAAGACATGTTTAATTTCATACTGAATATAAATATCATTTCTTATTTCTCCCAATAGTGCCTTTCCTATTAATGTGCCTTTAATATTTACAAACTTGGCAGTATCCCTGGAAATTTCCTAAATTCTCTTTCCATAGTCATCTCTGGTCATCAGCTTATCATTAATTACAAAGAGAGAAGGCGTCCCTTTCTCTATTAGAGATTCTATCCCGCTGAAGAATCTATGAACTGTAACCTCTAGACTCTGACATTTTTCTTCAAGTTGAAGAATCAAATTCTTCATTTTCAGCACTCTCTTCACTTCCAGGATGGTTTCTATTATGTCCTCAATGCCCAATTCATCCAGCTCATACCTATTCTTTGAATTTAGAAACCTGGTGATATTGTTTGTTGTAATGGCCTCATTTTCCTTCTAGATCAACTCTTTTTGCTAAAATATGATTTGTATACTTGGCCAAATTTCAGTGATGGACTCTGTGATGTTTGCCCAAATTATCTCTTTCAGATGGCCCAAATTATTACCGATGGATGACTCCTTATGTTCTTTCAGTGACCTTTTAATCAAATTTTTGCCCCTCTTTGCTTCTACTGCATGTACACTATCAACATTAGTTTTCTATAATTGCAATATTTTTACCTGATCCTGCAACTTTTTGATCTCATTTTCTTTAATGGAAATGTTATGAACTACTTTGGTAAGCTGCTCAGCTCCATCTATAGTTCTTTTTGTAGAATTTTGAGCTATAGTAATGGTTGCTAGTGGCACTACCTCTAAAGGAAATTTTAATGTCTTCACTGTTACTTCCTTTTCTTTTATCATCTTCTCTAGCTCTGATTCCATTTGCTTTAATTGAGCATTCTGCTCCATTATCAACTTCATCATATCTATCTTTTCACTTTCATTTTCTTCAATATCTTTTGCCAAAGGATCTTCTATAGCTGGGATTTTCAATTGCTTTCTCAATGCTACTATATCAAAAATTTTCTTCTTGATGATCTCTTAAATTTCATTTACATTACATGGATCATATCCAATCTTTACCACTAGATCTTCTAGAGTTTTTATCCTTATGTCCTTTGCAAATGAAGATACCTTCTCCAATTTCAACTGTGACTGTACATTTGCTAGGGAAACCTGCAATTTGGATAGACTTAAAGTAGTATTAGTGAGATTTGATGAAATCATCTCAGCAGTTTTATTATGAAGCTCCATTTGATTTGTGCTTGAAGAAATGAAAAATGCATTTTTTCCTTTTCAGAATCAAAGGCTGAAAGGAGCTTGCTTTATGAACTAGGAGTCTGTTTCCAAAACCGATTATAAGTACTTGTATTCAACATTTCATTCTTCAATTTCATTTCTTTGAGAGTTTGGAATTCATTCTTCTCCTTTTCTTTCTCCCCTGTAGCAGTTGTGCTAATCTGGATGGCTTTTTGCTGATCTTGAGAAGTTGATGTTTGTTGATCTTTAGGAGTAGTAGTAGTAGGAGTATTAAAGATGCCTTTATCACCTATTTGTGTAGTAGGAGGTGTCTCTTCAGTGACGGTGATTACTTATTTCTCTTACTCCTTGCTGGGATTGACCTTCGGATTTAGCTTTTTCTTCTTCCTGTAGTGAACCTTGAAGTCTTTGCTTGATGAATCAGTCATTGGAGATGACCAATCTTCTCTAAATCTCTTCCTTACTCTTTCCTGTGAAATTGAAGACTACAATGCTGATGTAGATAATGTCTTATCTGCAGCCTCCTGTAATGTTCCTTCTGTCCATTCAAGTTGATTCATGCTATTTTCAATTTCTGGTCTAGGTGTATGAAAACATGTTGTATATTTATTCTCCACCCTCAGTTTGGAAATGACACCAACTAGATTATAAGACCATGTAAATCTTGGGTTAAATTGCATTTCCTTCAACAAGTTATCTGCCTCTCCCCTGCTGCTCTGCTATTACAGATAAAAGGACCTATCTGTGTTTTAATTTTAAACTGTGATTTCTTCTTAGTAGATACAAAATGCACTTCATTTGCATTCATCATTTGTCTAATATACTCCAATGCAAAAATCCTCATCGGGAGGAGTTTAGGAAACTTATAAGGGGGAAGTTCACATCCATAAACTCAGAGTTCTTTATAGTTTTGGTAAAGATACCAATCCCCTATTCTAGCTTGATCTGACAAATGCAATACCTTCCTAATTTCTTCACTAATTCTTGGCTCAAGAGTGTTGTTCAAAAAAATGAATGCTGGGTGAAGAAACAATTCCACAAAATGTTTATAAGAATAATATTTCCATTCCTTCATGAATAATGAAGTCCAAAATATGATTGACTGTTGGTGACTTTCTTCATCCAATTTATGTAGAGAAAACTTTAATTTTTCCCCTTGATAGTACACGAATAAATATAATAACACATAGGGATAACTGAAATCCTCTTTAGTTGTGAATTTCACAAACTGATCATGGATATCATCTGCAATAAATTGACTAAAATTGAAAATGATGGAGGTTTTGGAGTCAGTAGAAAATATGGAAAAAAACCCTATAATGGCTTCATCTACCCATTGGTCTGAATAATAATCAAGAAGGTAGGAAATGACTGTGATGATTTGTTTTGACCTTTCAGGGAAAATGGATGCTGGAAATGGAGGGTTTTTCTTAGGTAATGGGTCATTTTCAGTCATGAATAGCTAAATATTTTGAGCTCTATTTGAAAAATCTAATTTCTTTTAAATTTCTATCAAGGCTTCTCAGGAAAATGGTGTGGCATCTTCTGGGGTTGGGGCTTGCATCATTTGTTCAATTATTTGGGCATCAATACTCACTAAAACCCCTCCTGTGGGAGTGATAATAGCTCTCTGATATGGCATATACCAAGCTTAACATCTCCTAACAAACTATGGGCAATTATGTGTATGAGGAAAAATGAAATGAGGGAGATTAGAGTCCAAAATCCTGTGTCATATGATTTATCCAGGTATCTGTCTTCTAACCAACAATATAACTCAAAAAGATCAATATTAGACAAGGTGTCATGTATTTTATAATCTTTTTCTGCTAAGGAAATGTGGTGAAAATCAACTAGAGGATGTAATAGCAGAATTATTGGTTTCTCAGGTCCTTTGTTTTTCAAAGGCATGGTTGACTCTATTAGAATGGTGGAAAGAAAAAATTTTGTTATTGGAATGGCGGAAAGTAGGAATTCTGTGTATGAAAACACAAGCCGAGACTTTGAGGATAATCCCTCCAACTAAAAGAAAACCATTAGCTGCAATCGAAGGATTCAAACACTGGTGAATTTGATATCTGGAACTCTAGTAATGGTTGTAAATTCGAAATCCTGTGTAAAGAAGATAGAAAAACAAAATGAAAAAAGGCGTTCAGTTATGAATTTATGGAAATTTGAACTTGATATCCCATTTGAAAAATGGGTGCAGGTACGTTGCCTAACGATTAGCCATTGAATTAATTGGCTAATAGTGAGGAGAACGCGATAACTAAATTGATTGGATAGGCCAGTCCATGTCAGCATGAATTTATTGGCAATAGGAAGGACTGGTTTAATATCAGTGGTAGCAGGGATTTCAGAGGGGTGTTGAAGTGGTAAGTGGTTTCACGTGGAGGGGGGGGTGTGAGATCACACGGCTCTGACACGTGGCAATGGGGTCACTGTACAATACCACTCTTTTCGTAACCCCCCCCCCCAAACACCCCCCCCCCCCCTCCGATGTTAAGTCTCAGACGATGAGGGGGGGCCAAATTTTAATACAGTCCGTCAGATGAAACCGTGATGTGATGGATGATCGACTAGATGAGGGAGGATTAACGTACAACAGAGGTTATTGATTGGTGGGGTAGGGATATGACAGGAGTGATGTGATATGGAAGGTAGATGAATAAATGAATGCAACGTGTCACGATAGAAAGGGAGAATGATTTGATAGTGGAGTATGATGAAAGAAAAATACAACTCATAGGATTTAAAACCTATGGTTTAAAGAATTATTTTCGAAATATTAAAGATAAATATTTAATATAGTATGATTTAGAAAATATATTTGCAGCAAATTTTCTTCATTTCTCTTTTAAATATAGAAATGGCGCATAGAAATTCCATGACACAGAATTTATTTTTGGACTATAAACAATCTTACTCCTTCAAATTTGACCTATATGGATGAGATGGAAATTTAAATACCCTTTTTAATAATAGAAAATTGAAGATTTTTCATGATAGTTTTAACCCTAAACTTGACCTAAATGAGATGAAATGACATTAATTTAGACCTATGAATGCAGGTGAAAAAGGTGAAGGAGTAGCATATCTTGATGAGACTTGTTCAGTGATCAAAATTATTGCAGAAGACTTAACTGAAAAAGAATTTTTGTTTGACTAAAGACCTAATGGAAAACTCTCAAAAGGGTTATCTTTGATCACTGAAAAACTGACTCTAACACAATCTATAGTTAAGAACAATGGGAAACACTTTTGAAATCACATGATGCCCAAACTAACTACCAATATGGGACTCTCCCATGAAAGTTCCACTCATGTCTACCCTCAAGCTAATGGGAAAGTTTAGGCTATTAACAAAGTTCCCAAAACGATGCTTCAACATATGATATGGGTCCATCAATCAGATTTGAATTTGATTATTTATGCTTCCTTATGGGCATACCAAGCCTCTCTTAGGACTGATACTATATTTACACCTTTCCAATTGGTTTATGGTCTGGAATCAATCCTTCCAATTGAATGTGAGACTCTATCACTGAAACTGAACATAGAACTTCTTCCTTCCACTTCCGTAGAAGAGGAGTGCAACTTTAATTTAATATGCTAGATGAGACTCAACAAGATGACGCCATGGCTAATGAATCCTATAAGAAACATGTCAAGGTGAAATATGATAAAAATTTCAAGCCTTGTGTCTTCTCAGAATGAGACTCCTTCTCTACGATCAAGAGTATGATAAATTAGGACTAGGAAAGTTCCAACCTATGTGGCTGGGTCCATATATTTTCAAGTGTGTTCTTGCTAATGTGGCCTATGAGCTAGTCTATTTTGATGGATTTTCATTAGCACAACCTAGAAATGGGTTGTACCTTAAGAAATACTATGTTTGATTTTTTTCATAGTACACTATGTACATACTATATATAGGTGTGCTTTAGTGTGTTTGTAGTGTGTCTCTTCATAGTTTCCTATGGTTTCTGTTGATCTCATTGATGTTTGGTTTACATATGTTGACATCCCTTGAACCATATGTTGGTTATGCTTATGGTGCTAGTCGTAGCACTCGGAAACTGTCCTTCGCAACATGGGATATCTTTGCTCCAAATGGAGAGTTAGTGAATCTACGAGAGATTTGTGTCGATAAATCTACCAATAATATCACTCAATATAGCATAGTGATCGAGCTATTGTATGATGTTATTTCACATGGTATCTTATGTTTAGTCATCAGACTTGAGTCACATCTTGTAGTACTACAATTGACTAACTTCTATTATCTTAGAATTCCAACCATCCTTCACATGCTATTAAGGGTTCGACTTCTAGAAAGAAACTTTGATTTCATCCAATATCAACACATTTCTAGAAATCTAAATACATTAACAGATGCACTAGCTAATCATGTTTTATATAGACATTTTCAACATATGTAAATAAATTTCAATGCACATCACATCCATTGAAAGTGATAATAGGAACATAAAAAAAATTGAAGATAGTTATATATATATATATATATAAGTATAAGTTTGGTTTTACAAAAATTTTGCCCGAGACACATATGGAAACACGGCCCATATCAAAAACTACATGCAAATATGGCCATAAGACTCCCAGTAGGCTAATCATAGTGCTCATGGTAACATGCCACTACACAAAATATCTTGCGCAATAGCCGACCAATACAGTTTGGCACTCCAATAGTGTGTTGTTGAAGTCACATAGGAAGTTGGTTGACTTCGGTCTCATTTATCCCGTGTGTCAACTCCTCCATGTAGCGCTCCACCTTTTCTAGGGCCTCAGCTAGATTGAGATATCATAGTCCATCTCATCCTACTGCAACAACTTGTACTGGTGCTACTGATTTTTGTGGATCTCCCACATGCTGTAGATATGAAGCACCTATTAGTTGAATGGGCCCAATATCTTTATGAAAAAATCAATAATTTCAATATCGAATACATCAAAAACATAAAAAACTTGTAAAAATAAAAAATAAAAAATGGTTGAAATGTCTTACCTATAGCACCCCATTTCTCACCCTGAGGAAGCACAATAGTAGGGTCGCCACAAAAATCCATCCTTATGTATGGATAATCATCTATCATAATGAAATACATGCGCAACCATCTAAATAAGGTTGTGAGAAACTAATCGTCGATGAACCTACATGTCGGGACATCAGATCTATCGACCTACTCATTCATGGAACTCTTATATAAATGGGCTCGAGTGTGATATTTTGAGGCTGAAATAATGGAATCCGCTCTAATGAAAATTATATCAAGGTTGAACCATAGCCAAAAAAAATCAATTTTCCCTCTCTTGCTTTAGTAATTTTTTCTTTCATGTTGACCAACACTACCTCACTCCAGTTGAAAACCGTTCGCTCCATAAAATCTAAATCATACTGCATGTATGACCTATTGGCTACATGAAGTGTGGAGCTACCATTCAATCTAGAAGTGATGAATATGATTGTTCTGAGAGGCAATAATATCACATCTTGTATGTTAATTTTCCCATCCCTAGTTTTTTAGGCCCGAGGTATGCAATGAGCGAAAATATATTCTTTGACTATTTCTCCACCCCTTCTCCCATCTAGAAGAGTGATGGGAACACATATCATAGATAAACCAGTCATAAAGTATATTTCATCTACCATTATCTCAAGAATATGTGCTTAGTCTAAATTCCTAATCTTGAACATCCCATGAATGTACAATATATTCTAGCAGCTCCATCTGTTGCCTCATGCCACAAAGCCAGAATAATTTCAATAACCCACATTTTTTCAGCGCCTAGAGGGTAGCAGGGTCATTTTCTGCATTCATATCCTGATATTCATGTTCTCTTTTGCTCCATATTAAGGACATTTTTTTACAATGAAGTCCTGAAATATAAAAAGAAGACTCATTAGGATCCATTCTATGCAAAAAAATTGTCAAATTTTTAAAGGAACTAGCATTTTAAATTAGATAATTATGCCCAATGCACCCCTATAGGGAGAGACAATGCATTGCAGCTCTCTTTACAGTGTATTCCGACTAGGATCGACACTCCTTTCGACTTTAGGAGGGTGTGTTGGTCTAGGGGCGAATTATTTAATTCCTAGGGCCCTCAAAACATCAAAACAATTGCATGAAAAAAAATGCCACCATTAAATGAAGAGAAAGGTTTTAGCTCCTACCCATAAGTGACGACACTTGAAATGATCCACCAAATTGATAGCAACCAGCTACAAACGATCGAGGGAAAAAAGTACCCAGAACTCTAACATCAGAAGGTAAATGTGAAATGGTAAAAATGAATTTTCATTTTAATTACTTGTGGTCATTTCTTCCATTATTTTATTCAAATTTTATTTTTTTACCTAGTTATGATTTATTTTTATCAATAAACAAGTATTTTTAATCCTTTGAAGTTGTTCTTATCATGTTGACAATTGCTTTATGGATTTTTTCATGTTTTGAACAAATAATTTTGACCAAAGAGAAAAATTTATCACCTTTTATATCTCTATAAACTCGTGAGAACAGAAGCCCCTAAAGGCCTCTTTCAACTCTTTTCAGACTCCCAAAATGTGAAAATATTTCCGAGCACTTGCATTTTCGAAATCTTTAAAGTAAATGAAAGTACGTCTACTGAGTATAAGCTTAACCCTTTTTCCAGACATAGAGAGACTATTTACAAAAAATGAATACCTTAGTTGATCATGGCTAATAGGTTCTCTTGGGTATTTTTTTCTGCCTTTTCGGACCCAAGGGACTATCTACGAAAAGTAATATCTGGAGTTTTCTTTTCCCCCCCTTTTTCAAACTCTCTAAACATGAAAAAGATGTCGAGTTTTACCTTCATTGGACTCGTAAAAACATCAAACAATGATAGACTCATTGATCATGATGAGACCGAACCACTCCTTATCAGGGTTCGATAAACATACTTGGAGGGATTCATCTGAAGGATGAGCTTACAGATCAAGCATATGTTATCCTCCTTAAGCTTGTTAAAAAATAAAGAGATACTGACTAGTATGGTTGGAGAAATTGGGAAAACAGGTGTAGAAATTTAAATAACTGATATATTATTCATCGAGATTCTCCTGATCACACACTATTTTAGCTTCATGCATAATACAGAATCTCTTCTACCATTGATCATCACATGCGAAAATAAAATCAATTGCATGCATACATTAAAACCACAAACAATCACACATATGAACACAGTATTTAATGGGAAAGCTTAAAGCTGAAAACCCCAACTATCTGTATATTATATGTCATGGAGATCATGTAACAATCATAGTACAAAAGCTCCTCACAAGCTCTCATGCACAACCTCAATTGCTACACACTATCAAGCTAGATCTAGCAAAACACATGCTCCAATCTTTTGCCACTTGATAGCCAGCCTCTATTGCATTTTCAATGCTATGGGATGGCTTCATTAAATAGATAAACCACCTGGCTTGTACTGCGCAATCCTCATGGGCTTCTCCACCTATATGTGTGTTGCAAATAGCAACAGTATAGTCACAACTGATAGTTAACCTGCTCTTTCACCTATTTCTGCACTGGTCTCCACTGAAACTGTCCATGCACTGAAGTTAACTGATGTATTCTTTAGTTGATTAATGAGTTTATAATTAGTGAATTAATTAATAATTAATTCACACCACTCTCACTAATTGTATAAATCAGTTAAACTAGATACAAATAGCTCAACTATGTTTAGATTAGTTAAACTGAATACAACTCCACTAACTTCCTCAATCAACTCCACCAAACTCTGTCACATGAGTTCTAACTGAAGTATCCATGCAATAGCTCCACATAACCCTTAGGAATAGCGTAATTCCTTCTGTCAGCTCCTGTGCCACATCTGTGCACTTAACTGAAGTGCTCCAAGAGAATAAGATAATGTTTAGAGTCTAAATATTATTAAGAGCTAATAATATTCGACATATCTATTTTTAGACTGGCAATCTAAAAATAGATTCCGCCCAGTATGTCTAAAAATATAAGTCCATCTATTTTTTCCGACTTGACCAACCATCCACAAATAGCATCCTACAACTCATAGAACATGATCCATATGTCTAAAAATAGACATAGTCTAAAAGTAGACTTTGCGCCAAAAATAGCCTGTGGGCCCACTTAATGAAGGCGACTCCTTTCCACTAAGCTCATCATCTTGTTGCAATCTCAACAATAGGGTACTCCATTTTTTAATGGTAGTGAGTCACTCTTAAACATGACACTCTTCCACTTCATCTCTGTGGTTGTTGGGTAGGGAAATATTCTTGTATTTTTGTTCATCATACCATTTAAAATCCTCCACTTTCATTTTTTTGTCATTGCTTCTAACTCCAAAAATGTCGTCAATATGTTCAAGAGAATTCATTCAGTCAATATCTGCTACAATACTCTTAAGCTGTCATTCTATGTGTGTCATTCCTGATCCAGTTATGTATCATCATCATTATGTATCAAATAATGATACCCATTTCATGTCATTGATGGGGGATACATCAAGGCCCTCCTATAACGGGTCACTTCCTGTTGACATCAAATCATCATCCAAGAAGTTGACTTAGAAACCATCTTTTCGGTACCTTGGTGCTTGCATACATCAATGAAAAGTTACCTCACTCTCGGTGAAATGTTTACATAATTGGAATTTGACCAAAAGATTTTGTGTGGTGTTCGACTTCAACTCATTTATTCACACCATATAGATTGTAGATTGTAGTATAGTACCTTAGGAGCCATTAACATCATTAGTGGTTTCTCTCGCGTCTATTAATGACTTACATCATTGACTAGTAATAAAATGGTGTCTATCATGTTCGACTCCAACTAATTGATTCACATGGTTAGACTCATACATTGGACGATCATGTGAACGATATATAAGACCCCAGATCTAGTTTCATCCATCTGGTCCACGATTTTAGGATTGATACGAGATTGCAAAGTATGATGGTTATGATCACACAGATAATCATCCAGTCATGGGTCCACCATTTTTCATCATGTATTGTTAGCTTATATGTTGAGTATGGGTATGCCTCCCTCAAAAAATTTATCATGATGTAAATTTATTGTAACAGAAGATGATATCGTCAGTTGTTCTTGATCCTAACTTGTCACAAGGTAAAGCCTTTCAATTATTGATTTTCATTTCTGACTTTTCACTTTAGGAGGAAATCTATTATAGGAAATTTTGTCACATCTATTAAATAGGCATTCAAACATGATTATTCACATCCTTTGAACACTTTTTCATTTTCTCTCTCAAATCCCTAATTTTCTATCTAAAACTACTTCATTTCAGTGATTTTTAGGCCCAATGCACATTGGCTCTTCAGAGACCAGCGTTCTTCAGCCAGTTGGCCCTCTATGGACCTGCATTGATCACCAATAGGTTTCCCCATGTTGGGGGTGTGTTGATTCTAGAAATTCGGGAAAAATAAAAAGAATATCGAAGCTTATTCTTCCAAAATATTCCAATATTTGTTATAACTATTTACCTTGGATGACAGTCTCGAATCCTATCCTATAATATCTTGGATATTTTACCCCTTAACCATTAAGATCATTCTCCCATCAAGAGTGGATCTCACTCCTAGATTGGTAAATGGATAAGAACTCTTAACTTTCCATCCTCTTCTATATATTTTTGGCCATTCACAAGTTAGGGGTTGGATTTTGGAGATACATTATACCCTCATGCTGCTATTGTGAGATTGATTATTCTATGCATTAGGGTGACATAGAGGTACACTTTGCAGCAAGGAAGGAAAAGTCATCTTGGAGGAGCTCTTCTACAAGATCAACTCCTAAATTTGGTTGTAACTCTCCCCATTTCTATTAATACAAAGAGTTAATTTTTTTCCTATATGTGATGTTATGATTTCATATATTTCAATGCCATGTTGATCCATTGAATAAAGTGATTTTCTAATGCTACATAAATCTCGTAAATCGTTGGATTGTGTTGTTTTATTATGAAGGTTCTAATGATAGTGATCAAAGCTAGGATTGAAGCATACAAGCCGAGCCTAGGATTGAAGCATATGATTGATTCCAGGTAGTATTCATCCAATTTTATATTTACTTTAAGGAAAACATTAGCTTCCTTGTTTTCTATTGTTTTATACTAGACCATCAAGTCTAGGTAAGATACTTCTGTCTTCAGTCGTAGATTCCATATAAAAACTCTTATTCAAAATAAATAACACTCCTAGAAACCATTCAACACTGGAAAATTTGTTAGAACACTCATTCAATGAAATTATCAAACCAAGAAATTGTAACAATAATCAAATAACCATCAAACTACTTAGGGGACCAGTCTAGGACCTTTTTTGTTACATAATGAGAGGTTATAATTCTACAACTACATAATGCACAAGAAATATATGTAACAATAATAGTAAATTACACATAAATCATAACTGAGATAAAATAAATACACAACAACAATACCTCTCTAAACAATGATCCTTGCTAAGAATGGGCCCTTCCTCCTTAGTAGCGGCTGGTGATTTACACAACAGAAAATCCAATCAAGAGGGAGATATGGAGCCACGAATGGTAGATATTTTCATTAATGAAAAGTTCCAGTGCAGGATTACAGTGTTGGGTACTCCCCATATGATCCTATATATGCATGTCTTGTGGGAAGGGAGTACATTATTTTATAATTTAAAAGTACATAACTATTTTCGAGAAGCAATATCATCATGAGAATCTATTTATTCTCATGTGATATAAATCGATAATATACAACAATTTCCTTACAACAAATTATCCGAGTTGAAATAGAGTTATAACAACTTTTGTAAATTACAATTATTTATCAATTGGGAATCCTAAATGTTTTAAATAATTGAGTTGTGTTATCCATGATTTTCTCCTTTCAATGGTCAAGGTGAATTTTACCTAACCATGTATTTTTCCACATAAATCTTCATTACTAAACAAAGGAGAACATAGTATCCATAATAAGCTCAATGTGTATCAATAGTGGTTGAGAATCCTTTTTCCTATGACAGCCACGGACATGTTTTTATCTATAAATCACATTATAAATATTTTATTTGACAATTTGTGTTGAGTCGAGGCACATATATTATAGATAATGGGGGGGACGTTTCTTGTCGGGGATGGGATGAGTTTCTTACTGAAGGAAATATAAACTACTTATGATAGTCATTAAAGGAAGGATGGTTTATTTTCAATGGCTTAGTATTTTCAAAATTTATGGCTGGAAGATAAGTATGCAAGTCCATCCTTGCTTTGGGAAAATTTTACAAGGAAAAAAATACAATAAATAAAAGAAGAAACATGATAGGCTACCAGCTTGTTATTGTGTTGGCCACCCACTGCAGAAAGCCAACCAAAAGAAAATTTTGAAATTTTTAGGCAGCTGGAACCTTCTCATTTTGCTGACATGATTATGGAAGGTAGAGGTCATAGTCAATAAAGATAAGGAAAGGAGTGAGGAAAAATAAAGAATATAGGAGGAAGAGACAACAAATGTGGGGAGAGTTCGAATTGGTGAAAAACAAACATCGAGAAACAAAGTAGGGAACATGTGATAGGATTTTGTGCACATCAATAATCTAGTGGGTAGAAACCATTTTACGGTTACAAGATTTGGGAAGAAAACATTCCAGATGTGGAGATTTTTCCTCTAAAATCACATGATCAAGAAGGTGAATATGGTATTTCTCCTAAATTACTAAGGTCTAGGGCAGAGGAAATAATCATGGGAAAGTCCTAAAACAATTATGAAATGTCCTTGTTTTGTAATGTTTCAATTTTGGATATGGAAGCCCTAAATAAATTTGGAACCGTAGTGTCTCTGTGCACTTTGATATTGTAGTGCATTTAGAGGGAGGATATGGTAGTGTATAAAATCCATATAGATCCAACTGATCTTGTAATATGCTAAAACAAAATACTTGAATCTATTCTACAAATTTTGGAACCAATTACGATCGCACAATCACATGAATAATAAAGAGAAATAATTTCAATCGCACAACACAAATATGTATCTGGGTAAAGCCTCATCTAAAAAACCAGCTATCTGTATATTTAATTAAGTTAAGAATATAAAACAATACAATGCTTCTCTCATGCTTGAGAACTCTCTGCACCATATTTGACTGTCTCACTCTGACCCCACAAATTTTGGTCCAATACTTACCAAAAAACTTGCCTCTGGGTTGCTCGACCTTGCTTACATATTCCTGAGGGAATTCAACCCTTATTAATTAGTAAATTCCCAATAATTCATTTTGGAATTAATATAAGGCGTCCTATTGACCTCATGCATGACCTGTATAATTTTCTAATAGTACGATTGATAGTCTACATCCCTTAAACTCCAATCTAAACTGGGCACTCTTAGAACTGACATGCAACAACTATTTATAGAGAATTATCAGTTATCTAATTAATCACTACATGTGAATTAAATAAAATTTAATTCACTGGACCTCTCACTAGCTCATCCATCAGTTAGAACTAGTTAAACTGATTTTAACTCAAATAATTAAGTTAAACAATTAAAAATCAAAATAAACTGCAACTGGACCCCCTAAAACTTAGAGTGAACTCGACATGCCTCTAGTTTTACCGCCAACTCGAATTGACTGAGCTAAATAAGTCTTCTTGACTCAGTTAACTTGTACAAGCTTCATGTGTTGTGGAATTAAAATAATTTAATTAAGGGGAAATTAAATTAGAAGCCCTTCTTGTTGCCAATTTCAAAAATCACTCTCAACAAGAAAGGGTTTGTCTGCTACCCCGATCCTGCCTCTATGGAAATCGAATTTTCCTCTTGAAATTTCCTTCGTCAAGATGTTTGAATCCTACTCCTCTTTTCTAATGTAGTATAATGACATAATATCCCTTTGCACATAATCTCTGAGATGGAGATATCGAATATCGATATGCTTGGACCTATCATGAACAACTAGATTAACTAAGAGTTTGATGCAACTTTGGTTATCACAATAAATCAAGTCAGATCCATCTGTCAACCAAACAAACCAACATGTGTCTCCCTAAGCTAGATGTCCTCACATGATTCTTGACTAGCCTCCGTGTACTCTTCCTTTTCTGAACAGAGTGCAACTGATCTTTGTTTCCTGCTGTACCAGGCAATTGTTGCTAACCCAATGCTGAAGATGCCCCCTGAGGTGTTCTTCCTGTCAGATGGAATCCCTGCCCAATCTATAGCTATGAAGCCTTGAATCTTCACTCCCTCTTTCCATCTGCACCACAGCCCAAATTTTGTAGTTCCTCTAAGGTATCTCAACACATGCTTTCCTACCTTCTAAAAGAGCTTGGTAGGATTAACCATAGCTTGACTAAGTTGGTTAACTGCATAACATATTTCTGGTCGTGTGTTCACCAAATACATGACTAAACCCACAAGCTACTTGTAGATGGTAACATATACTACTTCGCCTAAAGTAGCATCCTCCTTCGTCCAGTTTCTTGCTAGAGGAGTCTCCATGGGGTTTCTACCCTCCATGTGGAACTTCCTTAGAACCTCGTTGACATAATTTCCTTGAGATAAAAATAGCTCCCCATCTCTTTGCCAAATTTTGAATTCCAGGAAATAATGCAAGAGCCACATGTCCTTCATCTCAAATTCTCTTGCAAGATCCTCTTTGCAAGACTTGATGAACTTCTCATCACCTATCATTATCAAATCATCGACATAAAGTACAATGATAAAAATTTTACCTTCTACCACAATATGGTAAAGGCTCATAGATACTTCACTATTGGTGAAGCCCAACCTGGTGAAGTAGCTATCGGTCCTAGTGTACCAAGAAAGAGGTGCTTTCTTCAGCCCATACAGTGCCCTCTTGAGTCTACACACATGTGACTCTCTGTTAAATTTCTCGAAACCTTCCAGCTGCTCAATGCACACCTCTTCCTCAATCACCCCATTAAGGAAGGCTATCTTTACATCCATCTTATGTATTTTCCATCCCATCTGCGTTGAAAGTGCAAGGATGGATCTGATTGATGAGTACCTTGCGACTTGTGAAAATTTATCATTGCAATCAATCCCCTCCACCTGAGAGAACCGTCCAGCTACAAATTTGGCCTTGTGTTTCTCCACACTCCCATATGCTACCTGCTTCACATTGTAGATCCACTTCGATCCTAAAACTGACTTCCCTTCGCTCTTCGAAAAAATTCCCATCCACTATTTCCAATAATGGAGTCATACTCCTCAACCATGGCATCAACACAAATTGTTTGTTTCACTTCTTCATCGAAATAGGATGGATCTATCTCTACACTCTCTCTCATAAGAGCCATGTAGCCATTTTATTGATCTATGGACCTTCTATTCTTGCATTGTGATGTGGGTGCTCCCACATTCTCTCTAGCATCAAGAACCAATCTGTCAGCCTCTTTGGTGTGTTTCCTTATGTCCCGGGATGTTTTTTCATGAGTGGGGTGCCTCCACTCTATTTTCCTCTGCTTGTGGCTACTCCACATATAGAAATTCTTCTTTTGGAGCCAAGAGATCCTCAACTGCATGCAAGGGAAGCTCCCTCTCAAGGGAAATTAGCATGGTCTTCTCTTCATCAAATTTCACATCTTTTCTGAACACTTTCATCATGTGTGTTGGAAAGTAAACTAGATAGTTGTGAGGTGTATCATTTTACCCCACAAATATTTCCAACTCAGTTGTTGGCTCTAGTTTCTTCTTGGCATATTTGGTTACATGGCAATAAATTGATGAGCCAAAAATTTTAAAATACAACACATCTGGTCTCTTACCTGAAAAAGTTTACTCTTGTGTACTCATCCCATGTATTTGATGAGGACTTCTATTCTGTACAAATACTATTTTGTTGCATGCTTCCACCGACATATGCAACAGTAGGCCCTCATCATGAAACATCGCTCATTCTGCTCCCACAATAGTTATGTTATTCCTTTCTGTAACCCCATTCTGTTTTGGGTTATCAGGTTTATCAATTCTCGTTTAATTCCTTCTGAACCACAAAATTTCTTGAATTCGTTCGAGACATAGTCTCCACCATTATCGCTTCTCAGAGCCTTCACCTTCTTCCATGTATCTTTCTCGACAAGTGATTCGAACTCACAAAACTTTGAGAATGTCTGATCTTTCTTATGCATGAATAAAATCCAACACTTGCATGAAAAATCATCTACAAAAATCACACAATACCTGTGTCTTGTTGTGGAAGCTGTCAAGAATGGTACACACACATCTGAGTGAACTCTCTCAAGGATCACCTTTGCTCGTATTTCCTTATCGTGAAAGGTGGCTTTGGTGTACTTACCTAATGTACACCCTTTGCATGTATCTTGCTTCTCAAGTGCACCCTTGGGAAGTCCTATTGAAATTTGATGCACTATCTTCAAAGCGCCATGGTGTAGATGACCCAATATTCTATGCCAGAACTGATCCGGATTTATGCAGGAACACAACATAATAAAGATATAACCATAAATAAAAATATGTAGTGGAAATAACACTTCATTTCATTAATATAAAAGAACTGAAATTTACTTATAGACAAAATGGAAATAAAACTAGCTAGGGTGCTGGTAGCTATCTCTGAGAAGAGATGTGGTGGCTACAGGCCTTTGAACTGAGTTACAATGAGGCTTGAGGGCCTATTTATTATTTATACACAATGGTAAATCCTCAATAGCCAAAAACCTAACCCTACGAGATGAAGCGCCAAAACTATGGGCCCCGTTTGGATAAATTGGTGTTTCAACTTCCTAGGGTCGTAACTTTGGCATACGATCTTCGTTTGACACGTACCATACCTCGTTAGAAATATATATCTGAGGACTACAAATTTTGAATGAGCAACATTAGTCCATGGACCCATGTTGCTCTCTGTTTTCCCAAAATACGTCATTTAGGGCCTCAAAACGGCTCCGGAAGTTCAGGACCCGAAAAAATGCTAAAAATAGTAAGTTGAGACGAAAATGAAAAACTAAAAGAGACAATGGTGGGGCCCCAAGTGGAATAGGTGGGTGACCACCCATATCCACCTAGATCATTCTTTCCCCCTTAGGAAGCAATGGTCCCCATTGCGTTAAGTTCCTCCATGAGATGAGGAAATTTTTGCTGAACTTGGTCCCTGGTGAAGCACTTTCCTTGGTGCAGGAGTTGGCCAGCTTTGACAACCCGATATAGTTGGATCTTCTGTTGGCGAGTGTTCTTGATTTGTATATCCATGATACAATTTGTGGTGGCCTGTTCCATGCAGTCTGGGTTTAACTCTATTGGTGTGAGTTGTTCTGCAATGTCAGAGGTGTTCAGTAGAGGTGGGAAGTAAGGACGAAGGCGGTCCACATTGAATACTGGGTGTAGACCAAGGAATGGTGGAATACTGAGCTCGAAGGCATTATTCCCTACAGCCTTGGTGATGGTTTACGGCCCGTATCGGAGCAGGATAATCTTGCGGTGGGGTCCAGTGAGGCGTTCCTTCTGCAAATGTAGCCATACTTTGTCGCCCACCTAGAAGTTGTTGGCACCTAGTGTTGATCATGGAATTGCTTGTACTTAGCATTGGCTCTGTCCAATATGTCATGAACTTGTTGGAAGATGTGTTGAATGCACTCGATGAAGCTATTTTCTTTGTCAACTTCAAACTAGAAATGAGTCGAATCGGCCTGAGTAGCTGCAAATGGCATGGCTACATCAATGGGACATAGTGGCTGGAATCCCAAGCCCACCTGAAAGGGGCTATGGCCAATTGAACTGTGGAGAGCCCAATTATAACTATGTTGTACATAGGGGAGGCTCTCGTCCCATGTGCATGGATGATTTGAATTTTACATGCGTAGAATGTGTACAATCATTTTGTTGACAACCTCTATCTAGCCATCTGTTTGGGGATGGAAAGCTGTGGACTTGGTGAGCTTGGTGTCCAACATTGACCAGAGGCTGGACCAAAATGTGCTGAGGAACCTGCTATCCCAATCTGATATGATAGACTATAGGATCCCAAAGTGCACCCACACTCGTTCAAAGAAGAGTTTAGCAGTGGCTTCTGCTGTGATATTCTTCTTGCAGGCCGCCATAATGGCCATCTTCGAGAATTTGTCGACGACCACGAAAACACAGTCATTTCCATGCTTAGTAGAAGTCAGGCCCGACATGTAATCCATGGAGATGGATTCCCAAGGTCGACTAGGGGTAGGTAGCGGAGTATGTAGGCCTTGCTTCTTGATGGTTAGTTTGGCAATGGCATAGGCAGTGCAAGATCTGATGTGCTTCTCGACATCTTTTCGAAGGTTCGGCCAATAGAAATACTTCTGCAGTATAGCTACTATTTTCTCAACCCCGAAATGCCCAGCAACTTGAATGTAGTTTTCTTCCCATATCATCTTGGCACGCTCACTTGAAGGAACACAAAGGTGTCCCAGGTGACATAAAAGTTCATCTTGGAAATGAAAATTTGGAACTTGCATACCCCCCAAGAGTGCCTTGTAAGTGTGTCCGAATTCTGGGTCGCTCTCCTAGAGAAGCGGCCAATCAGAAGTCTCGTGCCCACAAGAGTTGAGAACAATGGTGAGCACCACGATCGGTGGTCGGCTGACGCAGTTTGCAACATTATTCGTGCTACCCTTATTGTACTTGATGTTCAAATGAAACTGTTGCAGATATGTGGACCACTGCTGATGGCGATCATTCTGCAACTTCCCTTGTGTCTGTATGAACTGCAGGGGCCGGTGGTTTGTGTGGATGATTGTTTCCTTCCCCAAAATGTAATGCTTCCATTGTCGACAAGCTTGCACAATGGAATACAAATCTTTGTCATAAGTGGGATACTTTCAAACTGTGTCAGACAATGTCTCGCTGTGATATGCCACTCGATGTCCCTGTTGAGTAAGAACTGCCCCAATAGCATAGTCAGAGGCATCTGTTTCGATCTCAAATGGCTGTTGCAAGTCTGTTAATGTGAGCACTGGGGTAGAACAGAGGTGATTTTTCAATTGTGTGAATGCCTTATGTTGAGGTTCCAACCAAAAGAATTTTCCTCTCGCTCCTCCCTTGGTAACTTGACTCAAGGGCCAAGTGATATGAGAGAATCCCAACATGACCCTACGGTAGAAATTAGCAAGACCCAGAAAGCTGAAAAGCTCTGTTATAGTGGTTGGGGCTAGCCAATCCCGAATGACTTGGATCTTGGTTGGATGCACATGCACCCCCCTTTCATCAATAATATATCCAAGATATTGAACCTGGGTCATGCCAAAAGTGCACTTCTCCAAATTGGCACACAACTTGTGTTGCCACAGTGTTTGGAGGACTTGTTGGATGTGGTGAAGGTGCTCTTCCGAAGTCTTACTAAAGATCAGAATGTCTTCCAAGTACACCACTACAAATGAGTTGGTGAATGGCCGCAAGATGTCGTCCATCATCCTCATGAAGGTTACGGGAGCATTCGTCAACCCAAAAGGCATGACCAGCCATTCGAAAAGGCCTTCCTTGGCTTTGAAGGCAGTCTTCCACACATCGGAGGGTTAAATTGGTACCTGGTGATACCCAGACTTCAAGTCGATATTGCTGAAATATTTTGCACCTTTGAGTTGGTCCAGAACGTCATAAATCTGTGGGATCGGGTACCTATTCCGGACAGTGATCTTGTTCAGTGCCCAATAGTTAATACAGAGTCTCCATGTCCCATCCTTCTTCTGTACCAACACGGTCGGGCTCCCACAGGACGATGAACTTGGTCGGATGTGACCTTTCTGCAACAGCTCCTGAATCTGCCTCTTGATTTCATCGTTCTCCAGAACAGAGCACTGATAGATCGGTCCATTGGGTAGTGGCTCACCTGGGGTCAGATCAATCGGGTGTTTGACCTGACAGTGCAGAGGAACCCCTGTGGGTGAGCTGAAGATGTCCCTGTATTCCTCCACAACCTTATCCATTTGTTGTTGTCATGCAGAGGAGCCCTGTCTGGAGATCGTGGCCATAGTCTTCTTCTTTCCCTGGGGGGTGGATCATCACGAAAACAAATTTCCTGGTTTGGGAAATGAGCTTACTGCATTGTTTTGTAGTAACTAAAGAGATAGCGGCAGGAGATGGTACCTCTGGTATCCTGTACAACTTATTTCCCAAAGTAACAATAACAACGCGAGGTTGAGACTCATACACATCATGATGCTTCCACAAGTATGGTTGTCCTAATAATACATCATAAACATCAATAGGAGCAACATCACATAATACCTCATCCTTGAAGGGCTTGATGCTATAGGGAAGGTGGCACTGCTAGCTGACGCAGAGATCTCGTCCTTGGTGAAGCCACCCGATGGTGTATGGATGTGGGTGAGCTGTGGTTGACAAGCCCAACCGCTTCACGGCGTCTAATGAAATGAGGTTCTTTTGGCTCCCATTTTCGACAATGAACTGTACTAGGGAGCCCTTTACCCACATTTGGGAGTGGAAGAGATGTTCCTCCTCCTCTGGATCTTCCGGTTCCTCCTTCTGGGTCTTCGTAGTGGCAATAGTGGCATTGGGCTCCTCATCAATAATCTGTTTCCCTTTGTCATTCCCCTTGTCAGGTTTTGATTCGGAGTCAGAGCATGCATCTGACTCAAAATCCCTCATCTCAGCCACTAACGGCTGCTTGGCCCGACACTCACTTGTGTTGTGAGTGGAGCTCTTATGGAACTCACACCACTTTCCCATGTCCTTCTTTGGCTTTGCAGTGTTGTTCTTTGCTTGCTGCTTCGACAGGTTGTCTTGAGTCACCATGCCTTGGCTCTGTCCTTTGTTCTGTGGTTTGGGAGCACCCTTCCCTTGTTTTTTATTCGCAGATCCAAAGTCTAGCTTCCTCTGCTTGAATTTCTGCTCAGTCTTGGCAGCTTACCAGTATGTCGTATCAAGCGAGGAGATGTCAAGGAACTCAATTTCCTCTTGAATGTATCTATGCAAACAACTACGATACTTTAGCACCAGATGTTTCTTTGAATCTTTGATACCCAACTTGGTGCGCAAGGTATGGAACAGATTCATCAGCTAATGCACATCTTGATCCCTTTGTTTTTGCAGCATGGTCCATTGTATGTACTTGTCCTCATAGCTCCCCATGGGATAGTATTGTTCCTTGATGGCATCTCGGAAAGAATTCCAAGTGGGTACGGTTGAGAACAGAGAGGGTTATGTCTCGTCCTTTTTCTCACAGTGGGTTTCCCACCAGTCCTTGACATGGGGGGAAGCTTTGAGGAGTGCAAAAATAATCTTCTCCATGTCGGAGAAGTCATGAACCGAGAAATATCCTTCTAATAGATTCAACCATCTATATATGGCATCTACATCTATTTGACCCTAAAATATGGGAATGTCAAAATTTACTTGTACCTTAAAAGGAGTTGCACCTCCAGAGTGGCTGCAGGATGCATATGCACTGCCAGTGGGCAGCCATTGAAGGATTTGGACAAAGTTACCATCATCGTGTTCCTTTGTTTTTCGAGGGCCTCCTCGAGCAATATTTTGATAGGATCTCCTACTCCCTCATCTTTCTTTTCATCCCCCATGGGCGTCTGTCAGGGTTTGAGAGGCTGATCTTGCAAAAATTCCACCAGATCGAGTCCTAACTCCTTATACCTCGACCTCGTTGGGGACATGCAAAGAAAGATCGAGAAAAAGCAAACCGCTCGGATACCACTGATCCGGATTTATGCAGGAACACAATAGAATAAAAATATAACCATAAATACAAAGATGCAGCGGAAATAACACTTCATTTCATTAATATCAAAGAACTGAAATTTACTTACAGACAAAATGGAAATAAAAATAGCTAGGGCGCTGGTAGCTATCTCTGAGAAGAAATGTGGTGGCTACAGGCCTCTGAACTGAGTTACAATGAGGCTCGAGGGCCTATTTATTATTTAGACACAATGGTAAATCCTCAACAGCCAAAACCCTAACCCTAGGAGATGAAGTGCCAAAACTATGGGCCCCGTTTGGGTAAATTGGTGTTTCAACTTCCCAGGGGCATAACTTTGGCATACGATCTCCGTTTGATGTGTACCATACCTTGTTAGAAATATCTATCCGAGGACTACAAATTTTGAACGAGCAACATCGGTCCATGGACCCATGTTGCTCTCCGTTTTCCCAAAAAACGTCATTTAGGGCCTCAAAATGGCTCCAGAAGTTCAGGACCCGAAAAGCTGCTAAAAATAGTAAGTTGAGCTGAAACTAAAAAACTAAAAGAGACAATGGTGGGGCCCCAAGTGGAATAGGCGGGTGACCACCAATATCCACCTGGATCAAGAACTCACCAATTTCTCGACTCTGCACCTTCTCTACTTTCATCCTCAAGGTAGCACAATCTTCTACATCCAATTTGTATAGGTTCTTTACTCGAATCCAAATCTTCTTCACTTTTCCCATGGCTTTGTGATGAAGGAACGCCTTTCCTTTTACAAATATCACATCATACCCATGATCTTCCAACATAGAAACATAAACCAAATTCTTCTTTAAATGAGGAGCATACATGACATCTTTTAATGTGAGAGAATGACCAGACTCCCTATGAAAGGTAATTATACCTATTTCGGTAGCGCTATACCTTTTGTCATCTCCCATCTTCATGTGCATCTCAATATCGTTCTCCTCCAAGTTGCTGAAGGATTATTTGTTTTCATTCATATGGAATGAAGCTCCACTATATAAGTACCATACCAAACCCATCATCGATGACACCATGCATGTGATGAGGATGAAATCTAGCTCGAACTATGAACCAAGTGTTTCACCTGCCACTCCTCTTGAGGGATTTTTGTTAGTATTCTTGTGCGGACACTTTGTAGCATTGTGTCCAAGCTCATGACAGTGAAAACATTTTACCTTTAAAAAGTCTTGCTTCTTGCCCAACTGACCAGAATTTGATTTGGAATTGGATGCCTTCCCCTTCCCTTTCTTCGCCTTTCCAGCCAAGGCACGATTATACTCATCATCAATCTTTGATGAGGATCCATCTATGGTGTTCCACCAAATTTCTTCTTGTGCCAAGTCAGACCAAAATCGCTCCCACCCTCGTAGCTTCTCCCTCCCATTCACCAAGTCCTAGTAGCTATGCTAGCTCTTGGGAAGGCCTAGAAGTGCTAGGCTCACCAAATAATCCTGGGAAACTGTCACACCAACACTTCCAATCTCATCTCGACATTGAGTGAACTTCGTCAAGTATTTTGGTATCGTGTCACCCTTCTCCATATTGATCTTTCTGAGCTTATACTTCAACACCAGATTCCTATGGTCATTATTATTCTAAAAAAGATCTATTAAGGTCTTCCACATAGCATATGGAGTTTCCTTTCCATGAAGGTTCAAGACAATATGATCTTGAACTCCTTCTAACATAATCCTTCTCGCATTTGCTACATTCTTCTTCCATGCATCAAGATTTTGAGCATCTGCTACTGTGGGCTTGGGAATATGTATATCTATGAATTCCTTCATTCTGTTGTCCTCCAACATTGCCTCCATCCTGTCCTTCCAAGCTATGTAATTTGAATTACCCTCAAGGCAATATTTGAGGCTCAATCTAGAGAAAGACATCCCAATCTATTGTTGGTCCTGAAGAATAAATCTACAAATTTGATTCACCTATTCAAAAAAAACTATGGTTCTTCTCTTCTATAGTGATTCCTTCTCTTATACCATGTATAAAATCCACATATATTCAAATGATCTTGTAAATCCTAAAACAAAATTCTTGAATCTATTCTAAAAATTATGGAAACCATTTACGTTCACACAATCACATGAACAATAAAGAGAAATAATTTCAATCACACAACACAAATATGTATCTTGGGAAAGTCACAACTAAAAACCTTGCTATCTGTATAGTGAATTAAGTTAATAAAATGAAACAATACAATGCTTCCCTAAGGCTTGAGATATCTCTGCACTATTATTGATTGTCTCACTCTAATCCCAACAAATTTGGTCCAATACTTGACCAAAATATTTCCTTTTGGTTTCTCAACCTTTCTTATGCATTCCTGAGGGAATTGAACCCCTATTAATTCCAAGGGAATTTATAAACATGTCAAGTTGTATAATATGCTCAACCTTTCTTATGCATTTGTGTGTTGGTTTCTATCTTTATCATTATACAGCTTGACATGTTTATAAATTCTCTGTAGGGGAATTTATGAAGCTACCTTAATGTGGTTTAATATGAGTAATATGCCTTCCTCATATGAAATCCTATTTATATCGTGGCATGGTAGGCGTACTCTTATGGAATTAAAGGTTCCTTGAATACATCCCTTGTTCTTGTTAATGTTGGATCAATAGAGTATAATCTCTTGCCATTATTGAAATTATCCCAGGTGGCACATTGAAGATATATGTATAAATTTTTGAGCTCAATCCATTGTGGATTTCCACAATGGAAAACATGTCAATGGCACACATGTGTAGCTTACAGATTTATGGACGACTCTGTCTACCCAGATAGAAATTAAGCATATGTTATCACAATATTATTCATACGCACTATAAGGTATTTTCCAGTCGAATAGGTTGCATTAGCTGTTGTGGTATGTGTTCCCTTGAGGTGCAAAGGTCAAACATTATTGTGGTCGATGGGTCAGATTGCATGGAACGGTGGTAGTCTCTATGACCAATGTCAGATGTGAGCACGATGGCATGGAAATGAATGATTTAAAAAACCCATGGGCATATAAAACCCATTATAATATGAGCATAATATTGTGTGATATGTGTGTGCATGCGTGTGATGTTGATGACAGAAAGAGTTTTTTATAAATATTTATAAATAAAATATAGATATACATGGATATATATTTAACCCACAACTATGAATGGAGGACCGGAAACTCGATAAAAAAATAACATTATCCCATTTATCGAACCATACAAGGGATATTAGTTAATTTAGTGGAACCCTCACTGAGGCAAATGGGGTGCTTACAGTTCCATTATTAGCAAGGAAAAACTAGGGGAAATGTTGTCTTGTAACAAAACCTCAATAGGCCACACAACCTGAAACAACACTTTGTTAATTTGCTAATGAAATATCCAAAAGAAGCTACCTTTTATGTAAAATTACAAGAAAAACCACATAATAAGGATTACATACAAAAAGCAAACATATTTTAGTCAATATGGTTGTCAAAGTGACAAGGCATGCCTTTGAATGTCAAAATGGTACAAAAACATAAGGAAAATAGGTGCAAAAATATGTCAATTCTGCATCCTAACAATATGCAGAAAAAAAACACTTTCCACTCTATTTCATATTTTCTATGATTCCATAGGGTGTACTAAAAAGATAGTAAATAGAGAAAAAAGAGTAGAAAAATAGGAACATAAACAATAAACCAAAATATTAAATCAATAAAAAAATAAAATAAAAGGAACGATGAAACTATATATAGTTGGATCTAGCAAAAAGGGTCATATGTGAGAAAATGGAATCCTTCTCAAGTGAAACAAAAATCTTCCTACTAACAATATTGTTGCAAATGAAATGGAATATAATTCTCAACTTATAAATGCAAAAAGAAGGTATAACCCATTAATCTTTTAATGCATCTGGCCTTCATACCATTTCTAATATCATGTTAATTTAAGCAAGGTGTTTCCATATAGGATGAACACCTTAAGAAATTTTTCACACAACAAAATAAAATACTAGTATTTACATCATTTAAACCATTAAAGATGGTAATTTTCCATGGCCCTAGCTAATGTAGCTACCTGAGGCAATATATTAATGAAAACAAAAAAATTACAAAAGTCTTTCTTATAATTAACCCTTACTAAACTACAGTCCATTTTCTTTAAATAGAGATCATGGATAAATTATGTGTTAAGTCACAAATAAGTATACCCATTACTATTGACAAGAATATGAATTATCATATCACTCTATATCTATAACATATCATGGTTATCGGATTACATAACTACAAATACATAGAATGCATTCTAAAGAAGCACACTTTTACCGGAAAATAGATTAGATGAAGATAATGTTACTAACTCCTTAATGTATATATATATCCTAACAAGCTTCCCCTATTTTTTGGACCAATTATGGTGCTTCTTGAGAGTATGATAAAAGAATGAATGGGTGCTTAATAACCTCCTCTCAGTTCCTTCCTAACATGATTTTAAAACACAAAGTACAACCTACATTGAGAAATGTAGGTCTTCCTCTACAAATAAAGGTATGACCTCCATTTTTAATTAGTTTCACCAACTCCATTATCTATATAAATCAATAGGGTGTGGATTTTTGCCCTTAAAAATTGAGCGAGAGATGAGAGGCTGCAAAAAGGCTCAAATAATACACTAAATGTACTCAAGTTTATATAAATTTAGGTGCTATTAAAAATAGTTGGAAACAAAATAATAAAGCTCAACCCATAACTCACAAATGAAAACTTTTGCATATCGAATTTTAGTGCCCTCTAATTAATTTCTCATATATGAATCTAACTTTTTAGAATTATTAATCCATTTCCCTTTCAAAACCATCAATCTTGGAAGAGGCGGTAGAAATGAACATACTACATGGACAAAGTGTAATAGTGATGAACATACTAAATTGACAAACTAATCAACAAATGGAAAGGACAGTTTTGAGTGACCTTCAATGTTCTTACCATATTTCTTACATGCTCCAAAATAATGGTTATTGAATGTGACATATAATTATAGGATTCCCACTTGTCTTTAATAAGATTCCCTTACACCTTATAGGACTTATCATTGCATACTTAGGTAGAGCTAGAAAAAGAGATAATTTCGTAGAAGAAGAATAAAACTACAAGTAATTGGTGTCATGACCTTTGGTAGATTAGTTTGAAATAATAACTTCTAGGTAAAGTGAAATGGGACTCTAGTGAGAAGGTAGAGGAAAAATTCCCTCACCTCATTCAACAAATATTTTAGGGACCTAAATGCTCCATAAATGGGAAGGTGTGATATAAATTGGATCATCATATATTTTATCATCTATCTCAATACATTATAGCTGGAAAAAATGGAAGAACTATCTTATATGATAATTTTAGCAATAGGTTCTAGTTAACCCCCACTATGCAAATGTGTGTGGCGAGCTACATGTGGACATTCAAGAAGATTCTATAATGTTTAAAACTTTATCATTAATTGAAGGCTGCTAAATTAAATACCCTAAACCTATATGGCTATTTGTATGTGTTAAATACTAAGCAACTAGGAGAACAAGGGGTTCCATTATTTAGCATTTCACTTATTCCATAGCTAAGACGAAACCTCTAGGAGTGGTATTTGATGAGAATAATAAAGGAGGAGGAGAATAATTTAATAGTCATTCAAGCTATAGTGTCAAAGTGTAACTCTATATTGAAGTTCTCATTTCTTTGTATGTGCATTTTTATAACTAAAGAACAGAGAGAAAACTAGAGACCTAAGTTTTCTCCTATATTTGTATTCCTAGTATGAATCTTGTGTTCATTTGTGTGTATGGCAGGTATTTTGTGCATGTTCTTTAATTCTCATAGTTACATTATTTCTTAAATTCAAACCATAAATTAGATATAACAAATATAATATCTAAGGAAATGAGGTTGCTTAATTTAAGATTTCATAGTATCATAAGATCTATTTTGATAAACTGTTCTAGAGGAATATCCATGGTAGTTTATGGATGATTATCTAAAAATATCTCAACATGGTCACACATGAAAACAACATTTTTTTTAAAGAAAAAATTCAAAACCTAACAATATTGAGCTTAGATCTTAGTTAGCTTTCTTGAAAAATGAATTTTTTTTCTTGATGTAATAAGGTCACATCAATTATAAGCAAAGAGCATATGCAGAAAAATTGTTTTCCACTCTATTTCGTATTTTCTATTATTTCATAGGGTCTATGAAAAAAGAGAATACATAGAATAAAAGGAGTAGCAAACTCAGAACATAAACATTAAACCTAAATATGAATTCAAATAAAAAATAAAATAAAAGCCATTATGAAACTGTATGTAACTGGATTTGGTAAAAAGGGTCATGTCTAGGCAGATGGAATCATTTCCAAGTGAAACAAAAAAGTTCCTCCTATTATAGTATTGATGGAGATGAAATGGAATAACTTGTTCAACCTACAAATGCATGAAGATGATAGAACCCATTAATATTTTAATATAGTGTTCATATTAGTTCAAATATCATGTTCAATAAAATAAGGTATTTCCATATAGGATGAGCACCTTAAGTAAATGTACTCGCACAAACAAATCAAATATCAGGACATTAGTATTTTATATTTTTTAAACCCTCAAAGAGGGTAATTGTACATGGCCTTATCCAATCGAGTTACTTGAGGCAATATATTAATGCAAAATAAAAACATTTCTCATAAGAGTCTCTTATAATTAATCTCTAGCAACCCACTCTCCATTTTCTTTAAATAGAGATCATGGAGAAATTAGGTGTTAAGTTACAAATCAATAGATTCATTAGTAACAAGGAGAATATGAATTATCATATCACTTTATATCTAGAACAAATTATGATTATGATATTACATAACTACAAATACATGGAATGCATTCTAAAGAAGAACATTTTTCCTTGAAGATAGATTAGATGAAGACGATTTTGCTAAATCCTTAGTTTCTGAATATCCTTAATAGGTTTCCCCTATTTTCTTGATCAATTATGGTGCTTTCTAAGACTACAAGTAGAGTATGAAAAGGTACTTAATAACCTCCTCTCGGTTCCTTACATAATTTTGAAACACAGACTACAACCAAATTTCAGAAATGTAGGGCTTCCTTTATGAATAAAAACATGACCCTTACCAATCTAACAAGACATGAGAGACTCCAAAAAAGCTCAAGAAATGCACTATATAAATCCAAGTCCATAGAACTTTAGGAGCTACCAAATACAACTAGAAAAACAATAATAAAACTCAACCCATAAAAACAAAGTTTTCATATCTAATTTGAACACCTTCCACTTCACTTCTCAGCATTATTATTAATCCCATGCTCTTTCAAAACCAACATTCTTGCGAAAGGGAGGTACGATGAACATACTAAATGGAAAAACTGATTAATGCATGGAAAGGCTAGTTTCAAGTGACCTTCGATGTTCTTACCATCTTGCGTAGATGCTTCAACATCATGCCTACTGAATGTTTGTGACATATAACAATAGGATTCGAACGTGTTTTTAACAAACTTCCCTTATACACTATAAGGGAATATTGTTTTTGTCGTTGTTAAAGGTGTAAAGGAATCTTGATGTTGTGATACTTTCCGTTTTTGTTGTTGCTAAAGGTGAAAGGGAAAGTAGAAGTTAATCCGTGTGATTTATTTAATAAATTAAAAAGATGATTTCCCTACGGACCCACACACCTTGAGTGCCATGTTGTTTGTTGTTCTCCACTGTTTTGAATGGATCCTACCCCAATGTGGCGTTCATTAATTTAAACCTCAAAATGATTTCATCTTTGGTGAGAAGAAATGACGGATTCGTGTAGTCTATCGAGGTCGCGTTTTGACCCAGAATCCGGTAATGATTTTCAGAAAATCTGGCAAAGATTTGCCCAGAATCTTGTTTACAGTTGTTAAACATTAGTATTTTGAGTGCTCCAGGGGTTTTTGATAGTGCCAAATCCATTTCCACTATCAAAAATAGATTCCAAACACTGCAACTACCTGATTTTTTAAATTTTAGTTGACCAGATTCCGGCAGATTTCTGCCATCCGGGCCAAAACGCGGCCTCGGTAAACAACACCTGACGGATTACTTACACTATACACCTTTTTTTTTCTTTTTAAGGTATGATATGATTTAAGCCAGAGGATTCTTTAACTTTTCTGAAGAGAGGAGAGTCATGTACATTGAACGCTACCATGATTCTAAAAAGTTGATCTCTGTAATTTCTTAAAACTAAAAAGAGAAATTGAAAAGACGATTTGCATGCGGACCCAAGTGCCTTTGAGTGACTTATTGGATTTCCTGGATGCCTTCGAATGGATCCTAAAGCAATATCGGATGCATTAATTTAAACCCATTGATTTAATAAAAAAAAAGATTAGATACGTTAATTTAAACAACTAAATGCTTTAATAAAAAAGAGGATTTGAAATATGGTGAATAAATAAAAAATTAAAAGATTTGAAATATAGTAGTTATTTTTTATTTTATTTTGTTTTTAATTTATGGTTAATTTTATTTGAAATCATAAAGATTGTTAAAATCACAAATAATTTGTATAATTTAATTTTTTTTTTAATTCAAAAATGTTAAATTTATTTATCCATTCAAAAGCATAAATTTAAAACTTAAAGAAATTACAGTCTCACTTAAAATTATCACCAAACTCTCAATAATAATAATAATAGTTTAAACACCTTCAATAATCCTGAATCATTTTATTAATAATTTAAACCACTTCAATAATCATGAATCATGGCTCCCATTAATCGAGTTATATTATTCCGTAAAGAGGCGTCTATATTGACGTGAGAACCATGCACCTTGAGTCTCCTTAGGTACTCCACTCCATCTTACTTTTGGGTCAGTCACAAAATACATTAAAGGAGATTTAGGCGACCATTTCGTATGTGGTTAACCTTTTCAAATATTTGTTGAGCCATTAATTGTACAAACTTGAATCGTAGCAGTTAGGTCGGTGGACGTTTGCAATTGTAGAGGTAGTTCTCCAACATCGTTAAAATTTATTTAGGTTTTTAGCGATGCTTTCACAGTTTTAGAGGAAGATTTTGGCCATTTTAAGGTGATCAAGTTTCCAGCCATGATTTTGGAGTTTTTAGAAACATTATTTTTTGCCACCGCCCAATAATATTTAGCTTTATATATTATTTAGCTTTATTGTTTAGTTCTGAATTTAAAAAGACCATGTACATCTTTGGGGTGAATTTTTTTTTTTTTTCTTCTCACAATCACTCCTATGGTGGTTTGTTTTCTCAACTTCCCCACTTATTTGAGATTTTTTCTTTCTCCATATATTTTCAGTGGTTCTTTGTACAATGTTTTAAAACCATCTATTCATTTTTATTGGTTTACTCAGTGTAACAGTGTTGGCGATTGCTTTGGAACTATTGAAAACTCCTAACTTTAATCGCAATAAATAAAATGGAAGAGATAAAGACAAGTAAATCAGGTCTTTCAAGAAGAAAAGTATTGTTCGGAAGGGAGGAGAGTGCTCAATAATTCCATATCTATGTTGTAGAATCATAACATAAAGGAATACTCAATTTCACTTGGAACTTGAGCAGAGAGTAGTGATCGCTCTTCAGAGCGAAAAAGAGTTTTTTTCATCTTTTTTTTTATAGTTACTTGAGCCGGATGAGAGGAAACTTTCATGTCCGATCCTGAGGGGGGGGAGCTTCTATTCCCAACCTTATTTTCTAAGCTTACTTAGATGAATTGGACTGCACGGTTGGGCTTAGCTCCCGGGCCAAATACGCTACTCAACTTGGCTATTCAACTTATTGGCTTGACTACTCGACTTGGATTGGTTACTTGGCCAGGCTACTCAGATACTCAGCTTGGTTACTCGGGCTCGGTTGGGCTTAGCTCCCCGGATACTCGACTGTGGCTGCTGCGCTATTCAAATGGGGGATACTCGACTGGGACGGATGCTGCGCTATTCGGCTTTGCTAATCGGCCTAGCTAATCGGCTTAGCTAACCAGTTGGGATGGATACTCATTGCCTAAAAGCTACGGTCAGTGTTGGATAGAACCTATTGTTGGAAATTAATTCCAACTGTTGAAGTCAATCAACAGTAAATGCAGAAGTGAAAGAACAGCGGCACATTGAAGCCAAGGCTAAGGCGGTTGCCTACTGTCTTGAACAAATTGCAAAAGGATTGGAAAGCGCACAGGTGCAGTAAAGAGCAGATGGGATTTGATCCCTTTGATATTTTATCAAAGGTGGTAGCCGTTTTGATTAACAGCAGACTTGAATGCCAAAGACTTTCATGGCTTCACAGCACGGAAGAACAGATTTATTAAAGACAGTCTTTACGGGTGTTTAAAGCCCTCAAGAACTAAAAATGAATGAAATTATTTTAAAAATAGGCGGAGGACTTAAATATCTGAAGAGGAGGAAAAGTGGTCCCCACCACTTAAGCGCAAATCGCATATCGCAATGACCAAGTTTCAAATGTCTTGCGGATGGGTTGAAACCACGATGCGATCGCGTGATTGTGCCATCGCGCAGATCGCAACATCGCACATCGCATTTTTTATTATTCCGCCATATGTGTTGATCACAGAAATGTGCGATGCGATCCCATCGCACATCGCAACATCGCGCAAATCGCAATTTTAAATGGTCGTGTGTTATGTTTTAAACAGCGCGGACCCGATGTTTTATGTTTTATGTTTAATATTTTTATAAGGTGCGTGCCACTTATAAAAGAAAGGCCTGAGAGCCTATTTGAATACAATGTTTTATTTTTAAATAGAACAGAGTCGTTTTTATGCACAGCAGTGCGAAATTGAAAATACAAAGCAGTATATTTTTTCAGAGAGACAGAGTGTTTATTTTGAGAGACAGGAAGGTGTTCTCTGTGCATTGTGTTGTAGCAACAGTCACGTTTTTAATCCCTCTTTTAGAGGAAGAATTTGTAACAACATTTTTTTTGGAATAAAAGTTTGTTTTATGAGTTGAAACTTTGTTTCCAGTGAGAAATATTTTAATTTCTCTGTGTTAAAAGAAGGGAGTTTATTCTCTTCATTGTTATTTTGGAATTTTTCAATATTCCAACATGGTATCAGAGCCAGTCTAGGCTATTTGAAGGTCAAATAAGCTGAAGGAAAGAAGTTCTTTGTTGCAACAGCCTCTCCAGCAGTGTGAAGACTCAGACAAAAGAATCCAAAGGTATTTCTCTATACAGTTTTTGTGTTACTGTTGCAGAACAGTCAGTCATTTTAAATACACAACCAAGTGTTTTTGAATCATAGTTAAGAGTGCAGAATGGCTGGAGCCAGCACTAGTATGGGTATGGGAAATATCCATCTCCCAATGTTTAATGGGAAAAATTATGACTACTGGTCAATAACTATGAGAGCATTATTTGTCTCCCAAGACTTATGGGAATTTGTTGAGGAAGGCTTTGAAGAGCCAGCAGATGAACTTGAGTTTAATATGTTAACTCAGGCAGAAAGAGAACAATTGAAGAGCAATAAGAAGAAAGACTCCAAGGCTTTTTTCCTTTTGTATCAAGCAGTTCATGAGAGTGTGTTTCCAAGGATTGCAGCAGCCAAGAGATCCAAAGAAGCATGGCAAACTCTCAAGACAGCCTATCAAGGCATAAAGAAAGTGAAGACAGCAAAACTTCAGTTGTTGAGGAGAGATTTTGAGACTCTTTGTATGAAAGAATCAAATAATATTGACTCATTCTTCACTCATGTGATTGGAATGGTCACACAAATAAGATCACATGGAGAAACCTTTGAAGACAAAAGGATTGTTGAAAAAATCTTGAGAAGTTTACCCTCAAGATTTGATGTGATTGTCACCACCATAGAAGAGACTAAGGATCTCACAAATTTTTCAGTCAATGAACTACATGCATCATTGATGACTCATGAACAGAGATTGGGTAGGAGTGAAAACTCATCTCTTGAGCATGCCTTTAAGACCCAGATGTCTTTCGGAAGAGGAAGAGGGCAAGGCAGAGGAAGAGGAAGAGGCAAAAGCCAAAACAGAGGTGGAAGAAACAGCCCTTCACATTCACATGGAAGGTGCAACAGTCAAAATCATAGCCACGACCAAGACAACAGCCAGCAAAGTGGATAGCAAAATTCACAAGGACAGAGGTATGATAAATCCAATGTCCAATGTCATTATTGTAAAAAATATGGGCATTATGCTAATGAATGTAGAAAGAAGCAGCAAGATATGGCAAATAGAACTAGTGCAAATTTCACTAGAGAAAATGTCAATCAAAAGAATTTGTTTTTAGCTTGTAATATAGCTGAAAAGGAAAGTGAGGATTTATGGTTTCTAGACTCCGGTTGCAGTAACCATATGACAGGAAACTTAGCAATGTTTTCTATGTTAGATGAGAGTGTGAAGTCACAAGTCACACTAGGAACTGATAGCAAAGTTTCTGTTATGGGAAAAGGAGATGTAAATGTTTTAACAAGATTAGGTGCAAAGAAAACCATAGCAGATGTTTATTATGTTCCAGGAATGAAGTGTAACCTCTTAAGTATTGGACAACTTATCCATAAGGGGTATAATGTTTTCTTTGATAATGATGTTTGTACCATCATGGATAAACCACCCAGCAAATAGTGTATTGCTGAAGTGAAGATGACAAGGAACAGAATGTTCCCTCTCAGAATGACAGCAAATTTGAAGAATGGTGAAGAGAAAGCAGCAGCTGCACAAGAGACTTTCCAAATCGAACCAAAAGATAATAATTGGTTATGGCACTTGAGATTCGAACATCTCAACTTTGGAGGTCTTAATTTGTTGAACAGAAAAGGAATGGTAAGTGGTTTACCATTGATAGAGAAACCGGACAGCCTTTGTGAAGGTTGTATCTTGGGGAAACAACACAGAGAAAGTTTCCTTCCGGGAAAAGCATAAGGGAAAAAGCACCCTTAGAGCTTGTCCACTCAGATGTATGTGGACCGATGCAAACTCCATCGCTTGCAAGCAGCCACTATGTGTTAACATTTATAGATGATTTTACAAGAAAAACTTGGGTTTACTTTTTGAAAAACAAAAGTGAAGTGTTTGAAAAATTTTGCAATTTCAAAGCACTTGTTGAGAATCAGAGTGGGCTGCATATCAAAGTTCTAAGGACTGATAGAGGAGGTGAGTATATCTCTAAATATTTTCTACGTTTTTGTAGAGAAAATGGTATTCAAAAGCAGTTTACAACTAGATATACTCCGCAGAAAAATGGAGTAGCCGAAAGGAATAACCGAACCATAATGGACATGGCAAGGAGCATGTTAAAGGCAAAGAATTTTCCTAATGATTATTGGGCTGAAGCTGTACATTGTGCAGCATACATCTTAAATAGATGTCCTACAAAAGCAGTTATGAACAAAGTGCCAGAAGTGGCATGGAGTGGCACAAAGCAAGGTGTCACATACATGAAGGTTTTCGGATGTGTGGCTTATGCACACATTCTGGATCAGCTAAGGAAGAAGTTGGACAGCAAGGGGGAGAAATGTATTTTTATTGGATACAGTGAGGAATCCAAGGCTTATCGCTTGTATAACCCATCCAAAAAAAGGTTTATTGTGAGCAGAGATGTTCAGTTTATTGAGGAGGAAGCTTGGGATGGAAGCATAGAGAAAACAGTGAATGTTAAACACTGTTTATCTCATGATGAAAATGATGATGAGTTGGCTGAAATACATCCCCAAATAGCAACATCAACACAAGAACAGCAGAGCACACCCTTGAGGAGAAATGAAAGTGCTTCTCCAAGCACACCACAAGGAGGAAATTCAAGTGCTTCTTCAAGCACTTGTACACCAAATGAAAGAGGTAAGAAATTCAGAAGTTTGAAAGATATTTATGAACAAGATATAGGTAATGAAGGTATCAATTCTTTGTTTTCTTTATATTGTCATGTTGATGATACTGTTCATTTCGAAGAAGCTATCAAGGATAGGAAATGGATAGAAGCTATGGATGAGGAGATAAATGCCATAGGAAGAAACAAGACTTGGGATTTCGTTGAACTCCCAAAAGGTAAAGATGTCATTGGTGTTAAATGGGTCTACAAGACCAAAAGTAATGCTGAAGGCAAAATAGAGAGACACAAGGCCAAACTTGTTGTCAAAGGTTATAAACAGAAGCATGGGATAGATTATGAGGAAAATTTCGCACCGGTTGCTAGAATGGAAACCGTAAGAGCAGTGTTGTCCATAGCAGCACAAAACAAGTGGAAAGTTTACCAAATGGACGTGAAGTCAGCATTCCTAAACGGAGTGTTAATGGAAGAGGTTTACATTGAACAACCTCTCGGCTATGAGAAGAAAGGCCAAGAGCACAAAGTGTGTAAGTTGAAGAAAGCTCTATATGGGCTGAAGCAAGCGCCAAGAGCATGGTACAGTAGGATAGATTCATATCTACTGGAAAATGGATTTGAAAAGTGTGAGGGAGAAACCACCCTCTACATCAAAGAAAAAGATGGAAAAATCTTGATTGTAGTTTTATATGTTGATGATGTTATTTTCACAGGTGATAATGATTGCCTTATTGAAAATTTCAAAACAGTCATGAAAGAAGAATTTGAAATGACTGACATGGGTTTGTTGAGATACTTCTTGGGAATAGAAGTAGAGAAAGATAAAAATGGGATTTGTATCTCACAGGAAAAGTATGTTAATGAGGTGCTTGAAAGATTTAACATGCAGGAATGCAAAGCAGCGATCACTCCCATAGTGATAGGATTAAAACTCAGCAGAGAGGATTTTGATCCTAGTTTATACAAGAGCATAGTTGCCAGCCTTATGTATTTGACTGCAACTAGGCCAGACATAATGCATGCTGTTAGTTTGATTTCCAGATTCATGGAAAAGCCAAAGGATGCACATTGGCAGGCAGCAAAATGAATTTTGAGGTATGTTAAAGGTACTAAAAGGTTTGGTATTTTTTATACTACTTCAGAATGTTCAGATTTAGTTGGATACACTGACAGTGATTGGGCTAGAAGTGTAGATGATCAGAAGAGCACTTCTGGTTATGTTTTTCACATGGGTTCAAGAGCCATTTCATGGGCTTCTAAGAAACAACCCATTGTAGCATTGTCTACAACAGAAGCAGAATATGTGGCAGCTACAGCAGCAGCGTGTCAAGCAGTTTGGATGAGAAAAATGTTGAGAATTTTATGTCAAGAATAGGTAAAAGGGACAGTGATTTTTTGTGACAATAGCTCAGCTATTGCATTGTCTAAAAATTTTGTTTTTCATAAGAGGACTAAACACATTAACACCAAGTTTCACTTCATACGTGAATTGGTTAACAATGGTGAGATAGTTTTGCATCATTGCGGAACAGAGGATCAATTTGCAAATATCCTCACAAAGCCACTTGCACAGAAAAGCTTTGAACATTTCAAGAAATGCCTGGGTATGCAGAAAAACCCAGCAGTTGAAATTAAGGGGGAGTGTTGGAAATTAATTCCAACTGTTGAAGTCAATCAACAGTAAATGCAGAAGTGAAAGAACAGCAGCACATTGAAGCCAAGGCTAAGGTGGTTGCCTACTGTCTTGAACAAATTGCAAAAGGATTGGAAAGCGCACAGGTGCAGTAAAGAGCAGATGGGATTTGATCCCTTTGATATTTTATCAAAGGCGGTAGCCATTTTGATTAATAGCAAACTTGAATGCCAAAGACTTTCGTGGCTTCACAGCATGGAAGAACATATTTATTAAAGACAGTCTTTACGGGTGTTTAAAGCCCTCAACAAATAAAAATGAATGAAATTGTTTTAAAAATAGGCGGGGGACTTAAATATCTGAAGAGGAGGAAAAGTGGTCCCCACCACTTAAGCGCAAATCGCATATCGCAATGACCAAGTTTCAAATGTCTTGCGGATGTGGTTGAAACCATGATGTGATCGCGCGATCATGCCATCACGCAGATCGCAACATCGCACATCACATTTTTTATTATTTCTCCATATGTGTTGATCGCAGAAATGTGCGATGCGATCCCATCGCACATCGCAACATCGCGCAAATCACAATTTTAAATGGTCGTGTGTTATGTTTTAAACAGCGCGGAACCGATGTTTTATGTTTAATATTTTTATAAGGTGCGCACCACTTATAAAAGAAAGGCCTGAGAGCCTGTTTGAATACAATGTTTTATTTTTAAATAGAACAGAGTCATTTTTATGCACAGCAGTGTGAAATTGAAAATACAAAGCAGCGTACTTTTTCAGAGAGACAGAGTGTTTATTTTGAGAGACAGGAAGGTGTTATCTATGCACTGTGTTGTAGCAGCAGTCACGTTTTTAATCCCTCTGTTAGAGGAAGAATTTGTAACAACATTTTTTTTGGAATAAAAGTTTGTTTTATGAGTTGAAACTCTGTTTCCAGTGAGAAATATTTTAATTTCTCTGTGTTAAAAGAAGGGAGTTTATTCTCTTCATTGTTATTTTGGAATTTTTCAATATTCCAACACTTATACGCATCGAAGCTATACTAATGGGAACCTATACTCATTGAAGCTCGAATCAGTGCATTAAGCTCTAGTCTGTGCCAAGTAGTCAGTGCAGCTAGTCATTGAAAGTCATAGCCCCATTGCAGCTAGTGACAGTATCATTGCAGCCTTAAGGGAATTCTAGTTAGCCATTCATTGCCATAGGGTCAGCCGAGAGCCTATAGCCGCTATCATTGCTTGAAGGTCATTGCCGAGAGAAGGATTTCCCCATATTCCCTAGGACGGATGAGGCTTACCCCTACGGAACCGAAGTTCCTACAGAGCTTACCCATAACCACCTGTCAGAGACAGGAAAGCAGGCCTTGCCAAGAGGACTAGCCATGAGCCATAGACAGGAGCTATAGCTGCCATACACATATACCCATATTAGCCATAGCTGCTTATAGCATACAACATAGAAAGGATAGAAATAATAGCGTAGAAAATAAAATAGCTAAAGTACAGGCACGCTGCGCGAAAGAGTCCCAGCCTCGCCATGCCCTAAAGCAATATCTAAGAAGCGCTCGCTATCAGGTGGTGTGGTCTGTGTGCTGTTAGGCATTAAAGGGAGACTTTGGCGGCTCTTCCAGAATTAGGCAAACTAAGGCTGATTTAGTAACTAACTTACTCACTTTTATGTGTGCACACCAAATAAATTGATAAAAATTATGAACAGCTAATCTTACACGGGAAAACGTTGAGCATAGCGAGCCGCCCTGAGACCGAATTGGACTGATACCGGTTTGAACTCGATTGATTAGCTAGCCAGAAAAGGGGGATAAACTGAACGAGATTATATTGAGCAATAGTGAGCTGCCCATAGACCAGGCTATCCATAATGTAACACCACGAAGATATAGAGACATGCTTTGAACCAATAGAGAGAGCCACTTATAACCCAATCGATAAACCAGTGAATGAGTTTGAGGTAAAAAGGGCGGTATGACGTTGAGCTCTGAGTGAGCCAACCCCGAACCTCGAGCCCTTCAGCACTACGAGGATAGCCTGTTTGGCATTAAGCTGAACATACATGACTTTCGTTTGACATATGACTATCCCCCTTTCCTCCCGAGAAGTAGCAGCAATGTATCTGGAGCGGTCTGAAGCAAGGTTCGAAGCGTAAGTCCTTATTACACGGGGTAAGGCATTAGAGCTTCTTGGGCAGTTGAATGTGAGGCGTAAGGTGTTTCAATACCTCTATTCCCAGGCCTCTATCGAGCGTTAGCGGTCCTAATCATGCGGGCAAAGCTTTGGTGATCCTCCGTCATCATGCGGGTATCGAGGTAGCGGTCCTCATCCCTAATCTTACTTTATAATGTATTGTGTGATCATCATCCATCGTGTCTGCACTCATTGTGCCTGCACTAACCTAATTGAATAGCTGCATCATCGAGGTCGATTAGCTGAGCAGCCCGGTGCCCACCCATCTGAATTTATTATCGGAGCCTTGTGTATTAGAGTCAGTGAATTATAGCAGATCAGAGCCACCACCACCACAACCACCATCACTGGATCATAGCAATTGGATCATAGCCGTCCCATCTATTATAGGGATTCAATAATCCCATTGCCAAATAATGGTGTAGTCAATAATGATTTGTAACTTAGGCCATCTAATTCGATTAGCAGACCTGGGCGGTGCTGCCTCGTTATATACATGATTTCTGCCGCTGTTGGAACTAGATATAGAATACGATATCTCTTTGCAGACGATATTATGGTACAATCGATTATGATAACCTAACGCGAAAAGCTCCTCATGCCTACCTTCGCACCTACCTGAGCGCTGTGATTTACCTACCTTCTAGCTATCTCAGGTAAATTCTAACCTTCCCTTCGAAAACGCGATATTAGATATGTAATTATATAAAGAAAGAAAGACATTCACCCTTGTTGTTTACTTACGAGCATATTGATCATGTTATCACCAGAAAAACCAAATTTAATAAATAAATGATGGAATACCTAGTTTGGCCCATACACTAAGTTTGCATCATTCTATTAGAAAACATATCATTCTATATTTTCAGAGACCTGACCCCGAAGCGCTTAATATCTAACCAACTACGATTGCAGCAACCAACCACTAGAGGAAATCCAGCACATCTGGCAATTGATAATGAGCATGTTAAACAATGATTCTTTATCCTTGATTTAGAATTCGTTGGTTCGGTAATGAACATGACACGAAAGAGCCTATTCCCTTCAGATTCGGAATGGGCGGGGTAGCCCTTCCTTAGAGCAGATACCGGCTAGAGAGACTATCTCACCCTCTCATCAATGACTCTATCCCTATCAACGGGGAATAGAACGGGGAAGAGTTACCTTAAATTCCTTCCCTCAAATGTGCCTTTGATCACACGACTTATCAGGATCACATGACTAACTTTCCTTGCCCATATGCAGGGCTTCAACTAGGGTGATAAAAAGGTGAACTTCTTGGGTTAGATAACTAGCTTTATGCAGGGTGGGGTGAACTTATAGATATAAATTTTTTATCTATATAAAAAATAAGAAAAGACTAGATACGGGCCCGAGTTCCGCAGGACACCTAATGGTCAGGGTTATCCCTTCTATTTTATGACCAAGATGGAGACTTGAGCTTGGCCATCGGTCTTACTCAAGTATCTTTATTGTGCCCGCACCCAAGCAGTAATAGGCCCGTCATCAAATAAACAATATCTATATGCCCACCCACGCTTATTTATGCCCACTTTAGGTAGGCAAGAGTATACAACACACTTCCTTGCTTACCGATTTCTCTAAGCTTCCCGGGATATAGAAAAAGAGGTTCAAGTGGTACGGTCAATTGGTTGAGTGCCATTCCTTATCCCGATCGCTATATGCTGGCCGGTTCAAAGAGCATTTACATCCCGGCTGGCTAGTTCAAGGAGAATTACGACATATAGAGATTATTTATAAACTGTGTCAAAGGCCCTCACCATATGAATAGTGAGTGACTCCGTCCCTTAATTCGCGCTGTATTGCTATTTGAACCCTTCGAAGGTAGCCAACCTTATTTGCTTTTTTCTAGTTTATTTAAGTGGCAGAGATGAGTGTCTAAAGCGTCCCCCCACTCCAGGATAGAGTACTCCAACAACTGCGTTGAATTGATTCCGTTGCCTTGGTCCCAGTTCTCCATTTCGTCGGGGTTGGGTCAAACAACTCCCAACAAGGCATACATTGGCTTATCCCTTGCTAGGAAATATTTATTTTATAAATTGCCATCCATCAAGGTGCCGAACAAATATATACGGTTTAATTGGGCTAATAGAGAGCTTAGTGATCTTATATAGAGCTTACGTAGGTGTTTGTTGGTGTTTATTAAAGAAAGCTTATAGGGTTGCTTAGTGATCTTAGTGAGATAGCTTAGTTAGTGAGGAGCAGCTTAGTTAGATAGCTGAGAGAGCTTACTAGGGTGCTTTGTATACAGCTAAGATAAAATAAAGAGAGTTTGCGGGGGGGACTGGGGGTTAGCATTCATCAATATATCATGGTTTTTGGATGGTTGATGGGATGGATCGAATCATAAAGTAAAGAATCAGCCATCTAGGTTTCGGAATCTAGGTTCTTGAATCTTGGTTTGATGAAGGTCTAAGTGGAGATATGTAATCTCCACTAACTCGAGAAAGAAAGATCGAGAGTGGAAAGCACAAGCAGCTACAAACAAGGTGAAGAAAGATTTGAAAGCAGGATGAGTGATATTGAAAAAAAAATAGATATATAATGAAGTTTTATTTGATTTGATAGACAGTGGTGAGTAAAGCATCATCGATAAATGAACCACCGCACTCCTAGGCACTGGACCTCTCCACACCCCTCCCACTTCTGTTTGCATGCAGGTATTCTTTGACACCAGGCTCTGCTCTATCCTCTTCAGCCATATAAAAGCCATACTAGCCTAGAATCTATATTTTGATTTTGGCCTGGCAGTTGCTAGCTCCTCAGCTTTCTCTAGACTAATTTAGGTATTTCAACCCTTAAAATAACTAGCACTTTGTCTGGATTCCATCAAGATATGACGGGCACACATGCTATACAGAATAATAGAAAAGGAGACATTTCAAGTATTTATATATTTGATTTACTTATTTGCTTGGGTTTTCATGCTTGCATGTTTCTCTTCTCTTGCTTGTGTTTGCTTGTCTACTTGGTTTGGTTGTAATCACATTGCTTTAGCCTTTTATCCCTTCTCGCGTAGGTTACTTGGGAAAAGAGAGTGAATATGGGTTGGGTCTTTCCTAGATATATCACCTCCCGCCTATCCTTTGCTTCATCCCTAGTCTACCTTTTGGAGTTTCATTCCCTCTTTCTAAAGAAACTGAGAAAGGCTTCGATTCTTGCTCCTCTTTTTATGGCATAGGGAAATAACTTTATGACTTACGCCCCTAACTTACTTACTTAAGCCCCTTACTGGCTGGCTGGCTGGTGCCTTCAATATCAAGAGTAGGCCCTTCAATAGTAGGTGGTGCTACTGGACCTGAGGCAGATGATGCTACTTCCAATTGGGGTAAATAAAGTCCCTCCCTCTTTATCCAGTTGATACTAACTAGTGTCGGTCGCTGTCCACAAATAGATAATGTAACAGACACATTAGGCCCGTTAGTTGGTTAGGGGGGGTTTCAGTGAACTTATATGTTAGGCGCCTGCCGATATCTCCATAAAAGCTAAGAGATAAGTTGGGCGAAGTTTGGAGGAAACAGAAATCCGACTATCTTTCTCCTTACTTGACTGGCTTCAGTGAGAGCTTGACTCTTTCTATCCTTACTTGACTGGCTTTAGAATGGTGCTTTGTTCCCTCTTTATTCTCTATCTAGTTACCGAAATGGTCTAGTTTTTGGCGTGATATTATATATGAGTTAGCATGTGAGTTTTTAATTAAAAATAAATTATATTAATATATTTAAAAATGTTTTATTTATTATTTTATACTTATATTTTTAAATTTTAATTTAATATTAAAATTAATTAATGTCACTTTTGGTTAGCATAAAAAAAAATAATAAATGATAAATTTATATAATGATATATTAATTTATTGGTATGTTTATTTTGAAATAAGATCTTCAGAATTTTGATTTAATTATCAAAATATATAAATCTGTATATTTATTTTGAAATAGATTTTTATAATTTTAAATTAATTATTAATAACTATGTCATGTTTATTTTGGAATAAGGTTTTTGCAATTTCAATTTAATTATCAATAATTATTAGGTGGATAGTAGAGATTTAATATCCATATAATATTCTACTAGAAATTGCACCACATAATGAAAAAGAAACGCCTTAAGGCAATAGAATAGGAAAGAGTAGCCTAAAAGAAATAATATGTTGCAGAGAAGGAGCCATTGTGAAGGAATGAAAGGAAAATTTTGCATCCATGGAAGCACGTCGTGGAGGTTTCAAAGACATTGATGATAAGAGTTATCAACCAGAAAGATTTAGTTCATAAACTCCGAACCCTCTTCTTGATTGAAAAAATACTAAATCAAGAAATACTAAACTGATAGGATATAGAAAACTTCTTACCACAATATGTCAGCTTGCAACATGTCCAAATAAAACCACTGAAGTAAATACTATCAAATGGTTTTCAATGCATTTATGTAATTAAAATAGAGCTAGGAACTTTTAAAGACTACTTCATTGAAAATTAGAAGCATCTTCATGCCTGTTGGCATCAACATAAAACTGAAATGATTAGAAAATATCATTGAACACATGGTTACAGTTTTTCATGGATTAGGTGGTATGTATCAGCAAGAAATGATATTAAATTCTATTATAAGTAATGCAACTACTACACGAACTATTCATAGTCCTTAATGATGTGCTCAAATTTCTTTCACAATACTAATAAAGTGTTTAAAGAAGCCATCATCACTTCCAAAATCACATATTTAAACATACAAGTTGTAAAAATTGAATTTTTTTCATAAATTTTAATAGAATCATGTGCTCACATCTAAGATATAGTTCTTAAACTCTAAAGCCTCTTCTTGATTGAAAACATATTAAAATCATAAGATATAGCTGAAGAGAATATATATGTATGTGTGTGTGTGTGTGTGTGTGTGTGTGTGTGTGTTTTAAATTAATTTAAAAATAAAAAAATTAAGTTGAAATTAAGTTAAAGACCTTATCTGATCATGCCAACATGAATGCCTTATGAATAAAGAAATAGATTTTGATTTTCTACCTTCAAAATCAAAGGTATTTTTGGTGCAGTTCCTCCATATTTAATATTGATCACTTCCTATTGAGTCACCTATGTATTATTTTCTTCATAATCTTTGAAAATATTCAAAAGATCACAATGTTCTTTACCAGTGACCTCCTTGGTGTCTACCATGTTCTTGTTTTTTCAGTATCACTGATATTGTTCTTTGTGAATATAGTAAAAAAGGTATGGAGAGGTGGCTTTCATCACTTCAAGAGAAGTAAAAATAAGGCTATTAATAAAATAACTCCAACATCGAGAGATATTCGGTAGCATTTTTGGAATTGGCGAACATGGCTTGTTCTCTGGTGTTGGGTACTCAACATAACTTTCTTGATCTTGTGTAGAAGAAATGAATTTGTATTTAGCTTATATTACATTAACAATGAAATTTCCAAAACTCGTGGCAGGCTTTCCATCATATTTGTAGAGAAAATTATAACACAGTATCACACTTTTCCTATCAGAGATAAATGCTCCTATATGACTCAACGATTGATTTCATCACTTAAGAGCAGTAAAAACAAGTTTATTGAGAAAAAAACTCCAACACATTTGTAGAGAAAATTATAACACAGTATCACACTTTTCTTATCAGAGCTAAATTCTCCTATATGAAACAACTATGGATTTCATCACTTAAGAGCAGTAAAAACAAGTTTATTGAGAAAAAAAACTTCAACAAATTTGTAGAGAAAATTATATTAAATTATCACATTTTTTTTATGAGAGCTAAATGCTCCTATATGCAACAACGATGGCTTTCATCAAGAGCAGAACAAACAAGTTTATTGAGAAAACAACTCTAGCACTGAGAGAGATTTGGAAGCAACTATTGAATTGATGAACATGTCTTGCTCTATGGTGTTGGATATTGGGCATAGATTTCTTGATATTGTATACAACAATGTAAATTTTCATGTCGCTTATATTACATTAACTATGAAAATGTCAACATTTAGGGTACACTTTCCATCACATTTGTAGAGAAAATTACAATAGAGTATCACATTTTTCTTATCATATCTAAATGTTCCTATATGCAACAACCACCTTGTGCCTTATAGTTTAAATTTGTGCAAGGAGGAGGAGAGGAGTGTTAAGGTGCAAGATAGAATAAGAAGAGAAAGAAGAATCTTGTTTGGGACTTGAGATAGATTCATTCTCTGCACATCTAGAGTAAATCTTAATAAAACAAAACTCACCATACTTTGAATTTTTGAAATAAATATCTTAAAAATTAGAATATATATATAATACATTTAACTCAATTACACATTTAACGATATTCATTTAAAAAAATACAAATAAAAATTACTATTTTAAACAAAACTATTCTAAATAAAAATAGTACAAATAATAACATTAATTACCATGGCCCTCGTCTACATTCCTCTTATTACTTATGTTTGTAACTTATTCTTAATCACATAGTGTTAATTTATTAAAACTATAATCTATAATTCTCACTTCTTATAGATTTGGTGGAAGGATAGAGTATCTAAATTCCCTTACCCTTGAAGAAGCATCCTCAATTACTGTACCACCCACCTCGACATCCAATCTAGAGATCTTATGTTATTCTAAATTGATCAAGAGTATATAATTTTTAGGGTGGTGTTTTATGTGCACTAAAATTCCCATGAGGTCCATCACTATGTATGTGATTCATTGCAACCTTGGATATATTCTATGAGTTGTTGTGATTTTTGTTTGTGGCTACAACTTAGTTTTGGTTGTCACCTAGTTATCATGATTCAAAACTTTGTTATCATCTCAGATCCTTATAGCAATAGATATATTCTGTGAGATAATGTGATGTTTTGTTTGTCACAATGATTCAAAAATAAATTATTATACCACAAGATTGACTTTCTCATTATCTATTTTGTTTATGAACCTTTTAAAAAAACCACAAGAAAATTTGATTTTACACTGTGATCTCCTCAGCATGGGTTGGGATTTAAAAAATTGGAGAGTAAATTGAGCGGTTATTGTTAGAAATTGTTGTATAAGATGGAAAATTTGGATGGTTTGTAGACAATATGGATGCCATAACATATATCTATTTTGAAATTTTTAGTGTCAATGGCCACCATTTCAAATGAGAACGTGAATACATCACTATGCGAATGATAACTTGTGACATACCTAGCCATTTTCTTTGATTGTGGATCAAGTTATAAACTGATAACTTGTGAAATCCGTAGTCATTTTCTTTGATTATGGATCAAGTTATAAAGTAAAATAAAGGCTATGATAAAACTTGTACAAAAAACCCCTTGGGGTTGTCTCAACTTACTCTATTGTTAATCACATAGTGTCAATTTTGTAAAACTATAATGTAGAGTAAGGATTGAATGGGTTTTTTCTTTTGTAAGTTTTGTTTGGAATTGAAAAACAATTTTTTTTTTATAAAATCTAATATTATGTAGTGAAAAATTTTGTTTAAAATTTCAGACTAAAAAGTTGAGTAAGTTTCACATCATATAATGTGAAAATTGTTTATGATTATAAAGTAAAAAATGTTTAATATTTTTTTAGCTAAAATTAGGTAATTAAGGATATGTATATATATTTTTTTGAACAGAAGAAATTTGATATTCATTAACAAACAAAAAATCCCAAAGATTATGTACGTAGTTACAAACTATTACAATTAATTAATTAAAGGTAAATTTAGTGTTATTTAAGAAATGAGAATTATGAACAATTTTTTTTTTTTCACAGGAACGGTTATAATTTTATATTAAAACCTTGGCATGAATGCCTCAAATCAAATTACAAAATATGGGAGAAAAGCCCAATTTTCCTCATCTGTCGGGAATTCTATGACCCGGATACTTATATGTCAATGCTTCTTACATTTTAATCAAATCTATCTCCGAAATTTCCCCTAACTTGTGAATACAACAAACTGTTGCAATAAAATGCAATAAAACACATATACTAGATTTTAAGGGATCGGATCCCAGTCTTCGTCCCTATCTCTTAAAAGAGTGTCGACGAAAAGAAGAGCAGCTTTGTTGGCTTCCAAATCTGTGTCCTTGTTATTCTCCCACAATACATGGAAGAAGTTCACACTTTGAAGAGATTTTACCATTGTTTTAATTCTTGTCACCAATCTTGCAACCGTGATATCTTTAGGAACAGATTTGTCCACAATAGTTTTTATTATGGAATGTGAGTCGCCAATTACCTTTTCCTCTTTGATGCCGACTTCCTTGATTTTCTTGAGGCCTCGGAGCAGTGCCAACGCTTCTGCTTGGGTGTTAGTGTTATGTCCCAATCCCCAGGCATAACTATGCACAATGCTGCCCTCTAGATTCTTAGGGACACCTCCTACCCCTGCATTCCCGGGATTGCCTTTGGCATCCCTATCGAAGAACAAAGTATGTCTGGACTGCTTATTGATCCAAGCAGAGAAGTATTTCTCATTGAGTCTAATTTTCCATTCTTTACTTTTCTTGCTTTGCCTTACCGCTAAAGAGAATTGAAGGCCCATCATGTCCCCCCATTCCAAATCCTGTTGGCTTAAGATTGTTCCCTCAAGCTGATCACCCAAGCTTTCTTTCAGCTAGATTCTGATCTTGGCCATGGTTATCTTAGCATTTTGTGCTTTACCTCTAAATATTCTATTATTCCTTTCAAGCCAGATTTGCCAACAAATAATCTTGGCAAGGATAGCCAGGCAGCCTTAACACTGTCATTATTTGGGAGTACACCTATATATCTGTGAAACCAATAAGAAAACAGATCATTGATGGAAGTAGGGGTTGTGAAATTGTTTCCCCAAGGACTCAGTACCTCATGCCAAACCTCTGCAGCGAATTTACAATCCAACACTAGATGAATGGCATTCTCTTCATTTTCACAGCACATCAAACATATAGATGACCCATGGAAGCCTCTTTTCTTCAATGTGTCCTAAATCAAAATTCTGTTGTGGCACATGAGCCAGCTGAAGAAGTCAATTTTTGGGATGGTCTTCTGTCGCCATAGCCCTTTCCAAGTCACATGATTAGGCAAGACATGTGGTTGTTCCTTCATTTTGGTGTATCCCTACGCCATTGTATAGTTGCCAGATTGTGAGCCCCATCCACTCTTGTCATGCCTCCTTGCATGGATCGGGGCAGAGAATTATGAACATTCATCATTATTGCTAAGATATATTTTATTAAGTAAAAATTTAAAAGAATAATGGTTATAAACATTTTAATATAATTTTATTAAATAATTAGTTTAGATCTATATTATTTATGAGAGAGATCAATTCTCTTTTCACTCTAAAAGAGTTTTGCATACCAAGACATTTGATCCCTCTTGGCTCTTGGTAGATCCAGAGTTAAGATTTGTCTAGGCCATCTTAATTTCCTTTTTCCTTTTTTTATAGTGTTTTTTATCCATGCAATTTAAATTAATTTTTTTTTATGGAGTTTAATTTTATGATATAAATTTTATTTAAATCTAACAAATTTTTAATAACATAGTTTTAACTTAAAAGTCACCAAAACCTAAATATTTATCTTAATTTCCCCCTTTAAATAAACTACATTCCACATAAATACCATGGGTCAATACTATGGGATGTTTTTATAGTTTATTATTATTTTATTTTATTATTACTATTTTTTTATTGTATTTTGACCTAGTTAGAGTGTTCATTACATTATGTCATTATTTTTATTTAATTTACTTTTATTTTTATTTTTGTGTAATTTGACATAGTCAAAATATTAAACATGAAAAAACAACATTTTATCATACTTTGTTGGAGAGCATCACACAAAAATGTAATATTTAAATACATAAATAGTTATTTTCCTTTTTAATAGTGTTTTTTATCTATTTAATTTAAATTAATTGGCTTCTGTGGAGTTTAATTTTATGATGTAAATTTTATTTAAATCTAACAATTTTTTAATAACATCGTTTTAACTTAAAAGTCACCAAAACCTAAATAGTTATATTAATTTCCCCCTTTAAATAAACTACATTCCACATGAATACCATGGGTCAATACCATGGGCCATTTTTATAGTTTATTATTATTTTATTTTATTATTTTTATTTTTTTAATTGTATTTTGACCTAGTTAAAGTGTTGATTACATTATGTCGTTCTTTTTATTTAATCCTTTTATTTTTATTTTTGTGTAATTTGACGTAGTCAAAATGTTAAACATGACATAACAACATTTCTATCATACTTTGTTGGAGAGCATTGTGACACAAAAATGTAATTTTTAAATACGTAAATTGTTATTTTCCTTTTTAATAGTGTTTTTTATCCATTTAATTTAAATTAATTGGCTTGTGTGGAGTTTAATTTTATGATATAAATTTTATTTAAATCTAACAAGTTTTTAATAACATCGTTTTAACTTAAAAGTCACCAAAACCTAAATACTTATCTTAATTCCCCCTTTTAAATAAACTAAATTCCACATAAATACCATGGGCTGTTTCTATAGTTTGTTATTATTTTATTTTATTATTTTTTTTAAAATAGTTATTTTCCTTTTTAATAGTGTTTTTTATCCATTTAATTTAAATTAATTGGCTTGTGTGGAGTTTAATTTTGTGATATATATTTTATTTAAATCTAACAAATTTTTAATAGCATCGTTTTAACTTAAAAGTCACAAAAACCTAAATAGTTATCTTAATTTCCCCTTTAAATAAACTACATTCCACATGAATACCATAGGTCAATATTATGGGTTGCTTTTATAGTTTATTATTATTTTATTTTTTATTGTATTTTGACCTAGTTAAAGTGTTCATTACATTATGTCATTCTTTTTATTTTATTTATTTTTATTTTTGTATAATTTAACCTAGTCAAAATGTTAAACATGACATAACAACATTTCTATCATACTTATTAAAAAAGAAAAAAAAAAACTAACATTATAAAAAACATATATAAAACTATTTACTTGTGGATCTAATGGCCCAAAACGTTTCAATCGTCTAACATTTGATCCAATGGCTCAGACATGGACACATTGGCAGCTAGGGGAGTTGTTTTCAAATAAGAACGCCTTAAGGTCGTAATTATATTTTTAATAGTATACATAAATTAAATGTTGAGATATATCTCCAAATTAGTTATGTTCTTTTTGTCATTTTGATTAAATTAATTAATTAAAAAAAATATACCATATGAGGAAGTGTCATATGAAGCGAGTTATGGTTTTCAAGACATGTGGTATTGATAAGCCATGGTATTATCAAAGCCTATTTATAGATTAAGAATCTCCACGGTAAAGTAGGGGTAAACTTCCATGGTTAAGAATATTGTTTAATGTTTTTTTTAAATGTATATGTTTTTAACTTATATATTAATTATTTATAGTATAATAATAATAATAAAGTTATAATTAAGTCAATTTTATGATTTTATTTTAGATTTTGGCAACACAAATCATGAAGTATCATGAAGTAAGTGTTCCGATGCTTATTATGGATTGATGTTTAATTTATATGATTGTATGTCTATTCTTCATAATTTTAATTTAATTATCAATAATTATGTCAATGTATCTATTTTGAAATAAGACTTCCATAATTTAAATATAGTATGTTTATTTTGGAATAGGTCTTCACAGTTGATATTTAACTAAAAAGTAGTTATGTATTTTTTACATTTTTAATTATACTAATTAATTAAAGAAAATATAATAGATGTTTTGGGCCTGTGGTATTGATAAGTTATGGTATTTCCCCATGGTATTGTAACAAAAAGATTAAGAATTTCCATAATAAAGTGGGATGAATCCCTATAGTTAAAAATCATATTACAACTCTTTTTAAATGCATATATGTTTAACTCGTATATTAATACTTTTTATAATTTATAAAAATAATGATAATAATTTAGAATAAAGTTATAATTTGGTTATGATTTTTTTAAACCTTGGCAATGTGATTATAGTAAGTGTTTTGATGGTGATCATGGATTGATGTCTATTAAGATTTATCAATCATCTAATTTATGTAGCTACACTAGTTATTAGGTGGATGCTAGGGATTTAACCTCTACAAAGTGTTATAGAATATTCTTAGTAATATGCACAAATCAATGGTTGAGATTTACCTAAAAAGTAGTTATGTCATTTTTAATCTTTTAATTAAATTAATTAATTAGAAAAAATATCATATGAATATCAATTATGGTATTTTGGATATGTGGTATCACTAAGTCATGTTATTGGCTTATCATATTCTAACAAAGTTTATTTACAAGTTAAGAATACCCATGGTAAAATGGGATGAATATCCATTATTAAGAATATTGTCACATGTTTTATAAATGTATATATCTTTAACTCATACACTAATATTTTTATAATTAATAAGAATAATTTAAATTTAATTTAATATTTAGTTCATTTTTATGATTTTTTTAAATGTTGCTAATGTTAGATGTATCATGAAGTTAATGTTTTGATATTTACTAGCCATTTAATTTATACAGTTCACTAGTTATTAGGTGATTACCTAGTCTAACTTATAGACTAAATGACCATCATGGTGTTCAATCTATTTATGCATTTTAAACAACAACAAAAAAACATTCAAAAAACACATTCTTTTTCGGTATTAGGTGATTACCTAGTCTAACTTATAGACTAAATGACTAAAATCCCTAGAGAGGGGTTTTTCAGGGTGTTGAATCTATTTATGCATTTTAAACAACAACAAAAAAAACACATTCTTCACATTATTTTTTCACGGTGCTAATCTATTTATGCATTTTAAACAACAACAAAAATCACATTCTTTATTGAAATTGTTTTGCTTCGGTGAAAAAATTATTTTTCTATAAGTTAGACTATAAACAACAACAAAATCACATTCTTTATTGAAATGTTTTTTCTTTAGATGAAAAACTATTTAGTCTATAAGTTAGACAGCTAGATTAGGCCTTAGTTGATAGTAGAATTTAACCTCCCACAAATATTTTAAAATATTCTTAGTCTAAGTCACAAATGAAAGGTTGGGATTTTCTCAGAAATAGTTATTCCCTTTCTATCATTTTAATTAAATTAATTAATTAAAACAAAAAAAATTATATGAATATGAGTTATGGTATTTTGGTCATGTAGTATTAGTATTCCATGGTATTGGCTCATACTGATATAACAAAGCCTATTTACAGGTTTAGAATTTCCATGGTTAAGAATATTGTTACATTTTTTTAAATCTAGATCTGTTCATCTCATATATTAATTATTTTTATATTATAATTAATAATAATTTTAAATGAAACTATGATTTAATTAATTTTTATGATTTATTGTTTTAATCTTAGCCATGTGAAATGTATAATAAGTTAAGTGTTTTGATGTCTATCTAGTTTACCAGTCATTTAACTAATATGACTATATTAATAATAATTTATACAAACCTACGCACAATTTCCTTATTAACACTAACATTTAAAATAACAAATATTTATACCAATAAGCTTATTAATTTTTTAATAGGATTTCCACAATTTTAATTGAATTATTAGTTAGTTGTATAGTAATGATTTAACCTCCATGAAATATAACTAATATGACTATATTAATAATAATTTATACAAACCTATGCATGTAATTTCCTTATTAACACTAAAATTTAAAATAACAAATATTTACATCAATAAGCTTATTAATTTTTTAATAGGATTTCCACAATTGTAATTGAATTATTAGTCAGGTGTATAGTAATGATTTAACCTCCATGAAATATTTATGAATATTCATAATAGTTGTGACAACTGGTTTAAATACCAAATTATTTTTTATGTAATTGTTTTAAAGAGAATTGAGACATTTATTTTCTTACTAGAAATTAGTTAACAAACAGAAATAAATTATTTTTTGGATTTAAGGTAAATGAAAATTTAGTTATGGAAGTGGTTGCATAAAGTGAAAATACTGATGGTAAAAAGTATTCCAACTAAGAAGTGGTTGAATAGAAACAGTTCAGTCAGTTACCCTTCCTCTATGGATAAAAGCAACATCCCTGTGAGGAAGATGGGTTCTAATTTGGAAGAATCTAAGTGAAGGAAAGGAGGAGAGAGCATGAATTTCCCGATTTGGTATAGACCAGTGGAAATACTCTCAGCAACCCTAAACTTTTCTGAAAAGTAGATTGGACTAGAGTCCCGAGATCTCTTCCGAGTTATGTATCAACCTACTTGACTCAGGTGTGGGGGGGGGAGGGGAGGTGAGGACGTAATTGCCTCATCCACAGTAGGGAGGACAACATCAGTCGATTCTAGATAAGTAAATCTACTGAGTCTGCTAAGTTTTATAGAAGGGCATGTTGACACCGTTAATTTAGTGTGTTTAAGACATTAAACAATTGAATATCTTGGCTGAGAATACTATTTACCTGAAAATGCCTTTTTACTGTGAATTTTCATAAATGTTGCATAAATGTCATTTTTCATGAAAGAGGAAAAATATTGTGTGGCTCTCGAATCCTGAAATCTTAAAGGCTGCGTGTGTAGTTATTTAAATGAAAATTATAGCAGATAGGAATATGCACAAGAAGGAAACTTGTATTTCTTTATGTAATGTAATTTATTTTATACTGTAACTACATTTTGTTACACAAAGCAATTTCTTTGTATAGTAAACAAATATTTTCTACAGCAAGTGAACTCTATACAGTAGAGCATAGAAAAGATAAGAATGAAGAATAACATTGGAAGAGTAGGATCTCAATAATATATAATCCATAATAATTTCACATAAATAATACGAAAAGCGAAGTTCGGTAAAGGGTAGTAAGGGAATATTTATCCCAGAACCAGAGTGAGAAAACTCTAGTATCCAGGACCAATGTTCCCTAACAATTAGAATATACTCGGACAGGGTTTGGTTGGTCCGGTCAACCCTAACTTTAAGAACATTTGCAAAGAATATCAAGCCAAACTATAAAAATTCTACTGAAAATAAACATCGTAGTCGAAGAGGCAGAGAATCTGGAATTATTTCTTTTATATATACAACAAATGCAATTGGAAGAAGACAAATTTCATATCATTTTTCTGGAAAATAAAACAGAGAAATTACATTATTTCTCATAAAACTTCTTTACGGAGACAGTGGCATAATTGTTCAATGCAACCCTACGATTAATAGCCCAACAGTTATCATGAAACCCTTTGTTGAGGCGGTAAATCCCCTCTATGGATAGAGGCGATCCCACTAGCCCTAGGGTGGGTCTAGAAACAATCGAAACATGCAAAGTTATTGGTTCTTAATTACAAAAGACAGAGTCGCGATAGATCACTTACCATGATTCCTTCGCTGCTTGTTGTTGAAGAAGTGGCGCTTCTGTTCCTAGCTGGACAGGTCACGATCCGTGAGCTTACGGAATCCAGATACATGTACACATGCAAAGAAGAAAGACAACATGCAACGTAATATTTCACACTTTTATAAATATCGATCAGTTAGAGAGGAATGAATGATATTGCATTATACAATGAAAAACACAATCATGGAACCAATTGCAGAGTCATGTATATTAAGATACAAGAGAATGATTACAACCGATGCTCTGACGTCGTGATCTTCCTTCGACAGGGCTCCAGCGGGACGTGTATCACAAAGCTCATCAGGGATTTGGCAGAACTCTCTCTCACAGGGTTCTCCTTAGCTCTGCTCTTGATTATCACTTAGCTATAATTTCCTTCCCAAAAGTTCAACTAGCTAGCAAATGGAGAGGGTAGGATTTTATAGAGGGAGAAGGAGAGGTTAGGCTCCCTATAATCACATGGGAGAGTCCTATCTCTTTAGAAGCTTCCATGAGAGGTGGAAAACCACTTCCTAATCAGGGAGATCTGGAGGCAAACAACCCAACCTCATTTTGATGATCCGTTCTAAATTTTGTTAGAATCAAACTTCCGCCTTCTATTGTTAAAAAAAATTCCTTAAAAGGCTTGGCGCGGGCATAACACAGGAACAGAGTGCCAGCTGGCACGCCCACTAGTGTGCATTTTCCCCATTAGTGCGAGGGATGAACTAGCTACCCGCTCCAATGCCAAAACATGGATTTTTAGGGTTTTCCAGAGGAATTGTTCTTCAAGAGAATTCTTGTCCTTATGCAGAAGGATGTCATTAAGGTGTTTTCAGGACATTTTACTGTTCACAGGTCATGGGAATATTCCTCCAATGTACAGGATGAGGGATTGCAGGGACGGTGAAAAAATGTTGTGTAACAGATGCCCCCTGAAGCATGAGGTCCGAGAGAGAGGGAGGGGTGAAATTCTTTATGAGAACATGCCCAAATGAAAACACTGTTGTCAGAAAAACTGCAAATACAAATAAAACTGATATCTCTGATACATGATATGTGGTATGGGTGCAGCCATCCATAATAGAGTGTATAAAAACTGGGATCCAAGTTATGGACGCAGCCATCCCGTAAATAAGGATCAACAAGTAGACTCAGGTATGGTTGCAGCCATCCAATCAAAAGAGTCATGAAATGAATCATAATAATCCACAAAGAACCCGCAGCCTGGATGTTTATCAGACAAAATCCAGGGTCTTGTGCTCCATCTCGACCCGAAAAGAGGACAAGTTCGAGCATGCGAATATGTGAGCTGAAGTAGAACATGCAAGAACATCGTCTGATTACGAGCCAATAATGAAAGCCATTAATAGACGCGAGAGAAACCACCAATAATGACGATGGCTCTCAAGGTACAAGAGGCACAATCCACGGAATGTGAATAGTGAGCTGGCATCGAAAACCCGCAGAATCATCTGATTGAAGGCCAATAACGAAAAATTTGCGTCGAATGCGAAGAACCTGCCATTGAGGCATGCAAGCTCTAAGGTACCTAAACGGAGTCTGTAGATCAACTTCCTGGATAATGAGCTGAATTCTATAGGAAGTGACCTTGATCGAAGGTGGGCCATAATTTTTCCCACATCATCGACACGAGACAGAGGGACATAATGTTTGTGAATCAAGACCAACAAAGAATCAGAGGGAGGTTGAAAACTGCAGAGGCCAACTTCTCTTGAACATATCGATAGCACGACATTGTATTTGACATCACTGGATTTGAGGTCACGATGACGTGGCAAAGAGTAGATGAGAGGTCAAAAGGGATTACCCAAACCCATGGAGGCAAGCAGACAACGAGATGAGATGTCCCCAACCTGACACAAACACAGACAAGTGCCATGTTCAAGAGCGACATACTGCCAACACGACTATAATACTAGTTCCATTTTCCCCCACCATTTCTGGCGAGTAACCCAATTATTTTTTAAAACAAGCTTGAAGATGATAGCATGCGCTTGCGATATAATTTTGTCCTTTGGACAAATCCAACCTAGTACATTTAATGATCCCTAGGATGGAGGAACTCGAGTAACGTCATTATGACGAAGTTCGATGTCATCAGTTTTTAACGATTCTGACAAAGGAAGAACTCGGCATATTTTCATGTTTATAGAGTTTGAAAAGACAGTGAAAAAGAAAACTCCAGCAATCCCTTTTCGTAGATAGTCCCACAGATCCGAAAATGTAGAAAACTATGTCTGAGAGAACCTCCTAGTCGCGATAGGCTAGGGTATTCTTTTTTCGTAAATAATCTATCCCAGCCCAAAAAAGGGTTAAACGTATAATGGGTAGATGTCACTTCGCAGCCATTTAACGAGTTCAAAACGACAAGCATCTCGACAATCTTTTCAATTTTAGAGAGTCAGAAAAGAGCTGAAAGGTGACTCCTCCTAAAGGAACGAGTGGTATAAAGGGAAGTAGCTAGTTCCAGTGATGGTGGAACTACTCAGAACAAGATAAAGATCAAGAGGCTGGCTAACAAGACCACTTATCACAGTGGTTCCTCAGGAATGGGTAAAACAACCAAGTGAAGCCGTATGATCGACCAAGTAGATGGGATGATGGAATGAGAAAAACAAGGCTCATCTGACAAAACAGGCTGATAAAATGGCAATCGTGAGAGGTAGAATGGGAAAGGTTTCATTTTTACACACGCTTGAAATTAGAAAACTCGTCTTGAAGTTGGTTTCATTTTTACACAAGCTTGAAACAAAGATAAACTATGCTTGAAACCAGTTTCATTTTTACACAAGCTTGAAACAGAAACAAACTATGCTTAAAAAAGTAAGCATGCCCCTAGCATGGTGACTTAATTTGATGTACATGCCCCCCAAGCTTCAATCCATATGAAAGGCAGATGGAGTGAAGGTTCAAGTTACGAGATTAAGGGAAAGACTCGACTGGGATTTTACGAGATCTAAACAAAGACTCGAATTGAATGGGAACGTGTTTCATTGTTTTAACGAGGTTCACACATTAAAAGAACTATCCTCAGGAGCTAATTCATTTTTTTACGAGGTTGACATAGAAGACGAACTATCCTTAGGAGAGCTTCTTTCATTTTTTAAGGAGCTTGACACAAGAAAATGAACCATGCTTCGACAACCTTGTGTCATTTTTTAAGGAGCTTGACACAAGAGAACGAACTCTGCTCCGACAACCTTGTTTCATTTTTTAAGGAGCTTGTCACAAGAAAACGAACTCTGCTCCGATGGCCTTGTTTCATTTTTTAACGAGGTTGATACAGAAGACAAACTATCCTCGGAACACCTTCTTTCATTTTTTAACGAGCTTGACACAAGAAAATTAACTCTGCTCTGACAGACCTCATCATAATGAATAAGAAGTCATAGCTTCCAAGGGTTTCCCATACGATGGAAGGAAAACATCTTGGAAGTCTAGACCCAATGCCCCCAGCACACGATGTACAACGGCACTATCACTGAATACCGGCACAGGAGAGGTAGCCACATAATTAACATGTGGCAGGGATGACACAACTGGCGGATAAAGATCTAGCAGGGATGACACAACTGGCGGATAAAGATCTAGCAAGGATGATGGTGGACTAGCTGCCATATTAGGACCAAAGAACTCAAGCTGATCGATGGTTACGATCCGACCTTGGTGCGGAAAACACATCACACGAAAGAGGGAGGAGACAAGCGCTCCCATGGCATAAGTATAATCACTGCCTAGGAGTAAATTAAAGTCCAAGGGGCCAGGAACAACCATCACATCCATATGGACAGTTTTCCCTCCCAAAGTAATAGGAAACTTTGGAAGGATCCCTAATGGGTGACTAGTTCCTTTGTTAAATTCCAACAGATTCTGTGTAACAGGCACAAGTGGCAGTGAACCGAAAGCTTGCCAAGTAGTTGAGGATAAAATACTAATAGACACGCCTTCATCTATAATGGTGTTGGGTACGACCAGATGGGAGGCCTGTACCGTGATCTCGAAGGGCATATAAGAAGGAAGGTGATAACCTATGAATCGACTCTAATCGAAGGAAGCGACCAAACTACTTGGATGGGCTACCATCGAACTGAGATGGTTTTCCCCTGGTGTTACAGGAGAAGAAGGAGCATCCTCTGCCACCCCCATCATGGAGGCAGAAGGAGTATCCTCTGGGACCTCCATCATGGGAGGCGGAGGAATAGCTTCCTGAGATATAGGGACAGGAGAATATTTCTCCAAGTCCAAGGAATCTAAAGAAACAAGAAGAACATGAGGGATGTGAGATCCACTCTCAACGAAAATGACCTGGTGCACCGTAGACGGGGCCAGCTCAACCGATCCGACGACCAATGGTTGGTCAGGGATGGATTCATGATGGTTAATTTCTGAGGGAGCAGGATCAAGCAAGGATGACTCTTAACTGATCGCTGAATCAACTGGTGAAGGACTCAAAGAAATCTATTTGTAACTAGCCAGAAGGCACGGTGTAGAAATAGTCGAGTTGTCCAAAACTCTCTTGGCTTCATCCATATACAAACAAAGGTGAATGGCATGGTTCCCTTCACACAACTTATAGGGATTGGCAAGCTTACCCTGCTTCTTAGGAGCTTTACCAGCACTAGCTGAAGACGTGCCCCCAATGTGACTCCTGGAAGCCAAAGGCAATGACGGACGACCGTTGGACCATACTTCGAGCACCTTGGGAATGCTATGGCAATCTAAAAGAAGATGGTTTCCCCGGAACAACATGCAAGGGAATTTAACTTTCTGCGGAGGGTTGGAAGGTTCGCCGAAAGTAGGTGTTTTAGGAGTAATAGCTGCAGAATTAGCCTCTCTCTTATCTGAATTCTTCTTCTTAGTCTTCTTCTTCTTCTTCTTATCCACTTCGGTACTAGAATCCAATATTTCACCAGGCGAAGTAGAAGATGAGGATGAAGAAACAAGTGAAGAAGGGGAGAGGTCCACCTTCGAATCAACATGGCATTGTTCAGGAGGAGGAGTGGATGGTATGGTAGCTGGAACACTTGAGACCACAGAGGTTGAAAACAACCAAATAGGCAACCCAACAGTTAACCCGAGGAGGGATAACGTGGCCATATAAGGAGCACCAACATTTCATAAAGCAGGAAAAGAACTAGGACTCCCTTCAGAGGGGACTCCTTGATTGGAAAACTCCGAAAAAGTTGCCATCGGAAACGACCTTGAAATAAAACACTAAGGACAAAAATTCTAACCAAGAATATTTCGTGGGCGATTAATTTTTAAGACACTGAAACCAGACTCTATTGTTTCATATTTTAAGAGTTAAGAAACAAGCAAAAGGTGACTCTATCACTTTTAGGTTGGACACAAGCTAGAAAGGACAAGAGCTCAATGATATTTTCAGTTAAAAGAGTCAGTAAAGATCAAAATGATTGCTCTAGTAATCTATGTAAATGGGTGTACCAGATATCCGTGAACTACCATATACACCTTGGTAAAAATGAAAGAGAAATCAACCAAGGACTTAACATACATGTAGGTAATCTCTCTGAATGTTGTGTCCGGTGTATCACGGGTAAAAGGAGGCAGACTCGGCTTCCTATGGATAAAGGATTTGCAACCTAATGGGGTCTCCCTCTATATACACGATGGTACGGGGAGCACAAGTCCGTACTAGCACTGTTTGTAGCCAGATGGCGAGCGATAGCTACTGGGCTTAAAGACGCAGGAACACGTCTCTACCTTAGAATACTAGATGTTTCGTTAAGTTTCAATGTTGCCTTAGGTTAATTCAGTAAATTTTAAAGTTTATCTTCAATTTACGTTTCAATTTCAAGGCCCTATCAAATGTTGGATCTCATAAAACCTCTAGATGCAAAGTACATGCCACAAAATATCATTTTGTTCAATTAAAATCTATCTACGGGAGAGTTGAGAGCTTTCAAATGACAACAAAATGAACACACAAAAACATCCACTACTGTTTTCAATGCAAGCTAATGAAACTAGAAAAAAATTCTCTAGAGTTATATAACACTAGTAATCCGAAAGAGCTTTCAATTTTCACAACGCCAATCCAAATGCAAAATATTTTACTTTTGTATTTTTCAATATATTAGAGAAAATGCACTAAATAAATGAAAAACTAATGAAAACATCAATTTGATAATGATAAAGAGAGATTTGAAACAAAAAAAATTCACTCAACTTAAACAAGCACAATCAAGACTCAAACCGATGACGAAATCCCTCAAAGCGAAGAAGAATCTCGAAAGAGACTCAAACAAACCGTGTGATCTAGGCTTGGAGTAACACAAAGTGAAAATGAACGAAAGAGAGGACAATCACTCAATTAACACAATGATTCAATGGAATCCAGCAATATGAATGCAAAGAAGCAAAAACAAAGTTGACCGGGAAAGCAAAGACCCAAAACTCCCACGGGAGGCTTAGCACACTAAAGCACCTAGAAGCCCTAGGGCTAGAATGAAAAACTGATAGAAAAAGGCGAACAACCGGAGGACAATGGCTAAACACAATAAAAAATGACTTCAAAGCACTCAAGCAATCAAAAAAAATGAACCAGGACCAAAATTCAAGCTCAGAAAGTCCAGGCAAACCCTAATACCAAGCAGGGTTGGCGTGCCTGTTTGGCTGTAATCTGCGCCAAACATGGGTTGGTGCATGGGTCTAACTAGCAACTGGCGCCAATTGGCGCGACTGTCAGGAGTATAACCGCGCCAAGCCAGTTTACCCTAGAAAAGATATGAAAATGGAAAAACAGAGGCTGGATCTGGTCTTCTGGGGGCTGAACAGGGGCTTAACACCAAGGAAGGTGAAATAGAAAAGCAGACTAATCAATCAAAAGCCAAAAAATAACCCAATGGAGGAAGGACTAACACCCACTGATCCCCAGCGGAGTTTCCAAATTGTTGAGGCGGTAAATCCCCTTTGTGGATAGAGGCGATCTCGCTAGCCCTAGGGTGGGTCTAGCAACAATCGAAACATGCAAAGTTATTGGTTCCTGATTACAAAAGATAGAGTCGCGATAGATCACTTACCGTGATTCCTTCGCTACTTGTTGTCGAAGAAGAAGTGGCACTTCCATTCCTAGCTGGACAGGTCACGATCTGTGAGCTTGTTGCATCCAGATACCTATACACATGCAAAGAAGAAAGACAACATGCAACGTAATATTTCACACTTTTATAACTATCGATTAGTCAGAGAGGAATGAATGAAATTGCATTATACAATGAAAAACACAATCATGGAACCAATAGCAGAGTCATGTATATTAAGATACGAGAGAATGATTACAACTAATGCTCTAACGTCGTGATCTTCCTTCGACAGGGCTCCAGTGAGACGTGTCTCACAAAGCTCGTCAGGGATTTGACAAAACTCACTCTCACAGGGTTCTCCTTAGCTCTGCTCTTGATTGTCACTTAGCTATAATTTCCTTCCCAAAAGTTCAGCTAGCTAGAAAATGGAGAGGGCGGGCTTTTATAGAGGGAGAAGGATAGGTTAGGCTCCCTATAATCATGGGGGAGAGTCCTATCTCTTAAGAAGCTTCCATGAGAGGTGGAAAACCACTTCCTAATTAGGGAGATCCAGAGGCAAACAACCCAACCTCATTTTGATGATCCGTTCTAAATTTTTTTAGAATCAAACTTCCGCCTTCTATTGTTAAAAAAAATTCCTTAAAAGGCTTACCACGGGCATAACACAGGGACATAGCGCCAGCTGGCGTGTCCACTAGTGTGCATTTTCCCCATTGGCGCGAGGGATGAACTCGCTACCCACGCCAATGCCAAAACATGGATTTTTAGTGTTTTCTAGAGGAATTATTCTTCAGGAGAATTCTTTTCCTTATGCAAAAGGATGTCATTAAGGTGTTTTCAATACATTTTACTGTTCACAGGTCATGAGAATAGTCCTCCAATGTACGGGATGAGGGATTGTAGGGATGGTGAAAAAATTTTGTGTAACACCCTCCTTTTCAACTAACGGAGTTAAGAAATTCAAATCATCAAATTCAATGAAGGACTCTTGCCACAAGAGGCGAACACAGGTTCAGGCTTTTGAGCCTTAATTAACAATACAAGAGGAACCTCTAAACAAACTCCGGAACAACATTACAAAGGAACTGTAAGTATGACAATCGCATGTCATCGCACTAACCTTAGAAGAAAATATTGAGACTACTGAGTACCTGAAATAGGAGAACCAATAGCAGGTGAGGCCCTTATTGTGGCCATAGAGGAAATGAGACCACACCGAAACTAGTTAGAAAACCTATGCCTGCACAAATACAAATTCCATTTTAGAAGTTAGATATCTCAATTAACAAGGAATTGTGAATAGAAAACACAATAAGCAACGGTGGAACCGAGAACAAAGGGGTTTAGCATACTTGGAAAATTCGACTCCAACTGAAATGAAGTTCTTCTGCGGAATAGAAAAAAGAAAGAACTTAGTTTCCAAAACTGTGATTTTAGTAGGAAACATTAACAAAAAAAGGAAAACAAATATATTAAAAATGAATAGCCTTGGAAACTTACCCTCAGCTCCAAAAAAAAATAAGCAGCCAAGCGACGGAGTGGGCATAGCACTGTGTAAACCCCAAGGTCATCTATTGAGCGACGCATGCTAAAGGCTAAGAGACAACTACTTTAACAAGAAGCAGAAACCATTGAGCAACAGGGCAGCCTGTGCTCTTAACATAGTGTTGTGAACACGACTAAAAACCAAAACCACCAGCAATGTTAAGACTGCAAGCAACCACAAAGCGTTCTGTAAATAAATCAGGAAGGCGGAAAGAAAACCACATTCGAAGGACAAATGCCGCGACCGATTGCATAGCGGAAACACACAACAAAACCCTCTTTGCAAATGAGACAAGCGGTTAGGGTTACGGTGAGGTTTTTCACCCCAATCCATTGTAGACCTCCAGCTACCGTAGATCTCCCAGTGATCTGATGGTGGGAAGGTAAACAGGTGTCTTAATCATGAAACCCCGATTGATAAGATGGTACGATTAATATGTACAAACATTATATTCTAAACCAAGATTGTTAATAAAAAATGATATTTCCATATTCACAATTAATAAATCGTATTTCCTCGGGAGGACGAAACATACCAATCTATGCACCGTTATGAGTTTTAAAACCAAAGTAATCAATATGAAGTATTGTGATCGCATGTTACCATAACTTCATTAAAATAAACATAGTTTCGAAACTTAGAATAAGCACCATTGATATATGTCAAGTAGAGTCAAATTAGAATAACATAGTTTAAGGATCCAGTAAGTTTTAATATTTTCGTAGATTATATAGTTAAGTAATTTTTTTTATGTGATGACTGGTAGGTTGTTACAAGTGGTATTAGAGCAACGTTTACATGTTGGGACCCTAAGGGTCACTTAATATGAAAAATTCCGTGTGTAATGATTCATAGAGGGAGCACAAAAAATAACATAGTAGGAGGGATTATGAGGAGGGGTACGACGCAGTCAATACCCCAGCACTTGGGGGAACCCACACCTCAACCAGGGAAAATTTTAAGAACCCCCCTAAATTTATATATATAATAAATGGGCGAATCCCCATGATACATAGGAAAAATGGAAGGCGATTTTATTAATAATATAATATGTATATATAATTTTTTGGCGAATTTCTCATGAGATTATATTATCTTGTAAAATCATGGCGAATCACCAGTACAAATGGCGAATCACTACTACAAAATGGTGAATCATTGTCTAGTGGAGTTCGGGGTGTTGGTTCCAATGAAGATATGGTAGTTGAACCAAGAGGAGAAGGAAGAGAACCACCGAGACCAAGCATGGCACATGGTGACTCATGAGGGAAGTAGTTCTCATGCAGTTTGGAAAACACGTTCTTCTAGTTCTGCTAAGCGTAGTGTTGTTGCTCATGCTACTACTAGCACTGATATTGAGGTTGGAGAGGATTTTGAGGAGAAATGAACAACAACGGGAAGAAAAGAAAACATGTTATTAAAAAAGTGTTGATAAACATTGGATCCGATCTAGGTGCCATGGTACCATAACAATATCACAAAATACTTCAGATGTTCAACTATTGAAACATAATTTACATTACAACACCATCATGACTCTTACAGAACCATATTTATGGAAATGATTTGATGCTAGGAATCTCTTAAAGGAAGACCTAGCATGGTAACTATAATAAGGTGAACTGCTTCTCACTTCTTCAAAATATTATTCCTTCTTGTGCCTTCAAAATCTGGATATTGAAAGGAATATGTGCCAGTTGCAGCCACCCTACTGAATCTGTTAAAATTATAGCCATCAACATGAAGAGAACCATTAGAAAAACTCGATTTGGAATTCCCCATGTCATGCCCATGCCATGCCATGAATCTGTTTGTAGCAGAATCCCACAAGTAGTAGCAGTGGCACCCTGTAATTACCTGATAGCTCCATTGATTGGAGAGGAGGTCCACTCTAGAACTTGCCAATGCTCTCCTAGTATTGTTGTACAAATGATGTCTTGTTTTAAATTTGTGCAAGGATAGATACATTTTCAGTATATGCATCTTTTCAAATCTGGTAGTTATAACTTATAAGTCCAAATAAAATATAACCCAAAGAACCATCTTGTTCTATAGGCATGACAAATCTGGCCAGATATCAATTACTGGCAAGTTGTTCGTGGATATGATGAAGTCAATTATGACTGAAACAGTTTTCACCCTAGATGAACCTTGACCTAATCTTACTTTCAATCATGAAATGTGGCCAGAATGGACAAGATAAAGGGATGAATTGGCTCTGGATTATAAAAAAATCTAAGCATTGAACTGTGTATTAAACTCAATCCCAGTTCAGTGCCACACACAATTCACAACAGTAATAAACACATGCACAACAAGGAAACCTATTTTGGTTAAGTTGTGCATGAATTAAGTAATCAGTGGGTTGTAAATTTATTTTTGGATTGATTCAAAGAGAACATAACTGGTGGTAAGAGAACATAACTAATTATTAGATAGATGGCCAAAAATAAAGTGCATAAGGGTTAAAGTTAAGTGTTTTCTTGTAGGAAGTCTATGTAGACTTTAACAGTAATACACCAATTGAATCCAATTTAATATCTGACTTGCATTAAAGATGAAGCATGTAATAAAACATGCCATATAGACACAATCTTCAGTGACAAAATGAAAATTACTCAACGTTATTCTACTTCATACAATTCTTGGAGGTATCCTCACACTCTGGTAGGCTATTTGTATATCCTCCTTTGATAGCTACTACTTTTTGTGGTTACAATTCCTCATTTGCAGATGCCTAATTAAAGGTTAAAATACACTACAATTCTCAATACAATAACCAGACAACAAAGCCTCATGACTACCTTTAAATGATAGAAGAGATTCAGCGAAGTTACTGTCAATCATTCATCCGTGATGTACCGCATTGTTCTACATCTATTCCTTTGTCGTCATCTCTTTGATAGAACAATCTCAAAACAGGCTACCCTGCATATAATGTTTCACATTTGTGCTGCAAAAATTCCCTATTATATACACTAAAGGGAATGTTAAACTCAACTTGATTCTTGTTTTGAAGGCTATGCTACAGAACAACAGCTCATATGTGTGCTGCTATCGAGAGAGTGAGATTCTAGCTGTGATATGACTTGTCACCAAATCTGGCTGGTGGATCTCCTGATGTCTTTGCTGAATACACAACAGGTTTATTATTTGTCTGCAACTTTGTTCTTGGTGATTTGGGGGATAACAACTTCTTCTTTGCAAGGGATTGGTGAAATGTTTCCATAGGGATAGATGTATCTCCTGTTTGGAACAAACTGATAAAGCCAATATAAGATAGAGATCTAGTACTTCTTTGTGAATCAAATTCTCCTACAATTCAGGAAGGTAAAGAGCATCACTGAACAATGCTTTTAATATCGGCTATAAATTAAGGTAAAGGTCACAAGTCTATGCCACATTTATTGTCATTAAATGGACATGTGCTAGTGCATATAGAAGGGGAAGCATATCTAAAAGCACTGGGATTCCTCTTGAGATGGGGAGACAAAGTGGTAGTTGCTTCCTTTCTAATTTGTTCATCTGTGCTGCAGGAAAGCTGCATTTCCACAACTTCCCTGGTGCTGGGTAAATTCTTACCTGGGGCAATATATCCATATGTTCCAGCAACCCCTGACATTACATTCATCTGACCCAGCTTCTCTACAATTCTAGCTAAACCAAAATCAACAATATGGGCCTCCAATTCAGAATCCAGCAATATATTATATGATTTAACATCCCTATGTATTATTGGAGGGGAACAGCCATGATGTAGGTAGGACATTCCCTTAGCAGCACCAAAAGCAATCTTATAACGAGTAGGCCAATCCAACGTTTCCCCTTGAGAAATATGAAGCTGTTCATACAGACTCCCATTTGGCATCAGAGCAGCTTGACAATGTTGACAATGGTTCATAGTGAAATGGTTGATACTTATATGTTTGACATATTTGGGTAGCCGGATGCATGTTCTCTTCCTCTCTCATTGTGGTTGGAAAGATGCGAACATATCAAAGAAAAGAGAAATGGGTGTATGAATTGAATGTTTTTGTTTACATATTTATTTATTTATTTTTAATTTTAATTGTCCCTTTCATTATACTTATAGGACCAATATTCTCATATCATTATATTTGTATCCTCCAAGGATTTGAATTTAAAGTCTCTTTATTTACATAATAGGACAATTGAGTTGCACATCAGGGACGCTTTCCTTAGAATATTATACCTTCTTTCAATTTCAATGAATTTGTGAGTAAACCTCTAAGATTGCTCTCTCAACTATTTAAATAAACCAGAGTCCACGGTAAAAAAGTGTCCTTCCCAACAAAATAATTTTAATTTAGTCTCGTATTTCATGATCAATGTCATGGCAACATGGAACTTACAATGTGTCTTACAATAGTGGCACATTCATTTTATATAACCTCTAGGAAAAGAAAGTAGAAAATGATTCACATCAATCAACTAAACAAAACCCATAAAATTTCCTTTTCAATCTAAAAATAACAATATTGTGTGGTGTTCCACCAAGGAATATGATGTTTAACACCACGGAAAAGGACCCTAAACCGATTGGGAAGAAGAGATCAAAAATTGCTGATAGGCAATATTTTTTATCACAGGGGACTTTATAGCATTATTTGAAGGAAGGATAATCCCAAAAGGAGAAACTAACACTAAATAATTTCATTTGTAAATATTTCATAAGGAATTTTCAAATGGTTTTAGGTATACATAATATGGTATAAATTTTTTGTAGGGTCTACAAGGTCAAACAGTTAATAATTGTTTAGAGATTTGATACAGAATTTTTCCCGATTTGAAATGTCTTATGTGGAATTATTTCCACTATTCTAATGATGGTATTTAAAGCTAATATAATGATCAACCTTATAACATTAAAATAAAAAATATCACTCAGATTCTCAAGCTTGTTTGAAAAGTTGTCAAGTGGCAGTAACATTTGCATTAGTAATGATGAAGTTTTAACATCCCCCAACTGTCTTGAGGACTTCGGTTTATTTTATGCTTATAATATGTGGGAAATTTATCTAGAACAAATGAGGACATTTTAGAAGCTACACATAAAAGGGATATTTTAACGCCCAAGGTGTATCTTCTAGTGTAGCTTATTTTACAGTAAAGGAATGGTGAAGAGATGTGTTGTGTTACATTTCTAAAAAGAGTGATTGTAGCAGCAATAATATCTAGACTAAAGAAACATCTTGATTACATTTCATTTGTCATTAATCACTACTTATCTTTATCAAAGTCTACAGATTGTGGGAATAAGTAGCAAAAAAAACAGAGATTTTTTTTTTAAGGTAAATCCAAAGGCAAAGTTGGCATGCCTTAGTAAATCTAAAATAGATATGCAGCAAAGCAGCTTGACAATATTGGCATGCCTAATATTCCCTAGAGTCTCCACCTCTGCTTGAAATCCCTTGTCTTGGGCAGACTGCAGTTTCCTGTTGTTCCAGATCTATTTCACAGCAACAATATTATCATTTCCCAATGTTGCCTTGTACACTTTGCCTGCACCTCCACTTCCAATAACATTATCTTCTGTCAATCTCTTCAGAATGTCTGACTCATCAAATTCTACCCTGTGAAAGGCTGTGAGATTCCATGACTCTGTACTTGATTTAACCCAAACAAAATTCTTGTATGTCTTATACAAGAAACCTATACCAATCAAGCAAAGTACTACTATCACAGCAATAACCGAAATTAATACCCTATATAGATGGCTTTCAGATCTTCCTTTCTGCTGGAAACATGAAGGTAGGATTAATGGCTCGCCTCCACAAAGGCCCAGATTGTCAAGAAAACTTTAATCATAGGCCAGATTATTGTAACCAAAAGGAACAGAGCCAAACAAAAGGTTGTCAGACACATTCAGAAAACTCAACTTGAGATTGTCTAACTCAGAAGGTATTTTCCCTGAAAGCAAATTGTTTGAGAGGTCAACGTTGTTAAGAACAGGCAGCAACCCAAGCGATGCAGGAATTGATCCGGTGATGCGGTTGTTGGCAAGGTTAAGTTGAGAAAGACATTTCCATGATATTATTGTCTCGGGAAGCTCCCCATACAACATATTGTGATCAAGAGAAAGCCTTGATAGTGAGGATAAACTAGTGAGTTCCACTAGAATAGTCCCTGATATATTGTTGTGACTGGTCAGAAAGCTGCTGAGATTCCACAGTTGTCCAATGCCAGAGGGAATAGTTCCACTGAATTGATTGTTTGATATCTCCAACGCCCACAGACTGGCTGCTTTAGTGATTTGAGCAAGAATTTGGCCAGTGATTTGAACATCAACAACTTGTCATGCAATTGATATCCCATTTCCTAAAAGCACCATAGGAGCGCTTATCAACATGTTTGCCAAAGACTTGAATGCCCCATCTTAAATAATTTTGGAGATTAATATATTTGCTTAGAAATACTCTGACACAACTTTCTCCATGGCCAACGCCCATGCAGCCCTCTCTGACAGTGTCTTGGCTAATGCGTACCATAACTATGAACAAGAAATATTGCATAATTAGAACAGGAATACCACAGATCACTTCAAGGCTCGGAATACTGCTTTGAACTCCACAATCTTTGAGAAACACCCAAATTTTATACATATACCCCTTAAAAAAATGATCAATACCCCACCACGCATAATTATTTATTCCAACCTATCAGGTGCCACTTTTTCTTCTTCAATGCCTATTATCATGAAAAAGTTTTATTAACTTTATGATTATCTCTCTCCAAGAGCATTGATCTCGAGGTCAGCAGATTGGACTTTTAGAAGATGGACATAGCTGATACCTATTAGATAAGGTTCATCTGTTTGCCAGAGAGAAACACATGGAGCTTTGTTTGCCGGTTTTCTTATCCCTGCTTCTCATTCCAATTTAGGCATAACTATTTGTTTCCAACCTATCATATGCCACTTTCTCTCCTTTGATGCCTCTTGTCATGAGAAAGTATTATTAAATTTATCCCTCTCCAAAAGCCCTGATCTCAGGGTTAGTAGGTTGGAATTTTAGAAGATGGGGATAGCTGATAACTATTGGATAAAATATGAAGGGCAGTGCAACAAGTGCATCAACCACATTGTATTATGAAATAACTCTTCAACCACCATCCAAATTCCAATATGAATGAAACAAGGTGCCCCCTTATGGATTAATTGCCCATGTTTACCCATGTTTGGTGGAGGAGGAGAGTTTGGATATTTAAATATCCCTCAAAAGCTAAAATTTTATGTGGTTTGCACTAAAAAAAATACTTGACTTGGTATAATCTTCTGAGAAGGAATAGAGAAAGAATCGATAGGTGCAGTTTATGCAGGGTATGTGAAAATACCAATAAACATCTTGTCATGGACTGTAACTACATTATGCAAGTTTAGAGGGAGATTAAACATTTGACTAGGTTGAAAAAAGTCTAAATTGGTGGCATAGTTGAAAATGGTGTAAGAGGTTGGTGCCATAACTCTTCAGTGAAGGATTACAAAGAACTTCCTTGAATCCTAGCTTGGGTATTTAGCAAGCTAGGAATGTAAACTTATTTAAAGATAGGAAAATTATTCCTATTCAATGTGCTTTTCCTATTTGATGTGGTTTCAATTATTTAAAAGATTTTTCCTCAGATGACAATACCTAAGCCTCCTAGGCAGATTTTTCTAGAAGTGGGTAAGGATGGTGCATGGGCATACTTTGATGATGACCCCTATTTCTATGGATTAGGGAGAAGTGCTTTATATAGTGAATCTCATAGCATTTACTTTAGAGTTGGATTGGGGCATCAAACCAATTATCATGTTCAGCTAATGGCTCTAAAACTTATCAAAAATAAAAATAGGGCGTGGACTGGTTGTGGTCCACACAGTGATGCTACAATTCTGGCTTCCCATTGCTATTACATTGTATGGTGATGAATCCTTTGAAAAAAACTTCACTGCACCATTAGGAGTAAAATATTTACTATACAAATATCAATATAACAATGAATGAGAGCAGAGTAGAAAGAAAAATAAATTACAATAAAAGAGATAACAGATTGTTGCAGGTTACTTACTGCAGCAAAGGATAAGATACATAATGTAACAGAGACATACAAGATATTGAGACAAGAAGTAGTCAATTCATCCATTAAGAATTCACCCTAAATGTGTGTGCGGGATGGTAAACTCGTCCATTGTAAGTTACAACAAGCTATAGCAAATGGAGTGACCTTAAATAATGTGGTAAGGTGCCAACTAGGGGAGCACTCCTTCGATATAGGTGATTCATCACTCATCATAAATTCAAACCAATTACAAGCTCAAAATAGTAAAGGCAGTTAAGGCTCTTTCTCCAATGACTCAACTATCTCTCCATACTCTCACACATATCACTATTAGTAAGTTAACATACCCTCAATATATTAGGGTGAGCTAGCGCATACTCTCCAAGGACGTATCCAATTCACCCCTTAAGAATTCACCCTAAATTCTTCCTATTCAATGTGATTTTCCTATTTTATTTGGTATCAATTCTGTAAAAGAGTTGTCCCCAGATCATAGTACCTAAGCCTCCTAGGCAGATTGTTGAATAAGTGGGTAAGGATGGTGCATGGGCATATTTTGATGATGACCCTTAGTTCTATGGATTAGGGAGAAGTGTTATATATAGTGAATTAACTTTAGAGTTAGTTTGGGGCATCAAACCAATTATCATGTTCAGCTAATGGATCTAAAACTTATAAAAAATAAAAATAGGGCATGGACTGGTTGTGGTCCACACAGTGATGCTACAATCCGGGCTTCCATTTTCTATTACATTGTATGGTGATGAATCCTTTGAAAAAAACTTCACTGCACCATTAGGAGTAAATTCTTTACTATACAAATATCAATATAACAATGAATGAGAGCAGAGTAGAAAGACAAATAAATTAGATTCAAAGAGATTACAGATTGTTGCAGGTTACTTACTGCAGCAAAGGCTAAAATGCATAATGTAACAGACACATACAAGATATTGAGACCAGAAATAGCCAAGGAAGTAGCCAATTCATCCCTTAAGAATACACCCTAAAAGTGTGTGCAGGATGGTAAACTTGTCCATTGTAAGTTACAACAAGCTCTATCAAATGGAGTGACCATAATTAATGTGGTAAGGTGCCAACTAGGGGAGAACTCCTTCGATCTAGGTGATTCATCACTCATCATAAATGCAAACCAATTTTGAAATACAAGCTCAAAATAGAAAAGGCAGCTAAGGCTCTTTCTCCAATGACTCAACTATCTCTCCATACTCACACATATCACTATTAGTGAGTTAACATATCACTATTAGAAAATTAAGTCTGGAATAAGAAAATAGGACTTAAATTGAACTACCAAAAAACATGTATATGTATAAAATTTGGGTGTTTCTCAAAGACTTAGCACAAATCCATTTTATCCCTGCTTCAGTGTGCACCAAAGATTTATACAAAGGTTACATATGTAGACTTTCTCAGTATTTGATGCATTTATAACCTGGGAAACTTCAAGGAAAAAAATGAATTGGATATGGATTGTTGCATATAGAGAAGATGTAGGCACTCTGTTCTCTTTGCATGTTCATGATCCATCCTTTTTGCTGACTCCAATATTTCCAATCCAAAATTGATCTGCAGTGCCCAAAAATATTAATAGAAAACTGACCAACTTAGACATACTGTTAGAAACTTGTAGCTAATTACTCTAAACGTTTTTTACACACGTAAAGAGTAAATTTGAAAATTACAAGCCAGGAAGAGGTTTGCAATGTCAACTCACATTCCTTTAGGTTTGGTATAACTACTGTCATCTTCTAGTGGCAAGAATGTACCAAAAAGCTTTTTATTCCCATTCTGTAAGTTAGCCATTGAAAGATTGAATGGCCCTGCACCATCTTTGTGTACTTGAAGAGCTGAAATACCCCAATCAGTTTGATATATAGTTACCTCTCCAAATCGTAAAGGGTGATTCACACTGATTGTCTTCCTTAAAACTTCCTTGCCATCCATATTCCGTAGAGAAAGGTCTGAGTGAAATTGGGATACCTATATAAACAAAGGAGAGTTGTATCTTAATCCATTGGATACCTGCAAACCATGTCGTAAAGAGAGAGTTGCTTCAACATTTTTGTTTCCAAAAAAAAAAATTACCCCATAAATTTTAGATTCTCAACAGTAAAAAGTCAAGTTATGTAAAAGGAAGAGAAATAGTGTGTTAATAGTGCCAGCTAGCATGCCTTTCCTTTCCTTTTTCTTTTAACATTTTTTTGTGTACAGGGTTTTTAAGAGGGGAAAGGGGTTGAAATAACACAAGCTCTGTGTGCTTCTCAATTGAGAAAGATAAATAACTCTCCATTTTCATAGTAATCAATGTAAAATTTGTTAACGTGGACTTCAGTCGCAAAAGCAGATATTGGCCTTGATAAAATCCCATTTGGATTAAGCACATCTCCCATCCTAAAGTTCAGGCCTTGAGGAACTGTAACTGAACCCCGATATGCCCCCGTGGAACTAAAGGTTGCTCCTGCCATTATGAGCAAAAGAGATCCATGGACACCAATAGGGTCAAGCCTACCAGCAAGCCCTTTGAATCCATACAGAGCCGAATTACTCAAAAAGACCTGCAATCCATGAATGTTAAGAAACCAAACAAGATTAAATCATCCACAGCATTATTAAGAAAGCTAGTCACAGATCAAATGCAGGATACATGAGATGGCCTCATTTCCCCCAATGGTATGACTATTTTAAAAATTTACCTCATATCCTGCACCCATCAGGAGAACACCAAGATCTTGAATGTGAGCTCTGGGAAGTGAATCTGCCACATCAAGCTTTAGGATGGTTGATCGAGACTTCATGAATGACCATCTACATGAAATGATCTATCACTATTAGAGAAGACCATATTTGAATAGAATTTTTTTCAAGTGACAAGTCAAATATACTTTGATTCTCAGTTCAAGATTAAAAGCAAACTCACAACTGAAAACCGAGTCTATGTGAATTTCTGAATGTGAGAGTCGGTGAGGTCAATGTATACAAATTTAAAAAGATAGTCAAATCTAATTCAAGAACCTAGTAGTCATCAAAAGAGATTATGATAAAGGTGTGGCAAAGGAAGAGGGCATCCCAAAAATATTCCCATATCAACTTAAAACCTGTACTAGGCTGAGGTCCAGGCTTCACAGTCTTATCTATCACAACAAGAAGGTAAGAACAGCAAAGTAAATGCACTTATTAGACAAGGTATAAGAACCAAACAACGTTGCAATTTAAATTCAAATATCATCTTCCAGAACAAAGAGGCTAGTGCATGATGATACAGCTCAAAAAGAGAGCAAACCTGCGAGCAACTTTAACCATTGGAAGTTGTATTGTGGTAGTACAAGCCATCAATGATGCTGCCAACAAGATGCATAGACCAAGGAAATAAGGGGTTGTGTAAACATGATCTAAGCAGAGCCCCAAGACCCAACGCCATGTGAGAAAGCCGAAAGCAGGATTGTCCTCTGGATACTTCTCAAAGTAGAATTGTGGACTTTCACCTTGCTCTATGAATGTGCCTGCATAGTATGAGAAGCATGATTGCACTTAAAACTTAAAATGACATGGAGGAAATTTCAGGCAAAAAATGCACCTATTAACAGATTAGAAAGTAGAGGAACTTCCTCACTGCATCAGGCTTTATCAAATAACAAAAAACAAGATCAAATACTAGCAATCAAAGAGTTCGGGAAATGACCTGTAAACAAAATATTCAAAGGAAACAGTGGAATTCATTAGTTAGAAAAGAATATAACATAGGGGAATAAGAAATAAAAAAATGGTTAACCCTCTGATTAATCTATCTAAACTACTACCTAAAGGCTAAAGGTGTTTTCTATGGCTTGTTATGTTAAATAAAAATGGGGTAATAATGTACCAAATGAATCACCTATTACAGCAACATCAAATGTTAGTTTAGCATATCAAGCAATGGGAGTTTAACATACTATGTCAGTTCAAAGGTCAACCTAAATAGCATGGAGAATCCAATATAAACGAAAGATAAAACCAATTAGTCCATGAATGGTTTGGAAGGATTCTAGCTTGTCACTCCTAAATTTGTACATCCAGTCTAGATAAAAGTAAGATAATTTTCTATATTTATAAACAAGTGTTGACTTACAATTTTCATCCTTTATCAGGAAAACATAGTGTTCGCCCAGAAAATTAAGTCTGGAATAAGAAAATAGGACTTAAATTGAACTACCAAAAAACTTAGTGAAATCACCAAACCCAGATTCTACAAAAATGGATCAATATGATTCTAATTTTTCATTTGACTTTTTATAGCTTTATCGAGTTAATTTTCAATTTGAATCAATAAAAACACAGGTGAAACGGGCCTTGATAAGATATAGGGGAAACAATTTTAGGAACAAGAAAACGTATATAAGTTCTAATTTCCAACCTTAATAATAATTCTTCCTCAATCCATGGATAACTAACACTTTATCAGACCTGGAAAAACAGAGTTTAGTTTTGCATTTTTCCTCACTATATCCACATGAGTCACCACATAATAGAAAATTGTATTGGTTTAAGGACTAGACCCTATTCACAACTTGATGTACAACTTTACAAAACCATAACCCCTAACATCTTAACCTACAACATGATCTAGGCTAACTTTATAGTTTGTCAAAGGCTGTGGAATGTATTTTAAATTTTAAATCATTTCAAATGGTTGTGATTGTCCTGGATAGTTTCATCAATCTAGGAGTTTATATATATATATATATATAGATATAGCCCAAGGGGTTAGCTCAACTGGTTGTTGCCAATGGTGCTAGGAGAAATTTGACTAGTTCTATGCCAGCAGTTACATGGCTCAAATCCCCCCTGGTTGAGGTGCACTAATCTATGCCAATGGCTTTACTAGGGATGCCATCTATAAATGTGGGGAATCATTCCTTGGATTTCCCTATGAGATTTTCCTTGAAAAACAAAATACACAAACACATATACATATATATACTTCTAAACCCTTGAGGGTTAACTCAATCAATTGAAAGCTCCACCCGAGGCATGTTGCCAATGGGAGGTCATACTCATAGGTTCAAACCCAATAGAGTCTCTCAAGGTCACCAACCACTATTGTAGCTAGCAGTTAAGTTTCCCTCCATCTAGATATTCCAAAGAAGAGGGGGGAATCTAGCAAGGTTTCCCTTGGGGATATATATAGAGAGAGAGAGAGAGAAGAAAAAATCCCTGGATGCATCAAGCACTTCCTCCATGATCTTGCACCCCTTGTGCAGGGGCTCAAAGGAGATAAATCTATAGGGAAGAATTTCTTCCTTTTACCTTACTTGATTATGTCCTACCTTTCAAGCGAACGCTACTTGAGGATTGTCAAAGTGCTTTCCAAGAAGAGAGATTCACTTCCTCCAAGAAAGGCATCCATACACACTCCCAACCCCAATGGAGGTTGTCCCCTCAAAAGTTATACAACTACCATCACCATAAGGAGATGATGATGATGGGGCCTCCACAAGACAAGATCACTAATTGTCACTAGGCCAGCCTTGTGAACTCCTAACCATTCACTACTCTGGTTGATGATGAAGCCATTGTGAATCTCAGCTGAGAGTAGTGATATTGAAACCAAAATTGCAGTTTTTTCTCATACACAAAGAACATATACCAATACCCACAATCTAGATAACCCGCCCTCGAAACAACAAACCATCTGCATCATGGATTGAACATAATGCTGGAGAAAGTAGATTAAGAGTGAGAGAAGCTTTTTCTATTGAAGCAATCCCAATACCAAAATTATCAACAAAGAGATCAATTGGTCCACTAAGCTTATCTTTTTCATAGCAAGATTAACCTTATCGATAATAGGGAAAGAATGGACTTTTGTAATAAGTTTGGAGAGATCCATGTGAAAGCATGCATCGGTATATCCTTCCCCTGTGTGATGAGACTTACCCCTTAAATCGACTTACAAACTTTTGCTCCCAAAGTAGTTGGTACAAGACATCCTACAATGTAATTGCCTCCCTTCACAGATCATTGATTATAATATGGCATCCCCATCAATGCCTTCCCAGCAAACGATTACACCGCTTGAACCCAAATAAAAATTATGGACCATTAACAACACAGTTCACCATTTAAACCCAAATTTGGTCTCCAATGAAAACCCGACAAATTGAAATCATGAAAAACACATGGCCATTTCATTGTTAAATGAATTCACATGTACGTTATGCACAAATTCATCTTCATAGCAGAGTATAAAGATTTAAATTCCAAAAATGAGAACAAAGATTGAACATTTATCTTTTAACAAAAGATATCCCAAGAAAGTAGCTGTGTAGGAGCGATTCACCACCCAAAATCCTCGAACACCTTTTCTAATTGTCGCCACGACTTGTTTCACTCGATCCGCTATGTCAGTTAACTGGGTGCCCTGAATATGGACACTAGCACAGCCAATCGAAACCTTGTTCACGTATGGACCTTCAGATATGCAACCTCAACCTTCACAACCTAGAGGTAGATATCAGACCCAGGTTTAGATGGGTATGTGCTGATCTTGCACCCAGAAACCTTGAACTATGGGAGGCCCTAACGGACCAGAGAGGGATGGACCAGAGAGGGTTGGCCTCGCTCAGCCAGCAAGAAGATCGGTGTGCACAAAGCCCAACCACCTCTCCGAACCAGTGAAAAAATGGGGCAAATCACTGTAACCTCTCCCTCCGACCCTATAAATGCAGGCGAATGCAATGGAAATCTGGAAAATTGGAGGCGAATTTCATGTTTCCAGTTTTATGCGCCCTTTTTTTGGTGGGATAATAATTAAGAATTAATTATTTTTAAAATATTTATTGGGCTAACTTTATTAAAGTATAGAAAGTGGGTTTTATATAAAAAATTCAACCTAATAAAATTTAAAATCCCTTAAAATTCGCCTTTGGGCTAAAATTCGCCCCTAAAATTTTCCCTGACCTCAACCACAGTCGGAAATGAATCCTGAAATGTGGATTCAGCTAAGTGTAGACCAACACCACGAAACCAACAAACTGTTATAGGAACAACATCACCATACTGGTATTCTGTTAAGCACAATGCAGAAGCTACAAGAGGAGATGGCCCGGGTCAGAACAGACAATGAGCATTTAATGCAGGAGAAATAACGAATACTTAGTCTTTCAGATAAACAAAATCAGGGGGTGATGCAACCCAGTCCTGATAGAAACATGCAGGAGGAAGGTGAACGACAAAAAAGAGCGCAAACCACTGATAGAATGGAAAAAATACATTCCCAGTGAAGTAACAAAAATAGACACTACAATGAGGTTGAGTCGGAAAATGTATCAGAACAACAAGAAATTAAGAAACAGAAAGTGGAACTACAAGGTGAGTTCTGGAAGATAAAACCACCCACATTTGATGGAGAGGTGGAGGAGGTGGCTGAAGCATGGCTGATAAATATGAATAAGTACTTTCAAGTTTACGAATATAAAATCAATCCTAAGGCCAAGATAACCATCTATAAGTTGAGAGAAAAGGCCACACTGTGGTGGGAGGAAGTTAAGAATGTTCGCAACATAGAAGATCAGGACGTGACATGGGATGTATTTTAGCAATATTTCAAGGACAAGCACCTTAATGAACACTTTTATGATGAGAAATCCAGAGAATTTCACGATTTTAAATTGGGCCAGATGACGATGGATGAATACATAACCAAGTTCACTTCTTTACTCAAATATGTTCCTTACTTGAGGGATGAAAAAACTAAGGTTCAGTGTTTCCTAAGTATTTTTCCCACTCATAAGAAAGAACGAATAGAATTTATGAATCCACGAATTATGGATGAGGAAATCTGAAAAGCCGGAATGTGTTACCAGCAAGCTAAAGACAAAGGAGAACTGGGGAAAAATTAGCCGCCCAGAAAAGGGCAGAAGAGTAGTCCAGGTTTTAAAAATGCTAGAACCAACAATTTCAAGACTTCTGCAAGAAGTTCAGTGAATAAATAGTTTGGAAGAAACCACCAAAGAACCTAGTGGCCTTCAGAAGATAAGCCCACATAAGCTTCTAGTAAGCTTGAGCATAATTCAAAACCACCCCTACAGTGTTGGGGGTGTGGTGAGGCACGCTATTATAGGAACTGTCCGCAATGAGGAAGAAGTGAAATAGTTGCCAATCTACACGAAGCTTCCAGTGTGGGAGATGTAGCCCGAAGCATACCCAGAATTAACGCAACATTAGAAGATCGCCAGGCAGATTACCAACCAAAAATGATTGAGTTGGAAGGTAAGCTACTTTCACAACATATTTTTGTTTTGGTTGACCCAAGTGCAAGTTTAAGTTATGTGAATCCTAAATTAGTAGTAAATATGTAAATTACAAAGCCAGAAATTCAAAATTCCATGGCTGGTACAACTAGCCACTGGAGCAAAGAGGAAAGTCCTTGCCAAAATTCCTAACTGTACATTGGAGATTGGTGAGTAGAAGTTAAATGTAGATCTGAATATTTTGCCTTTAATATCTTACGATATGCTATTGGGGATGGATTGGTTGAAAAAGCACTGGACCCTGGTGGATTATAAAGAGAAACTTATATATTACAGAATGAGTGTACCAGAATTGACCAAGCTAAAGATGTAGTTACATGAATTGTTGGATAAGGGTTATATTCAACCAAGTGTATCCCCTTGGGGAGCATTCATGTTTTTTGTGAAGAAAAAGGGCAGAACCATGTGAATGTGCATGGAATATCGACAACTCAATAAATTAACTGTAAAAAATAAATATCCATTACCACGGATTAATGACCTATTCGATCAGGTAAAGGGGGCCACTGTATTTTCAAAGATAGGCTTGAGATCAGGTTATCACCAGATCTAGATAAAGGATGAATACATCCACAAAACTACCTTACGTACCAGGTACGGGCATTATGAATTTGTGGTACTTCCATTTGGGTTGACCAATGCACCAACAACGTTTATGAGGCTGATGCATGGTATATTTCACCCCTTCTTGGATAGTTTTGTATTAATATTTATTGACGGCATCTTAATCTACTTGAAGAATGTAGAAGAGCACAAGGAACACTTAAGAGTAGTACTAGAGATGTTACGGAAACATAAGTTGTATGGTAAATTCAGCAAATGTGACTTTTTCAAGGAGGAAATCCAGTATCTAGGTCATGTTATTTCTACTGAGGGAATAATAGTTGATCCAGAGAAAATCAAAACAATTATGGAATGGCGGGTGCCCCAAAATGTGGCAGACATCCGATCTTTTATGGGATTAGTCGGTTATTATAGACGTTTCATTGAAGGGTTCTCGAAGATCTCTTTTCCTATTACCTCCTTACAGAGGAAGGGAAAATTATTTAGGTGGACTAACGAATGTTAAACCAGTTTTGAAAAGTTAAATTGTTGACTACTACTCCAGTGTTGAGGGTAGCTGATCCCAACAAATAATTTGAAGTTTGTACAGATGCATGTAAAGAAGGAGTTGGGACAATCATGTCCCAAGAAGGAAGAGTGGCTACATATGAATCACGAAAGTTAAAAGAAAATGAATAACGATATTCAACTTACGATCTAGAGTTAACAGTGGTGTGCATGCGCTCAGAGTGTGGAGGCATTATTTGCTGGGAAAGAGGTTTTTGTTAAAAACCGATCATAATAGCCTAATGAGTTACTTCAAGCAATCAGATCTCAATTCTTGCTAGGAAAGATGGAATGCTTTTCTAAGCTAGTTTGACATAGATATGCAACATGTGAAAGGTAAGGAAAACCGGGTGGCAAATTCCTTAAGTAGAAAGTTGCATGGAGTTTATGAACTTTACTACAACCAGATTGAAAGCAAATTTTTGGATAAAATAAAGACAGAAGCTAAGAAGGATCCTAAATACTAATTTATATGGAAGTAAGCAGAGGTGGCCAAAAGGCAAGGAAACTCTTTCAATTATGGAATTAGTGAGGATCAAATATTAACCTTCAAGGAAAAGATATATGTTCCAAATCGAATGGATTTGAAGGAATTGATTTTGAATGAATACCACCGAAGTAATTATTCAAGGCATCCAAGATATCAGAAAATGCTAACAGCAATGAGAAATAATTATTTCTGGCCCGGTATGCGAAAGTACATCGCAGAATATTTGAACAAGTGTTTGGAGTGTCAGCAGGTTAAGGTGGAACATCAACATCTGGCGGGATTGTTGCAGCCCATACCAGTACTAGAATGGAAGTGGGAGGTCATATCTTTAGACTTCATCACAGGTTTTCCAAAGTCAAAAAGACAAAATGACTCCATTATGGTAGTGGTCAATTAGTTGACCAAGGTAGCACAGTCAATTAGTTGACCAAGGTAGCACATTTTATACTATTACAATCCACCTGTAAAATAGTGCATATCGCAGACATCTTTATGAGAGAAATCTTTCGACTGCACTGCATTCCAAAGACTGTCATATCTGACAGAGATGTGAAGTCTACTTCAACATTTTGGAAAACCTTGTTTACAGATCTGGGAACCCAAATTAATTTCAGTACTGCATATCACCCTCAAACGGATGGAAAAACGGAGCGGCTGAATCAAATCCTAGAGGATACATTATGTATGTATGTAATGCAACAACCAATAATATGGGAAGAATATTTACATTTGGTGGAATTTTCTTATAACAACGACGACCAAGAATCTCTGAAAATTAGTCCCTTCGAAGCCTTGTATGGTCGATAATGTCGAACACCTATCAATTGGAGTAGTCCCGAAAACAAACTGATGTTGGGACCAGAAATGTTAGCAGAGATGGAATCGGAGGTAAGAAAAATCAGGCAAAATTTGAAGGCAGCTCAAGATGGGCAAAAAGTATATGCAGATAAGAAAATAAATTATCACGAATTTGGAGTAGGTGACCATGTGTACATACGAATAAAACCAAAAATAAGCACACTACAATGGACCTCTTGTGCCAAGCTGGCCCCTAGGTTCTGTGGGCCCTTCTAGATATTGGAAAGGGTGGGACCAGTGGCATACCGATTGGCCCTACCTAGCCATATTCGGGTGCACAATGTTTTCCATGTATCTCTATTAAAGCGATATGTACATGACTCGAACCATGTAATCCACTGGCAAAGTATTCAGGTAGGTTAAGATTAAAAAAATCCTAACTAGAATTACTAAACTGTGTGAGAACTTAACTCAGGTTTTTGCTGACTGCAGGTTGATCTAGACATCAAGTTTCTGGTCGAACCTCAACGTATACTCGATCGGAGAGAAATCATGCTCCGGAGGCAAGTCACCACCCAGGTTAAAGTGAAATGGAAGTAGTTCAACTTGGATGAGGCTACCTGGGAAGATGAAGGGTTTGTGCAGGAGGGATACCCATAACTGTTTGTTGAGTTGGAGGGAAACATCGAGGATGGTGTTCACTTCTAGGGGGCAGTTGTGACAGCTAGTTTAAATACCATATTATTTGTTATGTAATTGTTTTAAATAAAATTGAGACATTTATTTTCTTACTAGAAATTAGTTAACAAACAGAAATAAATTATGTTTTTGATTTAAGGTAAATGAAAATTTAGTTATGGAAGTGGTTCCATAAAGTGAAAAGACTAATGGTAAAAAGTATTCCAACTGAAAAGTGGTTGAACAGAAACAATTCAGTCAATTACCCTTCCTCTGTGGATAAAAGAAACATCCCTGTGTGGAAGAGGGGTTTTGATCTGGAAGAAGCTAAGTGAAGGAAAGGAGGAGAGAGCGTGAATTTCCCAAGCTGGTAGAGACCAGTGGAAATACTCTCAGCAACCCTGAATCTCTTCCAGAAATTAGATTGGATTGGAGTCCCGAGATCTCTTCCGAGTTTAGTATCAACCTACTTGACTCGAGTGTGGAGCACAGGGGGGTGAGGACGTAATTGCCTCATCCACGGTAGGGAGGACAACATCAGTCGATTCCAGATAAGTAAATCTACTGAGTCTGCTAAGTTTTACAGAAGGGCATGTTGACACCATTAATTTAGTGTGTTTAAGACATTAAACAATTGAATATCTTGGCTGAGAATAGTATTTATTTGAAAATGACTGTTTACTGTGAATTTTGATAATTGTTGCATAAATCTCATTTTTCATGAAAGAGGAAAAATACTGTGTGGCTCTCGAATGGTATTTATCCTAAAATCTTAAAGACTGCATGTGTAGTTATTTGAATGAAAATTATAGTAGATAGGAATATGCACAGGAAGGCAACTTTTATTTCTTTATGTAATGTAATTTATTTTATACAGTAACTACATTTCGTTACACAAAGCAATTTCTTTGTACAGTAAACAAATATTTTTTACAACAAGTGAACTCTATACAGTAGAGCAGATAGCTAGAAAAGACAACAATGAAGAATAACATTCGAAGAGTAGGATCTCAATAATATACAAGCCATAATAATTTCACATAAATAATACGAAAAGCGAAGTTCGGTAAAGGGTAGTAAGGGAATCTTTATCCCAGAACTAGAGTGATAAAACTCCAGTATCTGGGACCAATGTTCCCTAAAAATTAGACTATACTCGGACAGGGTTTGGTTGGTCTGGTCAACCCTACCTTGAAGAACATTTGCAAAGAATATTAAGCCAAACTATAAACATTCTACTGAAAATAAACATCGTAGTCGAAGAGGCAGAGAGTCCATAATTATTTCTTTTATAAATACAACGCATGCAACTGGAAGAAGAAAATTTTTATATCATTTTTCTAGAAAATAAAACAGAGAAATTACATTATTTCTCAGAAAACTTATTTACAAAGACAGTGGCATAATTTTTCGATGCAACCCTATGATTAATAGCCCAATAGTTATCATGAAACCCTCCTTGTCAACTAATGGAGTTGAAAAATTCAAAACATCAAATTCAATGAAGGACTCTTTCCACAAGAGGCGAACACAGGTTCGGGATTTTGAGCCTTAATCAACAATACAAGAGGAACCTCTAAAAAAAATCCGTAACAACATTACAAAGGAACTGTAAGTTTGATAATCGCATGCCGCTGCGCTAACCTTAGAAGCAAATATTGAGACTACCTAGTACCTAAAATAGGAGAAACAATAACAGGTGAAACCCTTGTTGCGACCACAAAGGAAATGAGACCACACCGAAAGCAGTTAGAAAATCTGTACCTGCACAAATACAAATTCCATTTCGGAAGTTAGATATCTCAATTAACAAGGAATTGGGAATAACAAACACAACGAGCAACAGTGGAACCGAGAACAAAGGGGTCTAGCATACCTGGAAAAGTCGACTCCAACTGAAATGAAGTTCTTCTACGGAATAGACAAAAGAAAGAACTTAGTTTCCAAAACTCTGAGTTTAGTAGGAAACATTAACAAAAAAATGAAAACAAATACAGTAAAAAGGAATAGTCTTGGAAACTTACCCGCAAAAAAACAAGAAGCCAAGCGACAAAGTGGGCATAGCACTCTGTAAACCTCGATGCCATATGTTGAGCGACGCATGCGAAAGGCTAAGAGACAACTACTATAACAAGAAGAAGAAACCACTGAGTAATAGGGCAGCCTGTGCTCTTAACACAGTGTTGTGAACACGGCTAAAAACCAAAATCACCAGCAGTGTTATGACTGCAAGTGAACACAAAGCGTTCAGTAAATAATAAATCAGAAAGGCGGAAAGAAAAACACGTTCGGAGGACAAACGTTGCGACCGATTGCAGAGCAGCAACACACAACAAAACCCTCCTTGCAAATGGGACAAGCGGTTAGGGTTAGGGTGAGGTTGTTCACCCCAATCCATCGTAAACCTCCAGCTACCGTAGATCTCTCGGTGATCCGACGGTGGGAAGGTAAACATATGTCATAATCATGAAACCCCAATTGATGAGATGGTACGATTAATATGTACAAATATTATATTCTAAACCAAGATTGTTAATCAAAAATGATATTTCCAGATTCACAATCAATAAATCGTATTTCCTTGGGACGACCAAACATGCCAATATGTGCACCATTATGAGTTTTAGAACCAAAGTAATCAATATGAAGTACTGTGATCGCATGTTACCGTAACTGCATTTATATAAACATAACGGCGAAACTTAGCATAAGCACCATTGAGATATGTCAAGCAGAGTCAAATTAGCATAACATAGTTTAAGGAGCAAGTAAGTTTTAATATTTCCGTAGATTATATAGTTAAGTAAAAAAAATTATGTGATGACTAGTAGGTTGTTACAATAGTATTCATAAATCAAAAAATAAGAGTTATCTCCAAGTTAATTATGTTCCTTTAATTATTTTATCTCAAATTAATTAATTAAAAAAAGATCATATCAATACATGTCATATTGGACATGTGGTATTGATGAGACATTGTATTAGCCCATAGTAATTTAACATGAACTAAAATGAGATAAATATCCATAATTAATAACATTGTTATATGTTTTTTTGAAATTTATATATGTCATATATTAATTCTTTTTTAATTAATAATAATAATGACTTAAAATAACATTATAATTTTATTTTATTTTTTATAATTTTTTATTATTATTTAAATGTTAATTGATGTTTATCCCTATTTACTCGCTATTTAAATTATAGAACTACACTAATATAATTTTGTATAAACATGTCAACATAAAAACTACACTAATTATAATTAAATTAGCTTTTGATTCGTGAAAAGTTTATATCAAAGGAAATAAATTGAAAGCTAATAGAATTGCTTAGTACGGGAAAGTAATTTGGTAATTGTTATGAGAATATTGTCTCCGTACCTTTTTCTTGGAGTTTGGTGGTAGTAGAATATAATAATGTATAAGTAATTAAATTCAGATGAACGCTCTAATAGAATTGCGGAGTACGGGAAAGTAATCTCCGTACCTTTTTCTTGACGTGGAGTTTGTGGTAGTAAATATTTACTCTAGAAGTTAATAATGTATAAGTAATTAAATTATGTTGAACGCACTAAGAAACCTATAGCCAGGAATTATCATCGAGAGTTTGAGAGCTAGAATTTTGAAATCAAGATGCATTGTATTTAATAAATATTGAAAAAAATGTTATGCTGTTATTTAAATTTATTAAAATATATGAGAATGGTTTAGATTTATTTTAATTTTGGATTTATTAAGTGTTTGGAATGATTAAATTTTATTTATTTAAAAAAAGATTGTACTTAAAGAGAAATTTGATCATTTTTTTAAATCTAGAGTTAAGATGGATCTAGACTAATTTAACTATTAATTATAATTTTTTTCTATATGATTTAATGAGTCCAAATATCTGTGACCACTAAACTCATAAAATCTATATAACAAGCATATCCATATAAAAAGATCACTTTTTGTTGACTCAACTACTAAACATGACCTATAAAATATCAAAAAAAATAAACCCATAACATCTCAATATGAAAAATACTTAAAATATTAATTTTTAAACTTATATTAATATATTAATTGTTTTTATAATTAATAATAATTTAAAATAATATTATAATTCAATTATTTTTTTATATATTTTTAATTATTTTGATACTTATTATAAATTAATTCTTATCAAAATTTATTAACTATTTAATTTATATTTATTAACTATTTAATTTATATTGCTCCGCTAATGCAATTTTATACACATTAACATCCTATATAAAATTATGTCCATGATTAAACATATTGATATTCTCTATAAAATCACACACAATTTTGGAATAAATTAAAAGAGAGCACGGTACGTATATGTACATTGCGTTATACTGAATTGGGAATGATTATGGAATATAGAAAGTTTATGGTAATGGGTTTAGGTCGGTGTAGTTATCATATCTACATTGGTGAGTGTTTTATTGAATGAAGAATTGTTGTGGAAGATAGAAATTGGTTTGGAATGTAAGCGGGTGTTATTATCACGGTGTTAAAAGTATACATATTTTATTGGTTTTTAAATTTTAAATATTAGAAGATTATGAAGTGTATATCTATATAGGTATAGGTCGTTTTGGTTTTTAAAAAAGTTTATATCCACGATATAATTGTTCTATTTTTAGAAATAGATTGGAAGTTATTAGAATAATCAAAGATATGAAACGATTATCAAGTAATCAAATGTTCCACATAATGTTTTAGACAAGTTAGCTTTGGTTCCGAAAAACCTTTATATTGAAAGTATGATTGTATTTCAGTGAATTTGGTTTTGATTCGTGAAATAAATGTTTAAGAAATAAATTGGAAGCTAATAGAATAGAGAAATGAAGTTGAGTATTAGAAAATAATTTGGTAATTGTTATGAGAATATGGTTTTATAGTATTTTTTGTGAGGAGGAGTTTGGTGGTAATAAATATTTATTTTATGAGTTAATAATCTAGAATATAATTATGTATAACTAACTAAACTATGTTGAATATTTCAAAAATTTATAAGGAGGAAATATCATATAGAGTTTGAAAGTTTAAATATTGTAATCTTCCAAATACATAGTGGGAGTCTTTGAATTAAAGTGGGAGAAGCCAGAAGGGTTTCGTGCCCCTTATTATTTTCTCAATACCTCTATGGTCTTTTTATCCTTCTAGATCGGCCTTCACAATACTGTCCCAAACTATCATCACAATACTCTAGGGCCAAAGGTCTTATTTAGTTTCTCTTATGAATTGGCCTGGGATCTCCTCTAATCATGACTTCTAAAAGTTGGTCCTTCAATGAAAACCTTTCTTATTGTGTGCACTTATTTATTCCGTCGGGACAAAGGTCTTCTTGGACACATTAGTTATTATATTATATGCATTGGCCCTATTTTGTGTACGCTCCTTGTGTGTCATTGGAAGCTCATTTCTTTCATTTCCACGTAATCATGCTCCTTTGTGTTGGCATAATGAAAATACACTCACAACAGCCCGTCAAAATAGAAACTCTTAGCAGGACCCACTTGTTCCTTTGACCAAGGCTTCCGGTCCGCTCTTATTAGCTACCACAATGAGGCAAGGAATTTATGGAAGTCGTTGAGGTGGAACCTTCAGGCGGGACCCACAATTCCATAGTAAGTTCGATCCTCATTGCCCACTCTTTCTCACTATATATGCTCCTTTCTTCCCTCTGGTTTAAGGCCTCTGACCTGGCACCTGACACTTGACATTTTTGTCTCTCGAAGATGTTACTTAATGGTTTCCTTGTCACTTCAAAAATCCTAAGTGTTATTCCTCTCGCTTGTATATTTGGAATTCGGCCCTATGGAGCTTTCAATCTCCTTCTTTGCTCCTACTGTTACTCCTTCGGTTTTTCCCGTTGCAGGCTTACACCCAAAAATCTGACATTGGATTCTTCCTGATATCACTATGCTTCCACTGCACCTGCAAACATATTCAACCACCTCTATCTCAGTCTTGCACTCCTCTATAACTTGCTCCACCTCTAAATTGGTTCCACTGCTTCCAATTTCTTTGGGATTCGAGAAACTCTCGATCATTGATCATATAATTGATCAATGATCAACACTTCCATTCCTTCTATTATAAAAATGAGTATGCTTCAATGATAACGAGACCTTCAACTCTCTGTTGGCCTCCATGCATGCTTCCTCTGTGCTACTCTGGTCCAACAATGATATATATACATTTATGAAACCTTCTTGAGCTTTGACCACACCTACAACATATTTATGTAACACTCATGGTCAATATGGACTCAAGGTTAATAACTCATTTAGCTAGACTCAATTATACACAATGATAGGGAATAAATTCCAACCAATTCAAAACCACGCGAATAGAGTTCCATTATGAAATAATCAAACATATTTAAAATAGGCCCTCTCTGGCCTGATTACAATGATGAAACCCTTCTTAGCCGTATGGCCCTATTCGGCCTTCTCTATCACCCTTCTTGGCTCTACTCCTACACACCTCTTCTTTACTCTATCTCTTATTACCTGTTTATACAAAAAAATTCAGAACTAAATTTTGGTTCAAATCCACTATTTCTTCACCTAAACTAGATCCTCTAGATCCATATTTCTCTCAAAATATCTAACTAACCCTCAAATCTCTCTAACTCTCTCAATATTCTTGAGATCTTTCCCAAATAATAGATGATTACAATTTCATTTCTAAATACATATTTTTTCTAGAACTCTCTAAAACAAAACAAAAAAATACAATAATTAAATAATTACATTCAATTAAGGAACCAACTCCATTGATAATGAATATACCTCTATCCTAGTCAAAATCCATTTTGACTTGAAAATTAGATGCTCTTGTATAATGGAGTTAAATAAAAACATCCGAATATTAAAAAATTATAACTAAAGTTCATACAAATAAAAAAAATTTAATGCACCCAAGCTTCAAGACTTTCCAAAGAAAAATAAAATAATTCCAAAGTTAAATAAAAAAAAATATTATGGAAAATATATGAAATTTAATATACAGAAGTATGGTGGAAAATATATGAAATTTATTATAAATATATAACATAAACTAACTCCATAAATAAATATGGAATTATAATTTAATTTAATTGGGGAAAGATGGAAAGTGAGATGGCAAAACAAATAAAGAAGTTGAATTGCATGAAATAGTGCATTACATTTTCCACTTTATTATATAATTTTTTTACACTATGTTTAATAGAAAAAATGGTTTGTTTTAACTATCCTAAGAAGATTGTTATACAAATATGAATTCATCATAGGGATGTGATGTATAACAAGATATTACGACCAAGTATCAACATGCAATTAAGCAAATTCATCATATAAAAAATATTTGAGTAGTTTAAATAAGCTATTACGAACCAGTAAATTACAAACCTTCACATATTCATGAGGATTTGAATGCTTTAATTCAGCTATATATATTCCGGAATTTTTGGAACATAAAATAAGAAATAAAATTGGGTGACTTTCAATATGATCTTTGACCTACCCAAATCTACATTTTGTAGTGATATGGATGCCACCAAGAATGATTTTGAGTTATTCATAAGCTTGTTGGATGCATAACAGTGACATTAACTAATCATTATGTTTTGTTTTTTTTGGTGGGGTTAGTGATTGATAATAGCTTTAGCAGTAACAACCAACTTACTTTTATATTTCTATCTATTATACTTTGAATATATGAGATGCCATATTTCTATATATTATACTTTGAATATATGAGATGGCATGAACCTGAACCTGCAACCTCCTTAATTTGTTCTTCTTGAGCTTTGTGCTTTATTTTCCATAATGTTTCACTTTCTTCATTATTCAATGATTTCTTTCTCTCAAATACACATGTCAACAAACAAACAAGCCCACCCAAAATGATAAAACAAATATGTACAAAACAATATTAAATTTTTTCATGTTAATATTGAATCATTCTCTGCAATTGTACCTTTTGGACAACTAGAAGTGGGAGAATCTCAGCCTGACATTAACAAACCTATTTCTCTATAAGTTCCCTTAAACCAAAATTTCAGTCAAATCAAGCAAAATTTCTCCACTTACAACTGCCGCGTACTAGCCGCCTTCACTTACACACTAGTCGCCTTAGATTCGGCCCCAAATCAGGATATTAAGGTTAACGTATCCACAATCATGTATGTATGGCATTCCATCTTCTTTAGTCTACAAAATTTCAATTTAGTGAAGAATTACAATTTTAAAATAAATATGGGTTTTGCATTTGTAAATACTTATAAATGGTATGAGTAAAACATGATTGCATAAGTTGGTTGTGATTATTAGTGAAACTAGGAGCTAGGAGAGATAGAATTAAGTTGGTTGTGATTATTAGTGAAACTAGGAGCTAGGAGAGATAGAATTAAAGTTGATAACTCATCTAATTGTTTGTCCAATCAAGTATTTATAAATTAATATTTTAAATTACAATAAAAATATATTGTTTGTTTTTGGAGTTTAACTTTAGGTTTTGCATATAACAATTAAATTGCAAGTAGATTTTTTAAACTATAATAAAAATTAAGTTGTTTGTCTTTAAAGTTTAACATTAGGTTTTTCATATAGCTTTAAAATTGTAAATTGATTGCTAGAGTCTTATCTTAGTAAGATTATCTTAAAAATTATAAAGCTATGTAAAGAAAGGTCTTGACCATTTTCATATTAAAATTTATGATAATTGTCTAAATATACTTTGTTCTATACAAAGAAGTGAATATATTTTTATTTAGTAATTTTCAATTTTAATAATTAGAAAACATATTTTTGTTTGTTATGTTGATAGTGCATTAGTTATGTCAATAAGTATGTTTATTTTGGAATAAGACTTCTAGAATTTTAATTTAATTATCAATAATTATTAGTTCAATCATATAAATTAAATGGTTGGTAAAGCTAATAAGAATCAATCCATAATAAGTATCAATACACTTCCTTCATTCTACACCTCAAATCGTTAAAACTAAAAGAAATCATAAACTAAAATATAACTTTATTTACAATAATAATAATTATTATTAATGATAAGAAGAATTAATATAAGTTAAACTTAAATACATTTAAAAAAAAATGTAACAAGATTATTACCTATGGTATTTACTCCCACTTTATCATGAAGTTTTTCAATAAGGTTTTGTTACAATACCATGTGTTGTTACCACTATTTATCAATCTCACATGCCCAAAAAAAAACCATGACTCATTTCTTATGAGATTTGTTGATATGACATTTTTTAATTAATGAATTTAATTAAAATGAAAAAAAGAATAATTAATTTGGAAATAAATATCAACTTTTAATGTGTATATTACTAAAAATATTGTAGAATATTCCATGGAAGTTAAATCCCCACCATCCATCTAATTATTATTGATAATTCAATTAAAATTAGAGAAGTATTATTCCAAAATAAACATTACATATTAATTATTTTTACCAATAATAATAATAAATAATAATACTAATACTAATAATAATAATAAATTATAATTGATTTTTAACACATAATAATAATTAAAAATAAAAGTATTATTATTATTGTTATTATTATTATTATTATGAGACTTATTATTAAATCCCTCGATGAGGTGTCTTATCATAATGTCATTTGGAGGCGGAGTGCGAGGTATAGACCAACCAACTGCCACGCACCAATGAAGAGCATTGAAGGCTTTCGCACGGTTCGGGTTATGGCTCATTGGAAGAAGCACTGACACGTTGGGTGTAGGGGAATAACAAGGATGTTGGGTAGACAAAACACATTTTGCAGCGTCTAGGCGATGGTGAATGTTAGCCGGGAGATACCACCTTTTGTTGTGGTGCTTGCTCTCAAGCTATGGCTTAAGCCTCAAGCGCGAGGTGTGCATTGGAATGACAGGGAGGCTGAGAGTTGGGCCTGGTGTTGTATGTGTCCGTGGGATTCTGGTAACCTCGTTTTAGAAGTGCAGTGGGCCGCAGTTGAGGTGATTTCTGCTCTGTCGACGATGAGGAAGAAGCCCAATTAGCATGTTTTCTACGACGAATACAATCATGTGCGGTGAAGTGGTTTGTGTTGGTTGTGGAGGAGGAAGGGGAGCAGTGTTGGTGTGGGATCAGGTGGCACTCTAGTTTAGTGAAACCCTGGTGCATGCGCCAATGTTGGTTCTCTTCTGCATCACGAAGGAGAGGGACATGGTTGTCAGGACCATGGTGTTTGCTTGCGAGATGGAGGTTGCTAGTGGGTGGGCAAGAGGGGCTGGTCTATGCACTGGAAATTCAATCAAGTGGGAAGCATCATGTGCGGGAGACCAGAATTCTTGACTGGTAGGAGCATGGAGTGTGAAGAGCGAGTGCATGCCACGACAAAGAGGATGAGCACGCAGAGGTGGTCTCAGGCGCAGAATGGAGGAATGGAGGATGAATGGGGACTCGAGTTTCGATTCAAAGTCCATGGAGAGCCAACACTTTGTGGAAACGATGGCAGTCTCTCCTTCTCATTCTCTAGGACAAGTCGACACTCTGGTCACCCTGGATGTGATTTTAGCCCAACTCCAGCACATTCTGCTCAATTTGTATAATACGTGGGAACAGAGGTATGAAGAATGAAATGAGCTCATTGCATACATAAATGATATTCATCACATGCAAAATGAAACTCTAGATGCTTTGGAGAGTCTACGACGTTAGCTGAGGCGTTCCCACGACCACGCCCGAGCACTGGAAGTCTAGGTAGAACACATAGAATCTCATTTCCACAACCATGCAGATTTCTTTGCAAGGCCACCAACAACCCCCCATAATCGTCCCCCATGAAACTTTGTTCTTTTCTTGTTTTTTGTCAGTTTTGTGCTCGAAATAACCAATGAAACCGTTTTCCTTGCCCTGCACCAAAGACTGTTGTTTCTATTTTTGAAGCTTGGGTTGTTGAGATGTAACACAACCATGTTGTTGTGCAACGTCGATCTCATCATATAAATATGATTTTGACTAACAAAAAAAAATGAGACTTGTTAAGAAATAAGTGTTTTGATGTTTATTGACTATTTAATTTATCTAAACTAAACTAGTGTTATTCATTTTTAACAATGATCATCTTCATTTACTTTTTATAATGTAAATCAATACAAGACAATATAATTAATGATTTGAATTCTCTTTCTTTTATAAATATTTATGGTTGATTAAAACTATATATATATATATATATATATATATATATATATATATATATATATATATATATATATATATATATATATATATATTAGTTTTAAAAATATTTTAAAAAATTAGTGTAATAAAGCATTAAAATGATAAAATAAATTAAGATATAAGAGGATGATTAAGGGTATGATTTTTATTAAACTAGGAATAATTTTTCATTAGTTTTATGGTATATTATTATAAAATAAATAATAAACATTTTTAAAATAAGAATAAATTTTTATGATGTTTATGGTGAAATTTTGGGTTTGTTAATTCTCAAAACACCATAATATAAAAGAGAGTGTTATCTTTGTAACATTAAAATGATCGACAATAAAAACATTTTATCATAAATTGTTTAGTATATATTTAAATTACAAATTTTAACTTTCTAAAAATTTATTACAGTATGGATTTTTTTAACCTTTTAACTTTTAACTTAATAAAATTATAATGATTTTTTCAAAATTCTCATCTTGAGAATGAACCTCATTAGCAAACTCAAAACCTTCATCATTCAAAAATCTAATGCGACACATAGAAAAACAAATCAGAATCCCAAATCTATATAAAAAAATCTTCTAATATTTTTGTGCATAAAATTTTAAAATTTCACATAATATTTTATTTTCTTAAAATTGATAAATTAAATTTAATCTTAAAAAAAATATTAATCATCCACAACTACATCAACAAACTTTCTTTTAAATTTAATTCTCATAAATTTAAAACTATATCTTTTATATATATATATATATATAAATGTTATTTCACATTAGACAAACTTATTTTAATTATATATTTTTAATTAAACTACGATTTTTATAATTATATAATAAAAAACATAAAAAAAAACTTATTTTTAATTATATATTTTTTATTAAAATATTTTTTTATGATTAAATAATATTTTAGAAAAAAAATATTATTTTCCAATATTTAATGTTGGTGTTAAGAAAGCATAAGTAAATGAATGAGTTTGAACCTTCTATTTTTTTTACTTTTGTTTGACAATTATTTTATTTATTTTGCTGATAAACATATCTCTTTCAAAATAGAGATTCCAATCTTTTATGTTTTTTTAATTTTTTTAATTTAATTAAATACATTAAAAAAAATTATAGTTAAAAATTTAATTTCTTATTTATTTTTAATTATAAATATTTAATTCATATATTTATTATTTTTATAATTAATAATATCAACTATTTAAAATAAAATTATAATTTAAATTTTTTTAATTTAATTTTTCATTTTGTTACTTAAAATATAAATGTTTGATTCATACATTTATTATTTTTATAATTAATAATAATAATAATAATGATTTAAAATAAAATTATAATTTAAATATTTTTAATAGTCTACAATTTGTTTTCCTATATAATTATCACTCAAAAATTTATTTTTATAAAAATTATAAATCACAAAAACCTAAATTCAATAAAATTAAAATATATCATAAAAATATTATAATTAAAATTTACCATCATGTAATTTACATAACTATATTACTTCCAAGAAAAATCTCAAAACACTACAATAATCAATTACAAAAATTCACATAATGTAATTTATGTAACTATATTACTTCAAAAGGAATTCTCAAAAGACTACATTAATCAATTACAATATTTAGATAAAATGAACACGAAAGTCATCCAGATATATGTAAGTATCTTAGGCTCAAGTTAATACTCTATTTTGGCATGATGGCTATTGGTGAAAGTCTCCAGTGTCATTATTAAGTGATGTTGAATTTGACAATAACTTAATCCACCCAAATTACTTTGAAAAAGCATGGAGGACCACATAGACATTGGCATCCAGGACCACATAAACATAGACATTGGCAGGGAAGGGAAATGTAAATGCGCACACGTATGATGAAGTGGGTAATCACTTATGAAGCAATCCATTTATTTACGATATGAGGAGAGAGCCGAGGTCCACAAACTGATTCCTTGCGGTCGTAATATCGTGGAAAGAAAGGGATCTTCAAAATTTCCAAGTCAACACGCGTGCCATCCAAGATTGAAGGTTCAGCGAATTACGTGAGCCATCTGACAATACGAAATTTAGAAAATTTGTATTGGAAAGCGAGACAGGCTTTATATTTTTGGCCCACTTGCAGGCCCACCCTCACCGTCACTGTCTCTCCAATTCTTCAACACTTCAACCACCATTACTTTCTTCACACTATATACTCAGACACTGGTTCGCGCTCTTCAACTCATTCCTGCCCATACTATCCTCTTCACCTGATTTGGACCTCTGTATGCATATGAGATTCCAGAGATGTGGTTGTGTGACTGTTTGTTTGTTTTAGTGGCATTATTGGGAGTTAATGATGGAAGAAGAAGGCCTGGTTGGCTAAGCAGCTGACAGAAGAGAGTGGGCACACATAACTCCCAGCATTGTTTATGTGCGGAGCAATGCGTGCCCACCGTCTCTTTCTGTCAGCTCTCAACGGACGGACGATCTTCAATACCGTTACGATCGTTATGACGTGTGAGAGCTGAGGTTTGATTATGGTTGTTTCGATTATTCTAATAAGGTAACAAGTTACTGATTCATCATGATTTTTTTTATTTTTTTTTTAAATCTTTTACTACTTTAAATTTTAACATTGGTTAATTTTGCGTTCCTGGTATCATCCCTATATATTTTTTCTTTTCTTTTCCTTTTTCATTTGAAAATTTTCACTCTTGGATCAGGTAGAGCTACAAGGGTTCTTTCTGGTCTTTGTTGTGAGCATTTAAAATTTGTTTAAAAATGGTTCCGTTCTTGTTTATAAATGTCGCTGTCGCTTACAAATTCTAATCCAAAAATAAAGAAAGGAAATTTGGAAAACGCGTATATATGTAGTTGACGTGCCCGGTTAAATGGTGATCCGGATTTAATTCATGGTTTTATATTGTTTATTTGTAACTGATCCAACTTTTGTTAGCCCACTGCGTGATACTTCCACGATTTCGAGGATGTTTGTTGAGCAGATGCGTTTTACCAACCGAATAACTGGAAGTATAAGCTGAGTATTTGAATAAAGCATAGACTAACATGCTTCTGTACTGATAAACTGCATTTCAAATTTTGTATATGCGTCTGTTTATTGTTTGTAGATTTGCACCAGATTGAAGGCTGTTTTCGCCTTCATGCGATTTGTATTTTGAATTTCCATGCGGAAACAGAAAACGGTTCATTGGTTATTCAATTCACGAGTGAAACAAGATATTGTGGATATGACAAATATGATAGGAAATATATTAAATACCATGGACTAAGGAATAAGGAATATTAAATACGATGCAATAAGTCATTTTTAAGTCTGGGCAATTAATATTTGTGGTTTTATGGTTTTATTAATGTATGGGCAGTATATGTTACTTATTAAATTTTGTATTTGACTAAATGAATGTAAGGATTAGCATATATTTTTCATTTGTATTAATGAAATTATAGTTCTTCAAATATTAATAATCATTTCTATTTTATTTATGGAAAAATCAATTTTTATGGTACTTAATATTGACCATGCAGAAGATCATCTAAAGTTGTTAATATAGATTCATCTCAGATAATAACATATTCATTGAAAACGTTTTTTTATTTATATTTGTTTTTGAGTTTATAATTTTTTTTTTTTTAAATTATAAATTTAAATTATGTAATTTTAAAATTTTGAATGTAATAAATATTTTGATACTTAATTTATTCATAAATTTTAAAACACATTTTAAATAACAAAAAATCACTTTATTATTGAAAAAAAAAAACTTTATTACTGGAAATTATTGAGAAATTTTAACTTAATGAAACTGCATTTATCCTTATCCTTATTGCTTCATAAGTCTACTTCGATTTCCATTAACTCGACTTCTATTTTCATTTATCAATATTCCAGGGTCACACTTGTCAAAAGCGTTATGCAAGATCCTGTTTTTCTCCACTGTTAAACAAAACTAATATGATTCTGACCATCCACTTTGTGCTTGTAGTTGAAAAGGTCCACGTGCTGGAACAAAACATCTTATGGCGCAATCTGATAAAAGCGCTTACACTACCGAATGATTGAACGATATTTTAAATCATATGCCAGGACTGCCCTTTCAAGGCTGGAACTATCAAAGTAGAATGTATGATACAGATCGCTTTATATATTGCTTATTATCAATCTCTCTTTTTCCAGAAAACGAAAACAATTGTTTTTATTAATAAAAAACAGTACATAATCCATATAGTTATTGTCTGGCTCTCCTAATTAACCTGATCATATTCATATGATGCATAATCATTCTGAGTATGCCTCTCGTAGGAGAAAGGCACTTTAACATAACATCCAAGCAAAAAAAATATACATTTTCAACCTAAAGATTATGAAAAAGAAATGTACATGTTGAAAATTACTGTCACCTGCTAAACACTGGAAGCCGCTTTCCATTTTAATTTTCATGTCTTTAATGCAGAGCTGCTTTCTATTTTGACGCAAAGTCAAGATCAATCGTTTTTTTTCAGTTCTTTGCAGTTTTGAAAGAACGCTTTCCATTTTAATTTTCATGTCTTTAATGCATAGCTGCTTTCTATTTTGACGCAAAGGCAAGATCAATCGTTTTTTTTCAGTTCTTTGCAGTTTTGAAAGAACAGAGGATTTCTATTTTGAAACAAAGCAGTTTGATTTTTTTTGAATGCGGGAGAGTTGTTGATTGAGGACCGGCGGTCCCCACAGCCACAACAGCAGTCCCACAAAACTGTGGTCCCCAATGCCAAGTCAGTCGTCACGTCAGCATACACCCGGCATCATTTCATTGGAGAGGAATTTTGTTTTGCCCGCTCACCAAGCAGAGAACTGGACCTGAAATTGTTTTAGGGTGGATTTAATTCAGATTTTGGGTCACAACTTGTGCTTGCGTCAGCAGGGCCAAATCGGGCCCGATACGGTTTATAGGGCAGATTTGAATCAATTTTGCGTCACAATTGGGCTGACGTCAGCGCCCAAATTTGTAATGCGAAATCCCTCATTGCAATTTGGTTGAATGTCGTTTTGAAGTTCGGGGTTTAAGTTTTATGAAGGTTTGTGTTTTAAATATTTTGTATAGCGCAGTGTAAAAGGTTTTTTTAACCTTTAGTCTTATACGTCATATGTGATTTATGTAGTGAGCCCCAACAATTTTTTTTGGGACTTTAGTTTTAATTTTATTTTAATGTAAAATGTGTTGCGACATAAATATAAGAAGGCCCGAAAAGGTGGTTGAGTTGTAATGTTATTGTATTTGCACGACAGTGCATTTTTATTAAGAGACAGAGCATAGAAGATTTACATAGTATTGTATGTTTTAGAGAGTGACAGAGAAGAATTGAAAGCACTATGTTTTGCAGCAATCTTGTTATTTTATTTTGTAAACCCTCTCAGTGAGGAAGAATTTGTAATAGCTCTTTTTAGTTATTGAATGAAATAGAAGTTTGTTTTCAAAGAATTGAAACTCTGTCTCCTGTCAAGAAAATTTTAATTTCTCTATGTTAGAAGAGGAGAGTATTACTCTCTCCATTGTTGTTCTGGAATTTTCAAATATTCCAACATGGTATCAGAGCTAGTCGAGGCTCTTTGAAGGTCAAAGAAGCTGAAGGAAATGAGTTCTTTGTTGCAGCAGCGTCTCCAGCAGTGTGAAGACTCAGCCAAAATGAATTCAAGGTATTTCTCTATACAGTTTATTGTGTTACTGTTGCAGAACAGTCAGTTATTTTAAATACATAGTCAAGTTTTTTTTTGAATCATAGTTAAGAGTGCAGAATGGCCGGAGCCAGCGCTAGCATGGGTATTGGAAATATCCACCTCCCACTATTTAATGGGAAAAATTATGACTATTGGTCAATAACTATGAGAGCTTTACTTGTCTCCCAAGACTTATGGGAATTTATTGAGGATGGCTTTGAAGAGCCAGTAGATGAATAAGATTTTGATGATTTAACTCAGGAAGAGAAAGAGTTGCTGAAGAGCAATAGGAAGAAAGACTCCAAAGCTCTCTTCTTATTATATCAAGCAGTGAATGAGAGTGTGTTTCCGAGGATAGCAGCAGCCAAGAGATCCAAAGAAGCATAGGAAACTCTCAAGACAGCCTATCAAGGCATGGAAAGAGTGAAGACAACAAAACTTCAGTTGCTGAGGAGAGACTTTGAGACTCTCTGTATGAAAGAGTCAAATACTATTGACTCATTCTTCACTCATGTGATTGGAATAGTCACACAAATAAGATCTCATGGAGAGACTCTTGAAGACAAGAGGATTGTGGAAAAACTCTTGAGGAGTCTACCCTCAAGATTCGATGTGATTGTCACCACCATAGAGGAGACTAAGGATCTCACAAATTTTTCAGTGGATGAGCTACATGCATCACTGATGACTCATGAGCAGAGATTGGATAGGAGTGAAAACTCATCTCTTGAGCATGCCTTTAAGACCCAAATGTCTTTCGGAAGAGGAAGAGGGCAAGGCAAAGGAAACAATAGAGGAAGAGGCAGAAGCCAAAACAGAGGTGGAAGGAACAGTCCAGCAAATGCTCAAGGAAGGGGCAGCAATCCAAATCAGCATCAAGGCCAAGGCAGCAGCCAACAAAGTGGTCAGCAGAATGCTCAATGACAAAGGTATGATAAGTCCAATGTCCAATGTCACTATTGTAAAAAATATGGTCATTATGCTAATGAATGTAGAAAGAAGCAACATGATATGGGAAATAGAACTAGTGCAAATTTCACTAGAGAAAATATCAGCCAAGATAATTTGTTTTTAGCTTGTAATATGGTTGAAGAAAAAAGTGAGGATTTATGGTTTCTAGACTCCGGTTGCAGTAACCATATGACAGGAAACATAGCAATGTTTTCTATGTTAGATGAGTCTGTGAAATCACAAGTCACACTAGGAACTGATATCAAAGTTTATGTTATGGGAAAAGGAGATGTAAATGTTTTAACAAGGAAAGGTGCAAAGAAATCCATAGCAGATGTTTATTATGTTCCAGGAATGAAGTGTAACCTTTTAAGTATTGGAAAACTTGTTCAAAAGGGGTAAAATGTATTTTTTGAGGATGATGTTTGTACCATCATGGACAAACCACCCAGCAAACAATGTATTGTTGAAGTGAAGATGACAAGGAATAGGATGTTCCCTCTTAGAATGAGAGCAGATTTGAATAATGGTGAAGAGAAAGCAGTAGTGGCACAAGAGGCTATCCAAAGCGAACCAAAAGATTAAAATTGGTTGTGGCACTTGAGATTTGGACATCTCAACTTTGGAGGTCTTAACTTGTTGAATAGAAAAGGAATGGTAAGAGGTTTACCATTGATAGAGAAACTGGACAGCCTTTGTGAAGGCTGTATCTTGGGGAAACAACACAGAGAAAGTTTTCCTTTCGGGAAAAGCATAAGGGCAAAGGCACCCTTAGTGATTGTCCACTCATATTTGTGTGGACCAATGCAAACTCCATCTCTTGTTAGCAGCCACTACATGTTAACACTCATAGATGATTTTACAAGAAAAACTTGGGTTTACTTTTTGAAAAATAAAAGTGAAGTGTTTGAAAAAATTTGCAATTTCAAAGCACTTGTGGAAAACCAAAGTGGGCTGCACATCAAAGTCCTAAGGACTGATAGAGGAGGTGAGTATATCTCTAAAGATTTTCTACATTTTTGTAGAGAAAATGGTATTCATAAGCAGTTTACAACAAGATATACTCCGCAGCAAAATGGAGTAGCCGAAAGGAAAATAGAACCATAATGGATATGGTAAGGAGTATGTTAAAGGCAAAGCATTTGCCTAATGATTATTGGGCTGAAGTTGTACATTGTGTAGCATACATTTTGAATAGGTGCCCCAACAAAAGCAGTTATGAACAAAGTGCCGGAAGAGGCATGGAGTGGCACAAAGCAAGGTGTCACACATATGAAAGTTTTTGGATGTGTGGCTTATGCACACATTCCGGATCAGCTAAGGAAGAAGTTGGACAGCAAGGGGGAGAAATGTATTTTCATTGGATACAGTGAGGAATTCAAGGCTTACAGGTTATACAACCCATCCACCAAGAAGTTTATTGTGAGTAGATATGTTCAGTTTATTGAAGAGGAAGCTTGGGATGGAAGCATAGAGAAAACAATGAATGTTAAACACTTTTTATCTCATGATGAAAATGATGATGAGTTGGTTGAAATACATCCCCAAACAACAGCACCAACACAAGGTCAGCAAGGCACACCCTTGAGGAGAAATGAAAGTGCTTCTCCAAGCACACCACAAGGAGGAAATTCAAGTGCTTCTTCAAGCACTTGTACACCTAGTGAAAGAGGTAAGAAGTTCAGAAATTTGAATGACATTTATGCGCAAGAGGTAGCAAATGAAGGTATCAATTCTTTGTTTGCTTTATATTGTCATGTTGATGACCCTATTCATTTTTAGGATGCTATTAAAGATAAGAAATGGATAGAAGCTATGGATGAGGAGATAAATGCCATAGAAAGAAACAAGACTTAGGATTTTGTTGAACTCCCAAAAGGTAAAGATGTCATTGGAGTTAAATGGGTCTACAAGACCAAGAGTAATGCTGAAGAAAAAATAGAGAGACACAAGGTCAGACTTGTTGTCAATGGATATAAGCAGAAGCATGGGATAGATTATGAGGAAAATTTCGCACCGGTTGCTAGAATGGAAACTGTGAGAGCAGTGCTATCCATAGCAGCACAAAACAAGTGGAAAGTTTACCAAATGGACGTGAAGTCAACATTCCTAAATGGAGTGTTAATGGAAGAGGTTTACATTGAACAACCTCTCAGCTATGAAAATAAATGCCAAGAGCACAAAATGTGCAAGTTGAAGAAAGCTCTTTATAGGCTGAAGCAAGTGCCAAGAGTGTGGTACAGTAGAATAGATTCCTATCTACTGGAAAATGGATTTGAAAAGTGTGAGGGAGAACCCACCCTCTACATCAAAGAAAAATATGGTAAAATGTTGATTGTAGTTTTATATGTTGATGATGTCATTTTCACAAGTAATGGTGATTACCTTATTGAAAATTTTAAAACAGTCATGAAAGAAGAATTTGAAATGAATGACATGGGTTTGTTGAAATACTTCTTAGGAATAGAAGTAGAAAAAGATGAAAATGGGATTTTTATCTCACAAGAAAAATATGTAAATGAAGTGCTTGAAAGTTTTAATATGCAGGAGAGAAAAGCAACGATCACCCCCACAGTGATGGGATTAAAACTCAACAGAGAGGACAACAGCAAGGATTTTGATCCTAGCTTGTACAAGAGCATAGTTGGAAGCCTCATGTATTTGACTACAACTAGGCCCGACATAATGCATGCTGTTAGTTTGATTTCCAGATTCATGGAAAAGCCAAAGGATGCACATTGGTAGACAACGAAGAGAATTCTGAGGTATGTTAATGGTACCAAAAGGTATGGCATTTTATATGCTGCTTCAGAATGCTCAGATTTAGTTGGATACACTAACAGTGATTGGGATGGAAGTGTAGATGATCGGAAGAGCACTTCCGGTTATGTTTTTCACATCGGTTCAGGAGCCATTTCATGGGCTTCTAAAAAGCAGCCCATTGTCGCATTCTCTACAACAGAGGTAGAATATGTGGTAGCTACAGCAGCAGCGTGTAAAGCAATTTGGATGAGGAGGATGTTAAGAAGTTTGTGTCAAGAGCAGGCAAAGGGAACAGTGATTTTTTGTAACAATAGCTCAGCTATTGCATTATTTAAGAATTTTATGTTTCAAAAGAGGACGAAACACATTGACAAAAAGTTTCATTACATCAGAGAATTGGTAAACAGTGGAGAAATTGTTTTGGAACACTACAGAACTCAGGAGCAGTTTGCAGACATTCTGACCAAGCCATTGGGACAAAAGAGTTTCAAATTTTTGAGAAGATGTCTGGGTATGACTGATAACCCAGCAGCTGAAAGTAAGGGGGAGTGTTGAAAATTACTTTCACCTACTCAGTACTAGCAGCCACTTTCCATTTTAATTTTCATGTCTTCAATGCATAGCCGCTTTCTATTTTGATGCAGAGTCAAGATCAGTTGTTTTTTTTCAGTCCTTTGCAGTTTTGAAAGAACAGAGGATTTCTATTTTGAAACAGAGCGGTTTAATTTTTTTTGAACGCGGGAGAGTTTTTGATTGAAGACCGGTGGTCCCCACAAACACGACAGCAGTCCCATAGAACCGTGGTCCCCAATGCCAAGTCAGTCGTCACATTAACATACACGTGACAACATTTCATTGGAGTGGAATTTTGTTTTTCGCACTCACCAGGCAGAGAATCGGACCCGAAATTGTTTTAGGGTGGATTTAATTTGGATTTCGGGTCACAACTTGTGCTTGCATCAGCAAGCCCAAATCGGACCTGATATGGTTTATAGGGCAGATTTGAATCGATTTTGCGTCACAATATGGCTGACATCAGCGCCCAGATATGTAATGAAAATTCCCTCATTGCAATCTGGTTGAATGTCATTTTGAACTCTGGGGTTTAAGTTTTATGAAGGTTTGCGTTTTAAATGTTTTGTATAGCGTAGTGTAAAAGGTTTTTTTAACCTTTAGTCTTATACGTCATATGTGATTTATGTAGTGAGCCCCAACAGTTTTTTTTGGGACTTTAGTTTTAGTTTTATTTTAATGTAAAATGTGATGTGACATAAATATAAGAAGGCCCGAAAAGGTGGTTGAGTTGTAATGTTATTGTATTCGCACAGCAGTGCATTTTTATTAAGAGACAGAGCATAGAATATTTACACAGCAGTGTATGCTTTAGAGAGTGACAGAGAAGAATTGAAAGCACTGCGTTTTGCAGCAGTCTTGTTATTTTATTTTGTAATCCCTCTCAGTGAGGAAGAATTTGTAATATTTTTTTTTAGTTATTGAATGAAATAGAAGTTTGTTTTCAAATAATTGAAACTCTGTCTCCTGTCAAGAAAATTTTAATTTCTCTGTGTTAGAAGAGGAGAGTATTACTCTCTCCATTGTTGTTCTAGAATTTTCAAATATTCCAACAGTACAGTCATATTCTTCTAAATTAGATCACAAAAAAAAATTCAGATGGATTGTTCAAATATATATTATCTCCAATGCTCACACCCTTGCCATGATGTGAATTAAGAGTAGAAGGGTGCATCATCCTGTGTGAAAGTATTAATGCAAGGTCAGTCATTTGAGAGAAATTGAGGGGATCATTTATAGGATGAAGTAATGGACCAAATCTAGAATAGAAAAATGGAAGTGTTTGCCAGCTCGCTTGATTAGTAGGCTCGCTTGCAGAAGATCCAGAAGAAGACTAAGGCAGAGGGAAATCAAAAGTCTTAATCAATGGAGAGTCCTTATGATGTGAAATATGTATATTTCCAAATGGTAGATTAAGGCTTCTCTTGGACAAAATGTCCGCTCGAGTGTTTTTCTCTCGATATACATGATAAAGAGAGGAGCCCTAAAACTTTTACATTAAATATCTCACCGAGTCAATCCATCCATGCAAACCATGAATACGAAGAGTAGAAACACCTGAAATGCCATCAATGATTATTTTCGAGTCACCATATACATGAACATTGGTCAGATTTAGATTATATGCAACCATGAGCCCACTCCAAAGGGCCAATAGCTCGGCCTTGTTGTTCGAACCATGCCCTCCATTCTAGAAAATAAGATATCTTTCCTCCTCCAAGAGCTTAATCCAAGCCCCATAGCCACATACTCCATCTTGTTGCGCCCCATCAAAGTAAATCGCCAGGATAACAATTGGATGAGGCTGGTAGCGCAAAGATAAATCCACCAGGGTCATCTGAGGAGATGATCGCCCACCCAACCATGACTTCATAATAGATCCATGAATCTGTGTATTGTTCACAGACATACCTTCAAATATCAAGCTATTTTGGGCACACCATGCCCCGTTACCCTTTAAGGCCCACCATAGTGACTTGATGAGAAGTGCATTAGTAAAAATGCAGAGGTTTAAAAGACCCCAGCCTCCATATTTCTTCGGTATTGTGAGACAATCCAATCTACAAAGATGAATTTTTTTAACATTTGCAGACCCAACCCATATGAAATGAGATATGATGGAGTTGATTTTATCAACCTTGTATTCAGGGAGATAATAAATATGTGTCTAATAGACAACAAACTGTGATAATACAGCTTGAACCATAATGTATCTTCCTCCAAGTGATAGCCACTTGTTTGTCCACTTCATAATTATGTTTTTGAATTTGTCAACCAGCCATGTCCAGTCCATGACCTTATAAGCACATGGTTTCAATCGAAAGCCAAGGTAAGTGAAACCCATCTTTAAATGGTTATTTTGAACCCCCATAAACTATGCAATAAAATTAATTTCATCCATATCGCCAGATTCATATATTAAGAAGGAATTTTCTTTATTGATGCTAAGGCCAGTGGCAGCTCCAAACCGGATGAGCATATAACGAAGATAAAATGAGTGATTCCTGATAAGCCTACCAAATACAAGTAAATCATCAACAAATAAAGAGTGAGTAATGCAAACCGTGGAATAGAATGATAGCCTTTCCAAATACCTCGCGTTTTTGGCTAGCTTCAATAAGTCGCTGAAGGCATCCATAATAAGAATAAAGATAAGAGGGGACATCACACAACCCTGTCTTAGTCCCCTCTCGACAATGAAGAAATTTGACAGAAGACCATTGACTAAGACCGCATATCTTACTGAAGATATACAAGCCACAATCCACCTGATATTAGGCATTGATAGGCCCACCTTGAGGAGAATAAGGCTAATAAAAGACCAATCAACAGTATCATATGCCTTATGAATATCAATCTTCATTATAAGTGCCTCCTTCTTGTTCACATGTATCGAGCAAATCGCTTCTTGCACAGTGGCCACAACATCGTGTATTGATATTCCTTTTAAGAACCCATATTGTTCTTCGAATATGCATGATGATAAAAATCCACAGATCCAGTTTGCAATGATTTTAGATGAGATCTTGTATACCACATTGCACAATGAAATAGGTCTAAAATCTGCGAAGGTTTTTGGAGCAGATGATTTAGGAATTAGGGTCGGGAATGTGAAGTTCATATTCCCGGGGGACGAATCCCAAAATGCGAACATGTTCAAAAGCTGAAAGCAATTCATATGCGAATATTTCATAAAAAATGAAAGAAAAATTCTGCCGGCCAGCCATTCGGGCCAGGGCTGTTATCATGTGCAAAGGATTTTAATACTTCTTCTATCTCCCCTTTTGTAACTTCTTTCTCCAAAATATCATTTGCAGCATGATCAAACATGAGAGGCATGTGATCAAGGACCCATGATTGGCATCGATGGTCAATCTCCGTATCTAACTTATAGAATTCCGAAAAGTGTTTATATGCCTCTTGCTGGATTTCTTCAATTGTATGCTTCTTTGATCCATTTGTTGTCTCAATATGCCAAATTAAATTTTTGTTCCTATGACCATTAGCACATTGGTGAAAGAATCTGGTATTTAAGTCTCCCTCCTTTAACCATTGGATTCTACTTTTGAGCTTCCATGTTGTCTCTTGAATCTTCAGGATTTCTAGTTTTCGCATTTCAAGACCTTCAAGGATGTTGTATACATTCAAATCAGGGGGAACAAGCATCATATCATTATATATCTGTGAAAATTTTACTTCGATATCATTCAAATCCTGCCTTAATGCTTCCTTCTTTTTTCCCCACTACTTCACAATAGATTTTAACCACTTGAGCTTATCGGCAAACTTTTCCCATCCCAGTAATCCACCATTTGAATCATCCTTCTTCCAGAAATTAGCAACAATATTATTAAACTGGGGGTCATCCAACCAAACACGATTGAACTTGAAAGGCACCCCGACTCTTTTTTAGTTCTCTGCACCAAGATAGAACCACAGTCATATGATCTGATAAGGCTAAGGATATCACCTGAGACCACATATTGCCCAAGAGATGCAAAAGAGACACCTTAATCGTAGCCAGATATAAACGCTTTCCAATGAAATCATTTCCCTGGCATCTATTTGTCCAGGTCGGGACCAGTGGGGAGGGTCAGATATCCATCACACCAAAATCATAGAAGATTCGCCCAATTTAATCCACGAGCGGTTCCATACGTGATTTCATCCCCCAAGATTCATTAGCAGACAATTGAATTGTAATCGCCAAAGACAATAAGATTACCTATATTTAAGATCCCGGAATATTTCATACGGTCCCAGAAAACAACCCGATTATAACATGGCACATATAGATTAATAAGATAAATCTATTCAGAAAAACCATGAAGTGAACCATGTAACAGTATACCGCCAAAAAATTTATATGCCTTGAACTTTACCAACAATGGATTCCAAATTTACAACATGCCGCCTGCCCTACCAATGGCATCCACTCCAGCATCATGCCAACCAGGCCTAATGCTTAACAGAGAACTGATGGCATGAGAATGATCACATAGGGTTTCTTGAAATAAAGCCACACAGGGTTGAATTTTTGAAAACAAATCACAGAGGCACAATTGCTTTGAGGGGTCTCCCATCCCCCTTATGTTAAGGGATATGATAGAGTTCATTTGGGCACACTTTCAGGGCTACTTGCTCTAAGGGCTTGAAAATCATCAATTTTGCAAATAGGAAAATCCTAAAAATCATGAAAGTCCCCCCGAAATAAAGATTTTGTCTTAAGGCAACCCCTAAAATGTCTAGATCCTGACTTGGATTTTTTCTGGATTGTGATGTTAGATGTCGATGCAGGGGAAATGGTAGGATGTGGGTCCAGAGGAGCCCTATCAAAAACAGTTAATGCCGCCATATCAAGATTCAAGTTTCCTAACAAGGATTATATGTTGCTTCTTATAGTGTTTTTTAGGGATTTCGGAATGCCCACATGCTCAGAGTCATGTGAGGAGTGTGGAGATGCCCATTCAAGCGGGGGCATCGAACGAGAGACAACAAGCGGTTCATTCATACATGGTATAAAAGGCGGGTCTTCTTGTATATCAATTTGACAAATGATAGATGATTCATTAATTGGACCATCAGGAAGTGGAAGTAACGGTTTAGGCAATGGCGAAGTAATAATAGAATCAGTACAAGGCTCAACAACGTTGCTTTGAACACCATGAGAGAATGACAAAATATTTTGGTCATAAAACTTATCAGAGAAATCAGACCTTTCACTATTAGATGTTAAAGGAATTGACTTACCGGAATGGTCTATACCACGAGACACCACAGATGCCTTTCCTCTGTTGCTACCATGGAAGTATTTCTCATGCCACCCCATATTATTATTCCTTAAAGGACATCTGCTGTGTAGGTGACCAATATGGTGAAATATAAGGCACCGAAAAGGCACCCCCCAATAATCCACCCTCTGTTAGTGTTTACGCTGCCCCCATACCAAATCGATGTCACCCGATAACGCCCCTATGAACGACACTTCGACAAGTATCCAGGAAATATGCTTATCTGATGTACTGAGAATTCGAGGGTCAATGCGCTTCGTATGCCCAATATAATTTCCAATAGCACTGAGAGATTTTATAGTCCATAATTCTAGTGGTAAACTCGACAAATTTACCCACACCAGCTTGCTCTTTGGGGCCTCAATAACTGGGTTAAAACCAATAAACCAAGGCAATAGATGCATAAAACTACGCCCTCTTACCCAAGTGCGAACGCGGATTTTTTTACAGTCATCCTCATGCATGAAGAGCACACTGAACCAATTTCTCATCATCTTGTTGAATTTTGGTATGTAACCGAGAAATCGACACCAGAAGATCTTAACCCATTCGACCATGTGAACTTCCCCCATATCAAAGAAGAGCCACCGCCCGATGAGAGCCCTTTTTTGAAGGCTAGCTACTCGGCCCCATAAATCGTCGTATTCCAGAATAACCTGCTTCACATTTGTGGAAGGTTTGTAGCATGATTCCTTTGTGCGTCTATGGCTTCTTCTGTGACCCCGGGTAGCTTGAGATTGCACTTCATCCCGAAAACTAGAACAGGGCTACGTAGTCCTATCAGATACAATATTCTGAGGTCGGTTAAATGACTATGCAATAAAGTGATCATCCAGATCCTGCAACTGTCTACGATCATTTGCAGCCACGTGTTCCTTCTCTGCTAACAAGATGGCAACAATGAGCACCTCATGCGTAGATGTGTAAGAGGATAGTATGTCAAGTGCTTCTTCCATCATGCAAATACATCGAGTGTAACCCTTTCTGCACACTCTTGATGTAAAAAATGCAGTCCAAGTCAATAATCTAGCTCGAAAACTGAGTCACTGATAGTTCCAAAACTATAAAGAGTATTCGGCACGTGTATGAGGAAAGTCGGGTATAAAGGAATATGACAGGCACCCACCTAATTATTCCCCTCTACTGACAGGTACATGCATAAAATACTCTTTCCAACCAAACAAGTTAATAACTTTTGCACGAAGTGATTGCCAAATTTGGCGAATACAAAGATTATGTGAGAATGAAATTAATTCCATTATGAGATAAAACCTACCCGATCCCTATGACACCCAGGATAGCAATATATCATGTTCAAATCAAGCCTTGAGAGAAGTACAAATTGTTCCAAATATGGCGATTGAAAAGATGTTGTCAGAAATAGAATTAATCCCATACTGAGAGCTCACCAGCCCAATCCACACGACACCCAGGATAACATAACACTGCGCTACAAGGGAGCCTAGAGAGGAGTACCATTAGTACCACCGCATTCAATAAGTATTCCTACCCCACATCTACCAAAATATAGGGTAATGAGACATGGACAGAAATATGGAGTAAGCTAACCATTCAACAGAATGGCCTTCGGGTTTTGTGCCCCTGGCAGACCGGCGAATCCCTTCGGCAAACGTGGCCCCACGCCTCTCCCCGTCTCCATCTTCGTCTCCGTCGAATGAGACCTCTCTTTTAGGAGCTTCGTCTCCATCTCCATCCCATGAAATGTACCATTTTCCTCCTACCCACCTACGCACGGGGGTGCCATGAATAACAAGAATGCAAATTTCTCACACACCCTGCAAAAAGTTCGGTGCAAACCAGTCGAGGGAAGACGGGGGAGAGGCGTGGAATGAATGAAAAATCGACAAGTAGAGTTGCTTGAATGTTACTAAAATCTTACTGAAAAATCAAGAGGGAGAGTCGTTGGATTGAATGAAAGGGAGAGTCGCTGGATTGAATGAAAGGGAGAGTCGTTGGATTGAACAAAATGGCTACTGAAAACTAGGGTCTATTTTTTAATTTGATGTCTGTGTATTTTTAACGGAGAATCCCCGTTGCGCACACTCCTCCATTGTAGAAACTCACGGGACCACTACTAAAAACCAGTCTGACTCGCGGGACCACTACTGAAAACCTATTTGCTGAAAATCGGTCTGTTTCTGTTTTGTTTAGTGAAACACTGTTTTTTGATTCGATGTCTGAGTATTTTTAAGTGAGAATCCCCTTTGCGCCCACTCCACTGTTTCAACAACTCGCTTAAACAGATACTCACTTAAAAATGGTGAAGCAAGTGAAATGGGAATCAATAATTGCCCTTCCAGTGCAAAACCCTAAAGAAAAGAAAATCTTCTCTAGGTCGGATTTAGATTGGTCTCTTGTACAAGGAAAACACATGGACTCCTTAGATCGGATTGAAAAAATTCCTTCAGCTAGAATTGACGACTTTAAGGTGAAAATGTGAAGTTGGGAAACACTTTTTGCCCTTTCTTGACGTTGAGAATTGTAATTTTCTATGTTTTTCAACTTCAACTCCACTAAACTCATATTTTTATTGCAAATTATGCTTTGACATAAAAACAAGAATTGTAGAGAATTGTCTTACCTCCATACCCATATTTAAAAAAAAAAAAAATATTGACATATAGAGGGGTAAATTTCTTGTTTACTAACTGCATATACTTGAAATTTTCAAGCAAAAGTGTTAGTATGAATTCTTTGTCCAAGCGTACGAAAAAGAACCACTTTAGCTACGCATAACTAATAGCCCTAACAACAATAATGGCTGCAAAACATCTTCAGATCTGCAATTAGTAGTTAAAGTGCTGCAACAAATAGATCTATAAATGGAAAGACATTAAGCAGTAAAGTAAAGAATTTGCTCCATGCATCCAACATACAAGACAAGAACACGATTTTTTGAATGAATTTTTATATTACAGGGCACCTGGGAGGAAACAAGAAGGTGTATCCAGATCTCCTCAATGGGATGGGTTCTTTGTAGTCCTCAGCACTTGAGATCTAAGCTTTCTCTCTCTTGTAGATGTAGAAAACCCAATGTAGAAGGTAGAGCTCAATGGGAGCAACAATGGCAGAAAATGAGACCGAGTGTATAGATCCAGAGTGATCTAGTATGCAACAAAAGGTGAAGAATGAAGGGGAAAAACCTCCTATTTATAACAAAATATTGGGTCATTCTAGATCTTGGTGCATGATTAAAATAATGTTAACCAAATCTAGATCCACCTCTATGGAATATTTTATTATTATTTGTTGGAGGAAAAGGGTGTTTGACTTGGGTCAAATCCCTTGATTAGTGAAAAATAAATAAATAAATGATTTATTTATCTTTTTAAGGAAGTGGTTGGGATATAATCAAATAAATAATGATTTAGTTGATTAATGGTGGTTGATGTGGTCATATTTAACAAGGAATATTATTTAAATAATTATTCCTAGAAAATAATAAGATAACTATGGGTTTATCTCATTAATTTCTTTGTTTTTGGGTTAAACATGACTGGGAATAATAATTAAATTATGGTTTAATTAATTGTTCCTTTTGGGGTTTCCTAATTAACATAGTGAAAGCAGTTTTACTTGGGGTAAAACTGGTCTTACATGGTGTACTTGGGTCCATCTAATGATGAAGGGTTAGATGACCAAAAAATGGTGTAACAGATTGCCCCCCAGCGTGCGAGTGTCAGGAGCAAATCGTATGACCGAAGTACGTTGTAAGAATACAATCACCAGACAACAAAAGGGGATGTCAGAGAGAGAAGTGTGAGGTAGATAGTGTGCTAAAGGACTAGACCCTGAGGAGACGAGACTCGCAGGTGCAACAAGTCTCTGTTATGAGAGGGTACCTGTGCTGAAGGCGGCGGGGGAGGCATACCTATGCCCGCCGTGACAAAGTACAAAAGAATAGTGTGTCCGGTGAACAAGGGACCGAACCATAGAGTACAGCTGGCATAATCAAGAGCCAGATAAAAATACAATGAAGAGTCTCACATACATGCTGTGCCTGGGATAACAGCCAGGACTAGTACAATAATATCTGAGTACATGAGATAAATACAACCCAAATGCCCCCTGTAAATGGGAAAGGGCTCACAAGGGCTCGCAAAATCTGAGCTGATACATGCAAATCTGAAATTCTTTGCCAGGTGACAGAGGCCCAACATCACGTAAAATGCGGAGGCGGCATCGAGGGCAATGAGGTCATCTAGGGCATGTGGGGGGCTACCGCAGGGCCCCCCTCATAGTGAGACATCTCACACACGCCCGGGAATCATCAAGAGCTGCTGCTGGGTCACTGGACTGTCCAGTATACGAATCTCGATCATCCTGAAAGGAGCTGGAGAAGCAATCAAGTCAAAGGGAGGTAAGAAATCCCCCTGCCTGATCCGAGGCACCGAACAAAAGTGGAAGCTGGAACCAAGGTACACCGCCCTCGAGACCTTGCTTCTGGAATAAGTGTGTTGAGGTCGACAGAAGGAGGCCCGCCTTAGGTGAGGCAATGAGAGATCCTCAACTAAGGCACGAGAGAAGAGCAATAGAGCGACGGACAGACTGACACTAATGATGATGGCGGAAATGGGAAGGGTGGAGTGGCGAATGGACGACTTCCCTTGTTAGAGCATAAAGGGCATGAATGACATGGCAGCGACTGACACAATATCGAAGGGGACAGGGGACAGTGGGGCTGAAGGTCATGAGATGCGACACAAGAGAGGAGCCAAGCAAAAAGAATGGAGGGCTATAGTAGGGTGTAAAAGGATGCAGGATAGACTCCATGAATGCAATGATGACTCAACTCGGATACTCTAAGCAAGGGCGACTAGATAGTCTCAACGCACGATAAAGGCCCCGATGAGGGGTCATGAAAGCATCGTGCGAGGTGGGTGCTGTGACGAAAATGCGCACGAACATGTGGACAAGGAAGGATGGCGATATGGTGCCCCAGTACAAGTTCATGTGGTAGAAGTCGATTTCGGGCGGTAGTGATCCTTGGTGGAAAAATAATAGGGTGATATCAAATCACATAAGCTAAAACCCATTTGAGAGCTCGGTGAGATCTATCCAGCGGTGCTGACGGTTCGTCGAACGGGGCTACGGTGTGGTCGCAGCAGTCGAAAGAAGAAACAGAGGTTCTCTTTTAATGAGGCGGTTTTCCCTCCAAAATCATTCATTTGCTATTGTTGCTGTGGTGAATGTGGAGAGGAGAGAAGGCCCTAAATCTTGCGGCGAACGTAGCGGACAAACCGACCGTTGGATTCGAGATCTGTCAGTTGGAGGCGAGAGGCCTAACCTTGCTCTTGCATTTTGATGGATTACATTTGCAGTTGAGAGCTCAAAACCCCCAGAAACAGCCCCTCCTTCATCTCTATAGCCGGGTCGCACTTTTTGGGGCAAAAAGTACGACCCAGGACGCAGGTATTAGGGCAACAAGTGCGACCTGGTCCAGAAAATGGCAGAAAACTGCGACCTGGGAGATGAGGGGGGTTTGGTGCTGTTTGATGGCTGGGAGTTGGGTTGTGGTGTGTGGTTATGGTGTTCCCGATCTGTACCCTGAAAAAAAGAATGTGGTTGTGCAGGTGTGGCAGAGTTACGGGTCAAATGGAGAGAGAGGGATCTGGGAACACTTCGGACAGAGATCTAGGTGGATCAGGGCGTTCGTCGTGTAGTGGCCAGATATAGGGGCATATGGTGCCCTCTCGGATGTGTGTAGGGGCAAGTGGTGCCCCCTAGAATGTATGGGGGGGCATATGGTGCCCCCAGTTTTTGGATTTTGTTTGTAACATGCTATGGGCATGTCGGATGTATATGTATGGGGGGGCGTATGATGCCCCCAGTGATGTATGTAGGGGTAGGTGGTCTGAAGTGATATGGGACTCTAGAGGGTCTTCTAAATGTGGAAGAATATGGGGTCTAGAGTCAACACGACCAGATACACTAGGAGAGTGGTGGAGAATGGCTTCTCTTGGTCTCTCAAATGTGGGTGCCCCCTTACCCAAACATTGGGTTTCGATGTAATGACCACAAGGTGGATGTGGTGTGAACGCATGGGTTCGATGGAAGGGGGAATAGATGAAGTCAGGGGTGGGAATTTCTTCCATAATGTTGTCATCGTGATAGAAGATGGGGTGACTGGTGGAAGAAGAACTACCTGACGTGGTGAAGTGGCCTGAATCATCATCATGAGAAGAGAGGTTCACATGCGTATCGTCACAATGGGTGACCGAAGAGTAAGTAGATACCGGGTCTACCGATGTTGAGCCCAAGATGCCCGCTGAAGGAAGGTCAAGCGAAACAACAGGGGAGGATTCAGATGGAATGTTCCCCAATGGTCTCATGGATGATGACAGGTACAAAATGGTGACAGAGGGCTCCGTTGGCTTAAAAGCGGGAGGCGGAATGTGAATGTCCTCTGGTCCGATCGAAGCGGCCTTGAACTGGCGGTACAAGTCCAAGGAGGAACGGTACTCGTCAAGGCGGGGACAGAGGTGGGTGTAATGGCCGTGAAAATCGCACAAGGCACAAGGGTGGGTTGTGCGCAAGTGTTTGAGTTTTGGGAGGGAGTCGGGGATAGTGACATGTACTTCTGGGAGATCAGAGTCGGGGAATGTCTCGTTGACCAGAAGCTTGAGGTGGGGCAATTCGGGACACATGTGAGTGGCATGACCGACGACATCACACAAAGCGCATCGAATGGCGGGCTTTGGTGGTCGTGGGGGGGTAATGGATGTCGGGGGGGCCGGATCGTGATGGGTTGCCCCCCTTCGGGCTTTGCCTATCTTCCCGGGAGCCGTCACAACAGGAGAAGGGTCCTGTGGAGGTGCTGGGGGCACAGTGGCTATGGAGGAAGCGAGGGGGACCGGTTGAACCGGTGTCAAAGCCATGTAAGGTTTGGGGTGACCGGGGGGGGTGGCGGCTGGGGGGTCAAGGTACCAAACCGGAATACCCAAGGTCAAGTTAGGGAGAGAGAGGGTGGCCATGACGGGGACAGAATATACTCCGGGAGGGGGAGCCAAGAAGGGGATCTGTCCAGCAGGGTAGTGACCAGGAGGTACGGCTCCAAGATGGTTAAGGCCGGGGGGACCGAGCCTGGAGGATAAAGAGGTTCGGGGATACCAGCTGTAGGGGGAGGGCCGGAAGGAGGAGGTCCGGCTGGCGGAGATGAATGGCTAGGAGCGGGTTGCGGAGGGCGGGGGGGAGGGTGCGGACTAGCCGAGGCAGGCCGTTTATGGGCAGCCTGAGACGATTGCATCATGCAAATATTTGACAAGCTGGGATCAGTAACAGGAGGGGGGGGAAGGTGAGGAAAAGTACCAAGCAGGGTGGAATCTTTATAAACGCCGGAATCGACGGTTTGCTTGTTGGCTACAGAAGAGATGGTCGTCTCGGAGGAGGATTGAGACGGCGGCTCATGATACGATAGCTGGTCAATGGTGACTATCTTCCCATTATGTGGAAAAGACATCTTGCGGAAGACCGCGGATGGGACAGCGGACATGGCATAGGTGTAGCTTCGCCCCAATAGAATGTTGTAGTCTAGAGGGGCGTCAATGACTTCGACATCAACGCAAACAGTCTTACCGGCGAGGGTGATGGGACAGTTACGAAACAGGCCAATAGGCTGGGAGGCATGACCATCCCACGCTCGAAGGGTGATCGTGGAAGGGGCCAACTCAGGGGATTCGAGTTGCTTCCAAACCGAAGCGGACATCACACAGGTGGATGCCCCCTCATCAATTATACACCGGGATACAGTGGCGTTCCGGATTTTGACTGGGATTTGGAAAGCAACGGAAGGAGGAAGAGGAGGGTGGTCCGATTGAGTGGCGTCGAAAACAATCATTTAGTCATCAGCAGGATCAACAGCGCCCACGGCAGATAGTAGAGCCTTCCGTTGGGAAGGGCACGACTGGAGGAGTTCCAGTGTGGAAATGGCAGCAGGGGATTGTGCCAAATCATCTACTATACTGTACGATTGGGCGGCTCGACCAGAAGCAGCATTTCGGCGTAATGGACCCTTTGGAATCTTTGGGTGGACCTCAACTTTGGGTTGAGGGATGTGTGAGGGGCCACTGGGTGTCGAAAGAGGCTCTGTAGAACCTGAAGATGGAGGCTCGGGAGCAGACTGAGCAGGAGGCTTGGGGTACTGGCGAGACCGAGTTTGAAGGTGAAGGTCGACAGAAGGGGCCGAATCGGAGCGCATCATAAGGATCTGGTAGTCAGAGGAACCAGAAATGGACGATGGTGTGGCTGCATGGCTGTCGGGGGGTTGGGTAGCCACGAATCCCTGTTGAGGGAAAGGATCATTGAACACAGCTGGCGGGGTGGTGGCCACATGAGGAGGAGCGTGAGGGGAGACGTGTTGTCCGCGCAATGTGGCTTGAGACTCCCACATCTGTCGCATCTGGGGTAAGAGAGGACAATCGTGAGTGTAGTGACTGTAATCACTGCAACACGAACAGGGCTTGTTTGTGCGAAGCGGCCTGTCCGGCCTGGGCGGGATGCCCTGAGGCTGGTTGCTAGTGTTAGGGTCCATACCAGAATTGGGTCCTCGGTTACCGGGGGCAGATGGGTTCTGGTTGCCTCTTCGCCTTCTTTGAGAAGAAGGGGGATTAATCGCACCCTGCTGTGCAAATACTTGCCCTGGAGGGGGTTGTAAGTGCTGTTGCAGGTTGTGAGGAGGCAAGGGAGGCGAAAGCGCATATGCTGGAGGAGCTGGCGCACCAGGCTGTGGATAAAAGTAAGGGTTGGGTTGGGCGACATTGAGGTAAGCAGGAGGTTGGGCAAAAGGAGGAGGCATGCCATATCCTGGATACATGTTGCCGGGAGGGGGAAGATTGCTTGAGGTGCTGGCCCCTCCCTGAGGGAGACCATGGCTCATAGGAGGGTGAGCAGATGGGTGGGAAAGAGATCCAACAATACCGTCGGCGGAATGAGATGCCCCCGGGGCGTTAGCGCCACCGGGCCTGGGGATGTCAGGAAGAACGGTATAAACATAACCAGATTGAGCGTAGATCAGGTCATATTTTAAAGCTATTTGGAGGGCAGCTTCTTCAGATTGAGGAAAGTGAGAAGCGACATCTTTGCCGATGGGAGACGGGAGGGTGCGAAGGAACCAGTCCATGTAAACCCGATCTTCAAAGGGAGGGGCTCGACATAAGCTCCGTCTTCGTCGCCATTCCTGAACATGGGCAGAAAGGCGTGTGGAAGAGGATTGCTTAAGTGAAGTCAAGAGCTCCGTACCAGTGTCGTATCGGAGAGGGAGCTGGAAGTACGACAAGAAGGCTTGGGCAAGAGTCTGGAGAACGTCGATGGGAGGAAGTGGCCTGTTCGACATACCATTTAGAAGCTTGGCCGGTAAGCGTGCGTTGGAACAAACGAAGACGGATGGAGTCATCGGTAATGGAATTGGAGGAACACCACATGTGGAAAGACCGGACGTGATTGGTTGGATCTTCTCCATTAAGGCCCTCGAACTTAGGGATATCAGAGGGTAGCTTGGTGGGCATAGCGGGCCAGGTAGCATTGTGGTGAATGGGGTCATTAATCAACTGATGGAAATCGGGGAGGCTGAGGCCTGCAATGTACGGCAGCACGGGGGTGGCCGGAGTAGTGGTTGTGACGGTTCCGCTAGAAGTAGGGCCGGCATTGGGGCCGGGAGAACCGCTAGCGTTAGGCCCTGATCCAGACATGGTGAAGGTAAAAGGGGGAGAACCGGAAGGAGAAGGGGGACCCGATGAATCAGGAGAGGAGTCGGATTGCGGACTCGAAGGTGGACTGGCTCGACGACGGCGGTGCGGAGCAGGTCGATCAACCGGAAACTGAGGATGAAGGCCAAGAAGTCTCCGGGAAAGGCGCCTTGGGGGCGCAATGATGACAGGAAGAAGGAAACCGACAAGGGCAGAAAGGGACAGAATCAAGAAGGTCAAGGGCTGATAAGGTGCAGTGACAATTAATTTTAGAGTCTTTGCCAGGCGGTGTAAACCAGGCGCTTCTTCACTTAGGGTCAGTGTGTGGTGTGCGTTAATTTTAATTTTTAAACCCTTTCCGTTGTTGAGAGCAAAAAAGTGTGCAACGTAGCTGAAAATAAACCTACAAAGAACAGAATAAAAATGCTGAAATAACAGAAAAATAACAGCTACATATGCATCTATCAAACCCAAGAAAGTGGGTCTCTCAAAACTATGCTGAAAAGAAAGAGAAAAACTATGGAAACACACACAAAGGAAGCTCAACAGATCTAGGGTCAAAGGGGACAGAGATCCGGAGGATAAAGCTGCAGATAAGGGGTGCAGATCACAGCTAAGAGACAGAGGCAAGGTGGCTGGAAAAAAGGAAATCAGCAAAAAACCGGGGGGGGGCAAGGCAGAGGCCTTTAGAGGAGGTCCAAACAAAACGACAAGAGGTGATTTGAAAGGAAAAGAGGCTGATTTCAATGGATCTGGAAGTGAGGTCACAGATCTGGAAAAAGAGGGGGCTGAAGCTCTGAAACCGACGGCTGAAACAGCTGAAACTCTTCCACAAAGAGTGGAGGTGCCCCTAGCCTGAGATTGGTTCTTTAGATGAAATAAAACGGTCAGTCTTGGCCAAGCAGCGGGCGGTAGGACAGAGGCAGGAAAACCTACGCCAGGCGATCCGCAGGCAAACCAAAAAGTTACGGAAAAATGCGCGAGCGGTCGCGAGGTTGACGAAAATTTTGGTTGAGGTCGCGAGTTACGAGGCTAAAAAAAAGTGCGTCCAGGTCACAGGTTTTGGGCCAAAAGGTGCGACCCCCCTGTTCCGGCTGTTTCGGCGGCAGATTTTCTGAAAAATTGTCGTCTCAGGTGCGGCTGGTGTCGCTTACCTGCGCAATAGGGCCAGAAACACACGGAAGTTAGAAATTTTAGGTTTTTAGGGTTTTATGTGAGAAAAATGACATGAAAAGAGAAAAACTAAGCAGCTAAAAAAGAAGCCCTAGGGCCTGAAGTAGCTGGATATGCAGGAATATGAAAAACGACAGCGGTCGTAATTTAAAACCCGTGTGGAGTCGCCATTTTGTTAGTATGAATTCTTTGTCGAAGCGTACGAAAAAGAACCACTTTAGCTACGCATAACTAATAGCCCTAACAACAATAATGGCTGCAAAACATCTTCAGATCTGCAATTAGTAGTTAAAGTGCTGCAACAAACAGATCTATAAATGGAAAGATATTAAGCAGTAAAGTAAAGAGTTTGCTCCATGCATCCAACAGACAAGAAAAGAACACGATTTTTTGAATGAATTTTTATATTACAGGGCACCTGGGAGGAAACAAGAAGGTGTATCCAGATCTCCTCAATGGGATGGGTTCTTTGTAGTCCTCAGCACTTCAGATCTAGCTTTCTCTCTCTTGTAGATGTAGAAAAACCCAATGTAGAAGGTAGAGCTCAATGGGAGCAAAATGGCAGAAATGAGACCAAGTGTATAGATCCAGAGTGATCTAATATGCAACAAAAGGTGAAGAATGAAGGGAAAAACCCTCCTATTT